>MEHQ01004478.1:112367-356396 GCA_008828725.1 Saccharina japonica | reverse complement strand
GGGGGGGGGGGGGGGGAGAGCAGTAGTAGAGCGAGCGACGGCGGCAGATGGTGTGGCAATACATATAATATGTACACATGTAATACTCTCATTTTCAGTCCTGTCGTCCTCAATGGATACTGACCAGTTCATGAATCACTTTTAGAACTGTAGGATTTGCCACTTTTACTAAAGCAGCTACTTACAAATACTATCAATAGCCTACAGAGGTATATCGTAATCGTACCAAGTACGAGTACGCATACCAAAAAGCGTGGAGTCCATCAAAACAAAACACAAAACTTGAAAAAAACGTTCACCAAGACTCGGAAAGCATATTCATACATAAGACGCCGGGAAAACAGAACCTACGACACAAAAAAAAAATCAACACACCTCGACAAGAATTTCGATCATGGCAAAAAAAAGAAAACATTCCCCCCCCAGCCCAACCCCCCCCCCTGCGCCCCCGTCCGCACTCCAGCCTCCTGCCTTATAAAAAAACGCCTTCGCCACACCTGTTCCTCGTCCACGGTGCAGCAATCAGCGCTGGAAGTGACGTTCTGGCAAAAACCGGCCCCGGACCAGGGCACGCAAGCCTCTCCCAGCGGGCACGAGCACTCGTAGGAGCCGATCGTGTTGACGCACTCAGCGCTAGGGTCACACCTGGAAGAGGTCACCGACAGGCGTTTTCGGTGCGTGGGGGGGGGGGGGGGGGGGGGGGGAAAAAGGGGGGGTCGGGGGTAAACACAGGAGCAGTTGCTGAACCCTCGCAGGCTATAGGTTTGATAGGATGATCGCATGCTTGCCTTGCAGGGGTAGCGCCTTATTTTTCTGCGGCTCCTGACTTGATTATAGTATAGGAACTCCACGAGTATTTATACGCCACCCAAAAACTGTCTTTTTTTATTCAATTACTGTATGTCCAATGGCCCACAGTAGGTTTACACGTACTGGTAGCGAATACTGTTACAATGGGATTCCGACGATATTGGGTATCATACCACTCTGATCCCAATTATAAGGACCATTTCAATGAAATGTTACTATACAAAAGGTCCTTAGGTTCCGGGTCAGTTACCCCTTGTAGTATCAATAGTGCACTACTGCTGTACAAACACCTAAATCGTCCTAGACTAATTCCAAGTGTTTCGTCCCCACACCGGGAGTGCAGGCCTAATGCTTGGCGAAAGGTGGATTAACGGTGGCAAAAGGGGCTAAGATTTCCCGTCTGCCATAGAGGGTTTGACAAAAAAAGAGCTACGAGTACGTACCCACACCCCGATCGTGCCACCGTCGATCTCACTCGCGTCGTTTAGATATTGATAGTTAATAGTTGCTACTCGTACTCTAATGTTCCAACAACCCTTGTATGGAGTATGTGCTGCTGGCAAAGCTGCCTTATACTGGTTTTAAGAAGCTTCCCCCCATAATAATTCCAAGTAGTTTGGCCCCAAAAAGCGGGCAACCCTTTTCCTGCACTAACTCCAAGTAGTTTACCCACAAAAAGCTACTGCTGTAGGTGCAGGTGTGAAAAGGCTAGGTAGTAGGAGCATCAGTGCACCTCACTATTAATAGCTGTTATTAATGCGGAAGGAGACACAGTAGTAGGTACAGTAATATGGCAGCAGTACAGCAACAGCTGGTACAGCAGTACGTAGTAGACGGGCGTTCAAGCACAGGACAACAAATATGCTACTACGAGTATACCTAATAGGAGACCACGGTTGGACCCACCTTGACTGATCACCCCCCCCTTCACTGAAACTAGTATGTTGAGGCCAAACGAGACATCTACGGCGACAATGTCTACGACGGCAGCACCTACACCTACGAGGTACAGTATCTACTAGCACTGCGGCAGCATCTACGATTCATCTAGGCCGGCAGCATCTATTACGTGAATATGCAGAGACAGCATCAGTGACGCATTTACGAGGTATCCGTATACGGCATCAGCGTCTACGACGCATCTACGCCGTCAGAATCTACGATGAATCTGCGATGAACCTACGGCGGCAGCATCTACAATGGGTCTCACACGTGTTGCATGGAGTTGCCCCTCGGCAGAGAGCGCTCGCCGCTGCCCTCGATAACCACGGGTATCACCATGCACTTCATCGTGGCCTCCTTCTATATACACGCCGACAGCATCTTCGTGGACCACATCTACGCCGACAGCATCTACGATGAATCTACGATGAATCTACGGCGTCAGCATCTACGCCGACAGGGTCTATGACGAATCTACGAAGAGTCTACGATGGATCAAGATACTGTAAGATCAATCTACGGCGGCAGCATCAATGTGCGATGAATCTCACTCGTGTCGCATGGAGTGCCCCTCCGGCAGAGAGCACTCATCGCTGTCCTCGATAACCACGGGCATGACCATGCACTCCACCGTGTCCTCCCCCGTCTCCGCTCGCCGCGTCACCGTCGCCCTCACGTCGTGCTTCCCCACGATCCTTGGGAACGATACAAAATAAAATAAAAATAAGGGACACAGGGCAAGACGATGGTCAGGAGGATGAAGGATGACGATGACGTTGATGAGGAGGAAGACGAAGAGGGTGAGTACACTTAAGGATAAGGCTAAGGATGAGGAGGAGGAGGAGGAGGAGGAGGAGGGGGGACCATACTATCGCGCGAAGGGTTCAGCACTTTGTTGCCTGGTCGACCCGCGTCGAATTGTGCCTTGCAGTAGTATCGACCTATTGTACATAGAAAGAGACAAGTGCGGTGGTCTTCTTGTCAACTTTCTATAATAGCAGCGTGCAGCAGCAGTGCACACCTCTGACAGATCATCTACAGATAGATCATCTAGATCATCTACAGATGGATCATCTATATCATCTACAAATAGATCAACATCTATATCATATACAAATAGATCAGTTAGTTCCGTAATGGCCGTTGTGACAGGTTGTGCAGGATCTGCTTAGTACAGATCCAACCCAGAAAACATGTCCTGTAGTAGATCATGCAGACTATACGGCTCCCACCCGTAAACATGACCTAGATCATACAAATCAGAGATCGATCTGCCCTGAATGACCTAGATCATCAACTGGGAATGATCTATCTGATCTATGTGATCTGTGTCATCTATCAGATCTGTCAGATGTGTGCAACAGAAACAACAGATCATCAACTATCATGCTGCGCGCGAGTCGTAGACCTCCTTCCGTTGAGCTTCGGATCCCCTATCCCCTACTCTAGCGGCAGCGGCAGTAGCATGGTATATAGCATGGATGGGCTGCTTCGTGTGACACACACTGTAGTCCTAACTTTTTCTCGACACTTTTTTCCTCTCAAAGTCCCAAAGGGGCTTAACTTAACCAGAACCCCTACCGGTATACGCCTGCATATCATTTTGAGGGGAAACCTACTTGAAATTAGAGTAGGAAAAACCATGCAGTAGACAAAACGGGTTAAAGGCCATACAGGCAATGTGTTGCAAAATACTGGAACCACGACTACCCCCCTCCCACCTGTGAATGACGCCGCCGACGTAGTTGATTTCCAACTTGACGACATCGTCCAGGTCTTCGTTCATGCGGTCGTATATGGAGCCGATCACCCCTGACGCGTCAGTTGGAGCATTTTCTTGCCTGCGCGTGCGGGTCGGCCGACAGAAAGAAACGCGCGGTGAGCCATGTCAACCAATTGATCAATAAAAAAAATGGAAATCAATCAATCAAAGCACTCTTATCAACCATGCCCATCAATGAGTTACTCCATCAAACAACCAACACCCAACCAATGAATCGACCAATCAATCTATCAAGCAATCAGTCAATGTTCTATCGATCAATCAACCACTCCATCAAAAAATCAACCAATCGATCAATCAACCAACTAACTCATCAACTAACCAACTAATCAACCAACTGACCAACTATTAAATAATCAATCAATCAATCAATTAACCAACCAATCAATCAACCACTCACTCTATCAAAGAATCAATCTCCTACCAACCACTCCATCAACCACGCCGTCTATCAAGCAATCAATCACATCAACCAAGCAACCAATCGATCAACCAATCAACCAATCAACCAAGCAATCAATCAACCAATCAACCAATCAATCAATTAACCGGTCCTCCTCTCACAATCTCACAACAGGAACGCGCGGGAGCAGCGGAGGCGGCGAGCGGGGCATCAACGACTGTTCTCAACTCTCGACAAGGAAGCCGAGCAGCTCTTGCCACCATAAACACCCGGCGGGTATCCGTGAGGACGGGATGTGTCAAATGGCAAGTGTCCACGCCGCGACATCGGTAGCGCTTTACGTGCAAAACAGTTCCTGGCTCCTACATACGTGCCGGTATGTATGTACGAGTAGTGGTTGTGATAACAGTTATGCTGCCGTCACCGGGTCTTATCAGCAGTGGCTTCGAAAGCAAAAGCTATGCCATAATAACAATCCCACGCTTACTGGTGAACGCATATTCTACTTACAACATTTTCCTAAAAACATGCAAGAGCCGCCCCCACAATCCAGCGCACAATCACACTTGGTATGAATACGAGTAGTCATCGATATTATTTGCACCAGCATGTCCCCCGGTCACAGCATAGAAAGCTCTAGAACTTGTTAACAGGCGCGTAGCTAATGCGGCTGCAGCGTCACGCAAGGCCAAGCAGACCCACGCCCCGACACATGCCCCAACGCTTTGCGCACGCAAACGCCAGGCGAGACTTTTGCCGACATCATTTGAGGGTTAATCCTTCGGGATAAGCCATAGATAAACTATCCCCGCTCGTTCGGCCGGCTGGGTCAAATATCGAAGGAGATAACTCTTCCACCATATAACATGTGCACTCGAATTGATGCTGCTGACGATATTTTACCTGGTACCTGGCACTAGACAAGCAGTACAGGGCATCTATTAAGAAAGCGGGCGCTAAGAAAGCCAGGCTGGGGTTTAACCCATTCAGAACTGAAAAATAAAGTCCCACACTATTTCTCCAAGCAGTTTGTCCCCAAATTCGCGGGACCAATTCTTAAGGGGTTAAAGGAACATATACCGTACACCCGTAGAGTATGTGTACTTTAATCAAGTGATTCGATAACACATACCCTGGGATGCATTTCCGACACGACTTCCTCCAAACCAAGGGGGGCACGCAAAAAACGAAAATGGTTGCGGGATTCGATGCTGCGGACACTGCCCATACTTGTAATAATGTGGGGGCTCTTTTTTTTTTTTTTTTTTTTCCATCCCATTTATTATCTTCGCCCTTCCTTTCTCTCTCCTTCCTGGCCGTAACTCAGATCTGGGGTCACAAAGTAGGCTCTTTTCTCTTCTCCCCCACTACGGTTCTTGCCTTGCATTTTTATCGCGAGAAGTTTTCAGCACTTTCTTCCCTCGTCGACTTGCGTCGGATTCCGCCTACCCACGCCACGAAGGCGCTCTCAGCAATTGGTTCCTTTTTATTTTTTCAAATAAAGTAAAAATCTCACCACGGTGGGATCCGAACGTGGGGACCAATCATAGTAGCCTTTCAAGCTGACCACTACTCTACCGGGGCGACCGGTTTATTGCGGATATACTCCTATTAATACTATTAATACTAATGATATAGTTCTATTGGGGGGACCATAGTAAATAGGACCAAATAATGTTAGTAAAAACAGGTAAGTAAATAGGACCAAATAATGTTAGTAAAAACAGGTAAATATATAGGTTTTTGTGTATACTGCAGGTCCTATTTACTATGGTCCACAGTAGTAATAGTAGTCTTAGTCTTTGGTACTATTAATAGCAGTATTTCGGGCGTTAGAACTGCTCATGACTGCGAGTACTCGCAATATACTACTACTCCGAGTATACGTGCTCATGCGGCGAGTACTCGCAGTGTTTCGGGGTTCTTTACTGCGGATACTGCCTCTACTTCATGTACTTCGGGGTTCGATTCAGCGGGTATACTGCCGGTTTCGCAGTAGGTAGGGCGCATACTGCCAGTACTCGCCTTATTTCGGCCGTCAGCATCGCTCATACCGCCAGCACTCGCAGTTTTTCGGGCTTCAGTCAGCAGTACTTTCAGCACTCGCAGTACGAACTATCTGGTACGTAGATACTCTCGATACTCTGAGTTTACCTGGCTGATGCTCAGTTATTCAATACTGGCAAGCAGTACCTACCAGGTACGTACGGTATGAATATGAACACAATACATACGTACCCAAGGGTTACCAGTACGACACAAGTACGTACACATGATACAGCAGTACGTACGTAGCAGAATTCGACAGCAGTTAAGAGTCTCCTATTTTCCCTATTTTCCCAACTTTGGCTAAGTCTCACGGCTTATTGTGATGCCCACGTTGAGCATAGGCTCATAAATTATACTGTATAGGATTTAGAGTGGCGTTCCTCGCTGAGCACAAATACATACCTGGTACTCGTCGTATATACTCGTAGCTGTAAAAAACAATCTCAGGCCCAAATTCTTATCGCATGGTCGCGTACCTGTACTCTACAGTATAGGACACCTATTAATAATAAGACACAGGAAAGCTGGCCCAGGCTGGATTTCTTATTTGAGAGAGGGCGCATTCTACACTAATTTCAAGACAACGACTCTTGAATTTCTTATCTTACTCTTGAATATCAGCCTGTTTCTTATGAGGCGTCCTGTACTATACTGTACGTACGTACGTAGGATGTTCGTATTCTGTACCTACGACGTACACAGCAGTAGCAGCATAATAAAATACAACGAAGTATTACGTCGTAATAGTACTCGTACGAGTAGAGGACACCTTCGAGTAAATGAGAAAACGAGCAATAAGAAGGCAGGCTGAGATTTACAGCAACATTATAAATCCGAAAGCGTTTATACTGAAGGAAGGTATAATGCGATTATGATACTACTCTGCTGTAGAATACGCAGTGTACGAGCTACTCGTACTCGTATAGAACGCGCCGATTCTCAAATAAGAAATCCAGCCTGAATAAGTTTCCCTGTTTCTCAGGTTTCCTGTTCTACTCTGTACGTACTTTGTACGAGTATGATAATAGTTCATGAAAGGGTGGAATTCGGGCGTGTCACTCACTTGTAGATTGTCGTGCCCTGAAAGATTGTGCACACCGATGCATCGAAGTCGCCAGCGGGCTCCTCCTGACCTACACGCTCCCGGTTCGCGACCGCCGGGCTCGCTTTCCTAGCCCTCCGATCCTCGATCCCAGAGGCCGTAGCCTGCCCAAAGCCACCGCCCATTTGCCCAATGACCGCAAGTGCCACCAACGGCAGAAGCAGGCAGAAGCGACGGCTCTGTTCGACCTTCATGACCGCGGCGGCCACCGTCACCATAATCTCAATCAACCTCCTCCAGAGGATAGCAGCAACCACACTTGTAGGAAGCAGACGGTCGGTTGATTTCCTTTATGGTGGTGTTGCCCTTGCCTTGGCTGGTGCTCACTCGTCAATCAGCTTGTTCTGTGTTGCGTGGAGACGAGCTTCAGGCCGTGCAGCTGAACTGGATTTGAAAAAATGGGTTTTGTCGCGAAATTAGGTCAGAGTCAAGCTTCACTCACCAATACGGTCGGTGTCTCACAGGGTTGTAAGGTGTCAGCAGTCTTACGCCAGCGTTGCTGATGGCCTGATGGGGGTTCCGTTCGTTCAATCTCGGCCAACGTTGTTAATGGCAATGCCCCTGTCCCCTCTATCCTCGCCCTATCTTGATTCTCTAGAACACCCTATTTTCAAAAAAAAAAAATCGTGATTTTTTTAAAAACAAAATACTGCTGCCCTGTGCTGCTGTGGTTCTATTTCTGCTCTGCTGTGCTGCAGTATTCTGCTTGCTGCAGCATCCTTCTTGCTGATTGCGATACCGGGGAAATACTGCTGTTTACACCCCATACGCTACGAGCACTTCCCATATGTTTTTGTAAGTATGTTTTGTGTGTATGACGGAACGGAGACAGTAGTACACCACACACAGCGGACCAGCGGCACCGCAGGATCCTCCCAAAATCTGTACGTACCAAAAACTGTAAAAAATCTGAAAAAAATGGAAACAGCCCCTCATCCCTGCAAAAGGCGTGTTTCCTGTTTTGCCCTCGGATTGAACACAGCGCGTTGAGCGATTGAACCATCCGCACCAACACAGTGCACAGCAAACAACACACCACAGCAAGACAGCCCGGCCGCGCGACAAGGCCCCTTGTCCTCGATCGCCTTTCGACCTTCAAGAGCTGGCGATCCAGGCTGGCAGACTCTTTCGCGGTTGGCGACTGGGGGGTTCCTGAACCTATCTCGGCAGAACCGCGGCTGGTGCTGCTGGTGCCGGAGTGTCTCTGTGTTCAATTTGATTTTTCAGTTCGCCGTGGACAGCAGTAGTAGTATGATGTCCACCCGAGCCCACCATCCGCCTGCCATGCCGGGTGCAGAGGAGAAGCCCTCCACCTCCGAGGACACCACTGCGTCTCTCGTGGCGCTCGAGGAAAAAGCGAGACGGCTGTTGAAGCGCTGCCGCTATGAGGAATCGGCGAAGACCTTCAAGGAGGTTGTTGATACTCTCCAACTGCAACGACAGGCTGGACAGATTTCAATCTCCCAATGCTCCTCGTTGAACTGGGGCTGCTGCCAAGAGGTGATGGTGACGCGCGAGGTCGGCGCTCTGGAAGGGCTCGCCATCTGCCACAGCCGGATGCTCAAGTGAGTGTCGATGTTGTCATATATCGGGGTGCCCCTGTTTCACGAGAGGTGTCGTACTCGCGCCTTGTTTGACACCACATCCTTGGACGCAAAACCTCGACCTTGTTATTTCGTAATTATTTGCGGTTTTGGCGGCCTACGAGACTACAAGTAGAAAATTGGTTGTGTGTGATCCACCTCTTTATTCTTGACTCAAGGATATGACACTTTGGTTTTGGTTTTGGTATCACATGATATTATGATACCATAGAACTCAAGGCACCGGAGCACCACGCAATAGCTCGCAGTAGCGGGGGCAACAACGAACGAACGTAGCTCTTTCACAGGCAGGGGGGAGTCATCATGAAGTACGACAGCGCATCGCATCACCGCACATAGCCGTCGACTCAAAATAACGAATGTGCCCCCCCCCCCAACTTAACGTGCCAGATACTACTGATACGATCACGCCCAAATAAACTGAAAATAAATCCTTGAGTTTCAGTTTGCTTCCAACTAACCCTACCAGCTACCCGCCCATGGTGATGCTCTCTCATGCTTTCATCAACACGAAACAATGGCAAGACAGCACTGCTGCTGCTGCTGCTGCTGCTGCTGCCGTTCTGCACATAGCCGCTCGTAGCGCAAGCATGTGGCAACAGTCACGTCTCCACCGGCCCACCAGTATCAGCTTTCCTCAGTCCAGTAGCAGCAGTAAATATTTATCATTTCATAGCAGTTGTGTGTCGTATGTCGTATCTCAAAATCACCATCAAATAACAAGCCCGCCCGTTGTCCTTTTTTTTTCAGTTTTGGTTCAGTTTTGGTTTTTGTGACCCCGAGTTGAAGCGCTCGATGAGCGGTCATTATTATGTTCGGCATGTTGTGTTCGGCATATTTAATTTCCGGCTGCGAACAATGACACTGACATTGCTCTCGGGGACCCGAATGTGCTGTGCTGTGCTCCTGCGGCAAGCCAATGTATGTATTCGTGTACGAGCTCTGACGTACACATCTAGAATACCACGTACCTGTGGGTCCGACTCGAACTGGTATGATACGATGTACCTGGTATAATACATTGTGCCGAGAGGCAAGTCTTATGATAGATACGAGTACGTACGACGATATCGGCAAAATACATTGAGGTGGTGTGCTTTGGTTGCACCAAACGTACTGCAAAAAAATCGTCGTTCGAACATTTGGTTATCTCTTTCGCGATTCGTTCGTTCGTTCGTGCTGGTGGTGGTGTTGCTGCTGTATCCTACCGCTGTACCTACCCCCTGTGAAACGTCGGTAATTATTCAGAAATATCGAGATAGGATACTACAACAGCAGTAGAGCACCAGAATAGTACCACATGTGATGGTATCACGTACGAGTGCATACATACGTGCTTGTTGTCCTACGAGTCGACGATTAGAGTCTCGTAAAGCCTTCCCTATCTGACATACCCCTCGTTCAGTACGGTTTATTTCTGCTTTTCTACGTACAGTACGTACTTTCCAAACCTATTTTGCTGTTTCAGTTTTTCGCGCTGCAATTACTTGCTATAATGCTGATGTCTACTGATATATGCTGGGTCGATCACCTGCTCTGCCGTTTTATCCTGAATCCTCAAGGCATTTTCGTAAAACTGCTGTGATCATGCAAGTACTACACGGCTTCCTCTTTGGTACGATATGCGCGCATGTTGCTGCAGAAGAGTCGCCAGAACAAATCCTGATTTGAGACCTACATACGATATATACGACTTATCTGTAATAAGCCGGCCTGTCACTCAACTAAGTATGTTACCGAGGCTACTGAGTCACAAAGCCTCGTATGCGAGATAATGTCTACCGCCATTCGCAGCCTACGCACTTGAGCATTATGTATACGACGTACCAGTATCCAATATTTGCAATATTCAATAGCCAATATCAATAGCCAATATCAGTATCCAATATCTTGGCTGTTTCGATCTGCTTCTGAAGTTAGTGGTAAAGCACAGCTGGCGGTTGACGGCTCTCTTGCCTCTTGACGAACAGCCCCACACTAAACCTAGTATATTAAGTGGAAAGAGGCCTAGACGGACCAAACCGACGTATTTTGTCGTAGTATTAAGAGTCCCCCATGTTAGGGGGAAACGTGCAGATAACAGAGAACGCGAGAACAAACCCAAAAAAAACGAGACTGAACGGGCCGATCAAGATGAAAGATAAATGTAGTAGTGTGAAGTACTGTCTGTAGTGTGAAGCAAGAAGGAAGTACTGTTTTACGTCGTACTTGTAGTGGTTCGGTAACCAGCCCGCGTTGCAAGCTCTTCTCTGCAAGTACAGCAAACAGTGGTCCGGCTCTCTACGAGTATGTTCGAGTATGTTTATATGATGCCGATGAAATTGCGGCCAAGTGAACCCAATGACCCAATGCCAGACAAAACGGAGTGTGGAAGTTCAGCCGTTTTTTCTTGTGGAAATCTAATCTTGTGCGTGGACCGCTAAAACGCTGTATGCCACACTTCAGTTTTATGGGTTGCAATACTGCTGTACACTACCGTCATACTGCTGCCATAGCCGGTAGGTGTAGTGTACGTAAACATCCTCCAATTTTCTTGGAGCCGCCGACATAACGTTTCCCCGCCGTCACGTAGTTGGCACCTGGTACCTGGAACGCGTACGACCTAAAGTATTCGTGCTGTGCCTTGAAGTATGATATTCTTAATTGTTGAAGAATTTTGGGCTAAAATTGCGTGTAAAATGATATGTACAGCAGTGTTAGTAATAGACTTGGTATAAAATCAACATTGAAACATAAAACATGCCTTTCCCTCACCGGCAAAAGTTGGCCAAAACAGGGGTACGCTGTACGATTCGTAAATCGTGCGAACGCTCATACAAATATTGCATCTGCCTGGTGTACGACACGTTATGCGCGCAAATGATGAGGCCGTCGATCGTGAGGAGTGAAGAGTGAAGATCAACCACTACTGGCTGTAATCTTCGTAGACACTGAACGTACACCTGTTCCATACAATACCATAACATGCCATACCGGACCATACCATACCATACCATATCATACCATACCATACCATACCGCACCCTACCATAATTTTCATACCATACCACACCCTGCTGTACAATATGAAACCATACCGGCAAAAACTCGTCTCCCACGGCTTGTCGGTCCATGGTGGGAAGACGCCGTGTGTATTTGTCGACAGAGTTGTTCTTCTGTCGTGTGTGGTGTGGTGTAGTGATACCGTACTATGGGAGATGACCCTCCAAAAAAGAACCTTTGGCCATCCAGTCGGTGTTGAAACTACTGTAGATCAAGCCGGTCTCGCCCATCCCGTTTAGAAAGTACCGTCTGACTGTCTGGCTACCAACAGCAGTATCTGGTACCGTATATTTTTTCTGGTATATGTTCTTCCTGTTATATTTGAAGTCTACACTACAGCAGTATTTTGTTAAAATAAGTACGTAGTGTTAAATGTGTTAATATTGCCAATGCTATTAATAGGACGCACTGGCTCTGTTGTCGTGTGAATCGTGGTATCATAATATGCATACATATGCCCATTATCGACTATTAAATAACACTCTCAACCGGAATATAAGCAACGTTTGTATATAAACATTAAATTAAAATGATCCTTATATTTAGGATTAGAGCGGCATTAATAGATGACATACCGTGCTATTGTTACTGTCAATACCAGGTATTAAATAATTGAGTAGACGAAGCTCAAGCCGGAAGCATGTATGTACAGAAGGGGCTGCATTTTGTGCCTATTAATAGAGCTCTTTTTGTTTCTGTATTATTAATATTTTTTTTCTTTCGTAGTGCTTATGAGTGATGAATGTTGAAGCTCATTAATGCTACACAGCAGTGTCGGATGGCAAAGATGATACTAAAGTTAATATTAAGGCCGATGCCATCAATGCTGAAACTTCAACACTTGAACAATTTCATTTTCGACGTTCGCTCCATTTTTTTGGAACTCCACACAAAAACTGCTTTGTAATGTGTAACTTACTGGTGTGTTTCTTTTTCGCCATCGTCCCTCGCGACCCTTTTTCACACACCACCCAAACAGCGATGCTCAAGCCGAAACCGCGCAACGCCAAGCTCTGGCACTGAGGTGCCAGGCATGGGAAGGCGTTCCCAAGACTGGTTCGAGCGATTCTGCTCGGGCGCTTGCCGCAAAGAAAGCCGCGGTGCCGTGCCTGCGCAATCTGGCCAGCTTTGTCTCGAATCAGGGGCGGCACGTGGACGCGGAGGTTGTGCTGGTGAGTTTTTTTTTGTTGTTTCATTTATTTTTTGTCATCTGTTGTTTTTGTTTTCTCTCTCTCTCTCTCTCTCTCGTCACTTTTACGTTCCAGCTCAACTAGGGGCATGGGCTTTTTCACTGCCTTTTTTTGTTTTCTCTATTTTGCCATGCCCATCTTAGGAGTATTCCTTTTTTTGTTCTACTTCTCTAGCTCCCTCCCTTCCGTAACTCAGATGTATTACTAGCTATTACTGGGGCCGCATAACAGGCACTCGTCCCCCCTCCCCGCTATGGCACATATGTCATTCTATCCCAAATTCTAAGAGATACCGGTAGTTTTGTATCTTAGTATTTGATCCAAACGGTCAGTTCATCTGGAGGCAGAGTTGTTTTCTATTGATAGCCCGTTAGTACCGCATGTGTGTGCTTTCTTTTTTTCGAGGATTAAGATTGCACTGGTGCTGTACATATTTTACACGTTGCTTCATCGCGGTTTATCTCTTGGCGGTTCTGGGGCACGACCGGTCCCGCTGGAGGAATGTGAAACGTTGCGATATCGCTGTTTAATACTGTAGTCAGACGTGGGAGTTCCTCGAAGAAAGTGTGGGATTTGAACATGAATTCGGCAGTTATGTTTGTTCTTGCGCGGTGATTCCAGTTCCCGCTTGTCGTATGTACATATATAACCTCCGCCAGCGTGTGGGGTCGTTCTGGCGTGTCTGAAGCTTTCACACCTCACACAGATCATGATCTAGATGATCTAGATCGTTTGGTTCTTCACCTGCCGTTGTGAGAGATATCTGGGTACAGGTCCAACCCAGGAAACATGTGCTACGAGCTGGGCCAGCCAAGAAACCTACAAAGCTTCCTAAAGCAGTATCTCGTGAACCACTGCGAATTAGTCTACAAAATTTTGAAGCGCCAACCCTGACATAGCAGTGCTTGTGCAAAAAAAAATTGTATCTTAAAAATTATGTATGTATTTTTTTCTCGACTCGATCTCGCCGAGATATCCGCGAAAACTCGAAAACAACATTTTTTTCATTCTAATTTCGTATAAAAAATGTCATTTTCGATCAACATGAAATTTGGTGGGGACAATGCTGAAGACACAAGGAGAAGATCGATGTAAGTCTCGTTGCCCAATTCGCCACCCATCAAAAGATATGACCAAAACTCGATTCCATATATAAGTCAAGTAATTACGGAAAAAATGGTAATTCCGTCATGCCCCGACCAATTTCGAGAGTTTTACTCTGAAATTTTCACCACGTCTTTGAACCGTGCGTGCAAAAATACCTGCCGCCTGCCCTCTATGACTTTTTTTTTTTCCAAGTAGTTTTGATCGCTTTTGCATTTTTTTCGATTTTTGGATCGTCGTATCTCTCTCGAGGGGGAAAAAAAAAAAAGGGCAGGCGGCAAGTGTGTTGATTAGTACATGATCTACACTGTGTCCAAATTCCAGGTCCTAATTCGTTAAATTGGTCGGGGCATGGCTAATCTGCTTTAAAAACATTTTTTAGGCTGGCCCAGCTCGTAGATCAGGCAGAGTATGCGGGTCCCACCCGGTAACATGATAATAGATCTGCCTTGAAAGGTCTACTGCTTGTAGATTATGAAGTGATAATGATCTATATGATCTATATGATCTATATGATATATATGATCTGTCCGAGGTGTGGAGCAGCTTTTAAGCTTTTGCTGTATTCTGATTGGTTGGTTAAATGCGGATGCCGCCGAGGTTGAGACGTGAGTCTCATATATATCACGATACCCTCAAGTGCCTCATCGCATGCAAGACCTTTTGCAAGCTGTGGAGACCTTTGACGGTGCCTAGCACCCATCAAATATGGTGCTTGTGCGTGTCTACTGTAGTTTGACCTGTCAAGTGTGTGTGAGTGCCTTGATGGCTGTCCGTCAAGAAGAAATCCTTGACGGCTGTACTAGTTTTAGTGTGGGGAGTGCCTTGACGGCTGCCTGTCAAGGGGAATGCCTTGACGGGTATACTAGTCTTAGTGTAGGGGTGCCTTGACGGCTGTGCGTCAACCGTCATCTATGCTGGCAAGAGCATGGTGAAACCACTACCACTAAAAAAAAATGACCCCTCCCGCTTCGTAACGCCTCCTCGCCGCTGCTCCCTCTCCCTCCCACCAGCGCACGGTGCTCGACATCCTGGAACAACGCCAAACCCAGCCTCGCCGGGACGGCTCGGGCGACGGTAGGATATCATCGTCGGCCCCCGCCCTGACGACGGGCGAGGAACCGTCAGAAGAACCTTCCGAGAGTTCGTTGGAAAATGCGGCGGAATATGCAGCGGTAGCGGCGGCGGCGGCCCCAGCGACGCCTTCGCCCGTCTCGTCGCCCTCTCCCCGGCCACAGGCTCTCGCTGTCACACCGACGAAGCAGCCGCGCACGTCGGGGTACACGGGCTGCCGGGGAGAGCGCGGCCCGGCCGGGGCAACAACAGCTGTGGGTGGCGGTGGAGGTGCGGGGGGGGGTGGGAGCAAGAAAGAGCGAGATTTGGAGGACCTTGAGCTGGAAGAGGTGGTTGGCGATGGCGAGGAGAACGCGGAGCAGATGGCGGCGGTGACTAGACACCACCTGGCTGTTGTCATTCACGCTCAGGTAATTTTTGGTATATGTAATGTGGCGTTTTTTGTGTTGTCTTTCACGCTTGCGCAGGTATGTCGAATATTATATGCCGTGTGGCGTGTTTTGTGGTGTCATTTCACGCTCAGGTATTTCGAATGCGCATTGTTTTGGCGTGTTTTGCGCTGTTCCTTCATGCGCCGGCAGGTGTTTCGTGTGTGTCTTGTCTGTGTCGTCACGCGCAGGGGTTTCTAGTATGTATATACTGTGGCGTGTTTATGTTGCCGTTCATGGGCACGTGTTTGACAATATGTAGAGTGGTGTGTTTTTTTCGGTGCCGTCGCGGGCGCTTTCATTTTTTGAACGACGTGAGGGTTCTGCCTTGGCGAGCGAGAAACGTCGAATTACAGCAGTATCATGGTTGCCTTCCGCCGACTGGCGAATTTCGTCTAGGGCGTGCATGTAGTAAAGCGTGCGTTCGCTCGCTTCTCCTGGCGGTGCACTTCTGTGCCTATTTTGTTTCAGTGAGATCAGCGGTCTCTCACCACTCGCGAGAACAACGTACTTGCCATAATTTAACGGGTTAATATAGTGGTCGGAATTTGTTCGTATAATACTGTTGTAGCGCTGGTGGAACGCTCTGCCCTCACGAGGTTGTCGCAACTATCTCAAACGTAAATACGCACGTACGCTGATTTCATCTTTTCATTTCTAGTCTTGAGGTGTGCGACTTTCTCCAGTTGTGTCAGGGGCGCACGAAAAAAAAGACAAAACAACATAACACGCCTAAAAAGGGTCCAAGTGACTATTTTATAGTCAAAATGAAACATAAACTGGTCTGCTGCGGTGGGATTTCTGGACGATTTTACGAAAATTAAACTGGTCTACTGCGGTCGGATGTTTTTCATTTTTTTTTAGTGTTTGCTTCGTGTTTGAATACCATTCCCCCGCTGTCTGGATCTCGAAAATGGATAGCAGAGTGTCGTTTTTTGTTTTACGAGCACCCGTGGTTGTGTCTATAGCAGTAGTATTAATAGTACATACCGGTATCATTCGTGTTTGTTTGTTTGTTTGTTTGTTTGTTTGTTTGTTTGTTTTTTATCCTCCGGCGGATGGGTCAAAATAAAGCTTACGCCCTCCACACTTCCACGTCTTTGTTGTTTTCCTTCCGTGAGGTATTCTTCCACTCCAGAGGTGTTGGAGACTGCACAGTTTTGTTGCCACCTCTCTTTTATTGCGGGGGGCTACATATAGTAAATAGGACAATTAATTATTGTTATCAATAGTAGAAATTGGGAAACACATAGTTTTTTGTCTGTACCTTAGGTCCTATTTACTATTATTGCCCCTGTTAACAGACTATGGCGATGAGTTACAGCAGTACTCGTAGCGCCTTCTCGTATATACTACTTATTCGAGGCTATCATGCTAACCAATGTGTAACACACACTGTACACTGTGTACGAGACAAAGGGACTTATGGTATCCAATGGTTGATTGGTTCTGATTGACCTGATTGGCTTAGCCTTAACCTTAACCTTAGGCTTAGGCTTAGGCTTAGCCTAGCCTTAGCCTTAGGGTTGGGGTTAGTTTTATTCTTCTCGTACACAGCAGTGACCCTCAAACCATTTTGTCGAGTGGGTGGTGGGCTATATACGCTAATACGTATTCATACCAGGCACCAGGTATATACTTAACGCGAAAGCAGTAACAACAGTATGTAACCTGTGAAGAGCCGGTAGCAACTCGGATTGGGCGGCGAGCTCCGGCCTCTGTCCTTCAGCCGCACCGCGTCTTGTGCTCCTCAAGCAGAAAAATAAGCTATTTCCTGTACTGCAGTGCCTGTCAATGGCATTGGCCTTCTTTCCCCTAAGTTGTTATATTATCCTGGTTGGGTTGTGTAGTACAACCGTACCTACATGCTATACTACGCTGCTGCTGCTGTCCAAGCAGGCAAATAAGCCATTTTCAAGCCTCATCACGCGTCTCTGCTTTGTAGTCGAGTCCCGGACTTAAAAAACCATGTGTCGGACTATCATTTCTGGTTTTCCTGCGGATGAACATCACGTACACCCCCCCCCCTCCTCTTGCCCGTCTTTCTCCTCCTCCCCTTCTCCTCGCCTCGTTCGACACAGCTACCGAACTGCTTCTCACTGCTTCTCTGAAAGCTCCCGGACCTACACGCTAACCTTATCCCAGTAACGGCGCTCACCCGTGACGTTGGTTGTCGATAGTTTCTTGCTTGGTTGAAAAAGAGGGCATACGGCTTTTTGGAAGAGAGCGTACAGAAGCAGTAATACCCAAATTACCTCTCTGGCCTACTGATATTTTCCCGTTGTTTTGTCGTTTTTTTCTTCTCTTTTTGTTGATTTTTTTTCCGATGCAGGGCCGAGTAGAAGAGGCCATCCAGCTTTTGGAGGAGAGCGTCGCTACCCTCGAGCGGACATCGCCAACACAGGTGCGAGTTGTCACCGCGGTCTCCTCAAAGAACCGAACGGTGTACGTATTGGGGTCGGATTTGTTCGTCTTGAACGGGAGGTGTGCACGATGATGTCTCGCGGTGGAATACAGATTGGACAGGACGCGTAGCCGTTCAATCGGTTGTACTCACAGCTGACGTACTTTATTTTTTTCAACACAAACGAGCAGTACGAAAGACAGCCTGATAATTACCAGTACAGTTTAAGAATTTCTCTTGGTGTGGCCAGCGTTGGAGTATGCTGTGGGTATTGGCCCTACCTTATTGGGCACCCAAACCCGAAACGCCCCCCCCCCGCCGCTCTGTTCTAACCGTTTCTTCCCGTCACCGATTGCTCTTTTTCTCTCTCCTTTCCCGGCAAAAATCTCCACCAACACCTTCACCACTACCGCCATCGCCACCTTCCACATCACCACTACCACCACTGCCAACATCACTACAAACACTACCCCTACCACCCCAACCACCACCACCACCACCACCACCACCACTACCAACACCACCACCATTGCCTCTACCAACAACACCACCACGCCAACCGTCCACCTGTCCCCAAACAGCCGATCTGGCTAGCCCAAGCGCTTCACGACCTGGCGGGGGTCGTCCGCCCCGCCTCCCCCGCCCGCGCCTGCACCCTCTACCGGGAGGCCCTCACCATCTTCGAGAACGCTCGCGGCGTTAACCACTTCCTAACCGCGCCTACCCTCGCCAAGCTGGGCTCCCTGCTGGGTGACAGCTTTGTCGCCGCCGCGGCTATCCCTCCGGCCCCCGCCGCCCCCGCCGGTCCCGGCGCAGCCGGCGTAGCGCGTGCGGCGGGACTAGCCGAGGCTGTCTGCGCTCCTGGTGAGCAGCGCCGCGGGTCGACCCCAGCCGCAGCTGTGTCTGTGGCCGAGACCGTGGCTGCTGCCGCGGGGAGCGGCTGGGACGCGAAGGAGGCGGAGGCTATGATCAAGCGCGCCGTGCTGATCCAGGGGAGGCACTTGGGGCTGCGGCACCCGGCGGTGGCGTCGAGCATGCGCGCGATGGCGGAGTTGTACAGGAAGCAGGGGAGGCTTTCGGAGGCGGAACCGCTGCTAAGGAGGGCGATCGGGATCTGGGAGGCGTCGCCGGGGCCGATGGACGCGGACGCCGTGGCGGCGTTGCATGGGCTGGCGCACTGCGTGCTGGCCGGCGCGGGCGCTGATTGGCTGGGGAGGTTCGAGGAGGCGTTCGACCTGATTGATCAGGCGTACAGGATTGCTTCTTCGCCGCCCGGAAAGTGAGAGAGGGAGAGGAGTCGACGGTTTCGTTTTTTTTTTCGCGTGGTGCGACGGGGTATATAGAGGCGCTGTCAAGCCTACACGTAGCGGACCGCTTTTTTATGTTTTGTAGGTTAGGGTTTTAGGTTTTTGGGTAACGCGTCCCCCCTGTGTCTTCGCCAGCCATGAAGAGGCAGCACGGTCGCGCGTTTGGCTTGGCGTTTCTCTTTTTCAGTTTTACGACAATTGTTTCCTTTTTACGACAAGCTGTGCCATGTACCCGAATTTTCTCTCCACAAGACCTTGTGTATAGGCGTTGTAGGTACGCTATATGTGGAGTGGGTTGGCGCATTTTTATTTTATCGTTTTTTAGACCGGTTTGTTTGGTCCATCCCGAACATATGACCATGAATCCAACAGTCGTCCCCCCCTCCTCTTCCCCCCTCCCACACCCCTTCCCCCCCCCCCATCCATCTGCCTGCCTCCCTCCCATCGCCTTCCTACCATCCCTTCCTTCCACCCTTTTCCATCACCCCCCCCCCCCTGCTCGCTCGCTCTCCTGTATGAAAAGTTTGTCTTCCTCTCGGCTTCTTCTGGAGGCCCTGCGTATGATCCGTTCTCGTCAGCGACAGGGGCGAGGGGAGCCGCAGCCGGCGTCAACGGCTATCCTGGACGGCGTGTGGAACGGCCGTTGGGACCCCGCCAACAACATCGACACCGGCAGTATTCATGTCGATGCCAATAGCGGGGGCGACGGGAGTGCCTCGAGTGAACCGCTCGGCGCCAGCAGAGGGCACGTCAGGAGCAGCAGCAGCAGCAGCAGCAGCAGCGGCGGCAGCGGCAGGGTTGACAGCCCGCGCTGCGCGGTGTGCCTCGAGGAGATTGGCTGGGGGGTGACAGCAGCACCTAGAGCGACAGCAGCGACAACAGCGACAGCAGCAGCAGCAGCAGCAGCGACCCCTGATTCCGACCCTAGGGAGGAGTCGGGAGGGACGGCCGGGGTAGTACCGGCGGAGTCATCGCCGTCCGAGGCTAGCGGAAGCGGTGTGTTGGAAGAGGGGACGGCGGGAGCTGGCCGGGAAGGGGGGGTGCTGCAACCGGTCGGGGTAAAGAGTAATGTCGGGGTGAACATCGGCTCGGACGAGGCTTTTCGCGCGCAGACGGAGGACGCCCATGCCAGGGGACGGTTCGCGTACCTCCCCTGTGGCCACCGCTTCCACACGTACTGGTGAGGGTCCGCGCGTTCGTTGCGGGAGGAGAGGGAGGGGGGGGGCGAGGGGGAGGTGTCTTGATTCGTACCAGGCGGGATGATTGTCTGGAATCCTTCTCTTGACTGTTTCGCTCGAGAACAATCGTTGCAACACTAAGCGCACGACAGGTTGTTTCAGGGCAGTGCCATGTGTCTTGTGTGAAGTGATGCCAGGTCCTACTGCACCAGGTATGTGCTACCGGTATATGTCAGGGGTCTGAGCAGTGAGCGCTAACCCCGCGCCTCGCAAGCGCGAGGCCCCCGCACGCGCGCCGCGCCCGGTTGTATCGCTCAAGCACAAGCACAAGAGGAGTCCGTTTACGTAACGAATGACAGGCACAAAATGTGACCCGCAGCGGTAACCGCTCCTTATTTGCGCTCACCTCCCCTTCCTCCCCCCCCGCCCGCCCCCCCCTCCTCCGCTCTCTTCTCCCCCGCCTCCCCCCCTGCCGCTTCCCGTCCCTCCCTCCCTCTCCTTCCCTCCCTCACCTCCCTCCGCTCCCTCTTCGTCTGCGGCCGGTTCCTTTCTCTCTCTTTTTTTTTTTTGCCGCGCAGCATCGGGCGCTGGCTAGCCCACAGCTCGTCTTGCCCTTCGTGCCGCAGGCGCGTGGAGGACGACACCGCCGAAGATCAGGACGAAGACCCTTCTCAAGCTACCGACAACGACGGCTCGTCGCCGGACCACCTGGCGGCTGGAGTTGCCGGCGATGGCGATGGCGAGTCTCCTCTCGGAGCCGCCCGGACCGGGCGGAGCGGAGGTGTGTCCACACGCAGCGTGGCCACCCAGGCTCGAGCCGAAGATGCGCCCGGGCTCAATGAGGAAGAGGGTGAGGATGGCCTCCATGGAGGGGAAAACCTGGGGGGTCAGGGGGGGGGGGACGGCCGGGCGCCGTTTTGCTAATATCCCGAGGTACTGCTGGTGTTGGCCTGTTGATTGCTATCTGCGGCTTGGCTATTAGTTGGCGTGTTTTTTTTATCTGTGGCTTGGGTTGTAGCCGCGGCGAGTCCTGCCGCGGAGGCGGGAGGTGAGGGCGAGGGGAGGGGGGGGGGGAGAGGGGGCTTGGTTTTTCTCTTTTTCGTGGGAGGAGAAGGGCCACTTCTTTTTTTTTTCTTGATGGAGGGGGTAAAGTTTGGTTTTTCTCTTTTATGCGGGACGAGAATGGCCACTTTATTTTGCTGGATGGAGAGCGTAGGGTTTGTCTTTTCTCTTTTATGTAAGAGGTGAAGGGTGTATGATAGTGCCTGTGCGCTGAAATACCGGCATGTCCCCGAGGGGGGGCGATTTTCTGCAAGCGTGCGGGAAGCCCCTCTGTTCGTATTGTGCGTAGGGTTGCGTAGGGTTGCGTGTAGGGTGTTAGGGCTGTGTGTAGGGTTTAGGGTGTGCGTGCTTGTCGGGTTTCTATTGTATGGGTGCATTCCTTCCCCTGCGCGGCTATGCATGTGCGTGTTTTGTCTACTAGGGAAAATTTTGACGAGGGAAGAGGGGGGGGAGAGAGAGAGGTAAACTAAACATTCAATATTCCCCCAATAGTTGAAATGGAGAGGAGAGAGAGGTCGGGAATGGAACGGTGGGCATCCCCCCCCCCATCTATAGTAGGAATGGAGAGGGGAGGGGGGGGGAGCGATGGACATTTATTATTTCCCCCATGATGGGAACGGAGAGGGGAGGGAGGAGAGGGGAGGGGAGGGGAGCGGTGGACATTTCATATTTCCCCATTAGTTGAAGTGGAGATGAGAGGGAGTTCCAGGAGTGGTAGAGGCGCGTTGTGGCGGAAGTTCTTGTTTGTGGCCCCTCCATTTACCGGGTGGGTGCACGGGAAGATTTTTTGTCGTCTGTCATGACAACTCCCACAGTATATACGTGGTTTTATTTAGGGATGCAGCGAAGCCTCTGTTTGGTAACCTAGGAAGAGCGTTTTTTACCCATTGATAGGATTTTTATGTTTGCATAGAACGACTAGAGCGGGCGGGCGCACGTCGTGAGATATTCATACACACAAGAGTAGATACATTGATATATTGGGACATGTTGCTCGCGGTTGGTGGTTGCTGGTTACCTTTTTCATGTGTAATGGACAAAAGAAGGTGTTGTGAAAGAACGGAAAATATATTGTTGTGAACAAAAAAAGACCAGGTCTTTTTTTTGGGACATTTATTTTTTTGTGTCGTTTTCATACAGTACTTTGATGTGATAGGAGGGATTCGTGCAGGCCCTCCTTGCACAGGAAACCCTTTTTTTTTTTTTTGGCGAAAATCTGCCATGAAGAAAACTGTGTTTTGACCCCACTGCTTGCGTACAAACAAGTACGTTCGAACTCGGAAAGTGTTGTTGTGCTGACTCAGTGACGTTACCTAAGCTACAGAGCACGACGATACAAACAGCACACCGGGTGAAACAAATAGCACACTGGGTGATAAAAATAGCACACCGGGTAGAGCAATTGGAGGATAAAGAGCGGCGCAACTCAAACAAAAATTATCCACCAGATCTACGCGGGAATAAGGAGATGCGCCGGCAGGTAGAGGGAGAGGGCGGCGTGCTCGCGAGGGAGGGGGAGGGGGGTTGTCGAGGCTTGTTGCCCGACAAGCAGGAGTTTTTTTTCTTTTTTAACCGCAGCTGTGGACGGCTCGCGGTTCTTACTCCCATTGCACGGTGTATTTAGGAGAGGGTAGAGCAGGCCAAGGCAGGCCAGACCAGGCATCAGTTAAGCGTTTAGATGTTGTGTGTGTGTATCACTCTATGGTCATTCGGCAGGTGCTGAGCAGTATGATAGTCCGTAGAACTCTTTGAAGACCCCGAGCGTGCCTGCTGCTGGGCAGGAAGGAGCCGTAGGTTTTGCCATACCCAAAAGGCGTCTTTTTAGCAGGAGTTGCATTTATTTGTGCGTGCGCGTAATTTTTGTTTTTTATAGGCAAGTGGTATCATAAGGATCCCACCTGACTCTTTTCGACTTTTCTCCTTGCTGTGTACAAAAACTAAATCACCGCTCTGTCCGGAAATGTAAGGATCGTTTTAAGTGTTTATACGAATGCACGAGCGCTCCAAATATTTCCGAACAGAGTGGTATCGGGTACGACTTGCCTCTGGTACACTAAAGCACGAAAGTACAGCAGTTCCAATGACGAGTGGTGCAAGACCTCTTATGTGGGTGGGGAGGGCTCCGGTCGGAGCGAAACAGGGGCATTTTTTGTCTGCACCCTGTCATGTTAGCTCTAGAGGCTAGCAGTGAAGGGCGGGCGGATTGAGGGATGGAGGGGTATGGTAGGGTATACTAATAATAATAGTATCAAGTGTACCGATGAGTTTTTACTGGGTGTAGGATGATGAGCGTTTTTAAGGGGTCGGGCACTACGGGGGGGGGAGAGAGAAAAAAACAACATATTTTTGTGTTTATTTCTATTAAATCTTTGGTGTGTTTATTTCTATTAAATCTTTGGTATGAGTAAGGATCGGTAATAATGGCGTTATTTGTTGTGTTGTTGTCGTAACTACTGTATACCATACAAGGGCTCCGCATCGGTGCCGGCACTAGTACCCTGAGCAGTTCCTACTTATGGTATGCTCATTTTTTTTTTTCGGTTGCTCGATCTACGAGTCGTACGGGGTATATAATAACATAGATGTGCACCACTCTGTACCGAAATACGAGTAAGCCCTTCACGCTACGAAAAAAGCGATGCGCACTTCGTGGGAGTTTTTTTCTGCCAGCCTGCTGCATCGTTTTGGCTATTATTGTCTCTCGTGGCGTAAGAAAAGTAAACCAGGCGTGGAAGGCGGTGGCGGGGTGGGTTGGGGGGGGGGGGGGGGGTGTACTCATGTCATGCCATGACAGTAGTCGTATGACCAGGTGTGGGGTGGGGTGACTCATGTCGTGCTGGCCGTAGTCATGCGACTACCGGACCGCTCGCATGCCCCTATATTAGCCCGGGATTGGAGCACGTTAGGGTTTTCACCAACAGCAGACCTTGATTTCACCAAACGGTTGGGGGGAGGGGGGGGGGGGGGGTACTCACGTCATGCATGGCCGTAGTCATATGGCCATGGGGGGTGGGGTGGTTTGGTTTGTCTGTGCTCGCGTTGAGAATCGCACAATAACATGGCGTTCTTCGTGTAGCAGTAAGTAGTAGAGAAGGAGGTTCTACGACCAGGTACTTGGTAGGAGTGGTACGCAGTTTTCCCTTTTCCCTGCTGTATGTAGCCACCACATATAATACATACTCGTATATAGATGCGCGTAGCCGCAGTAGTACGAAGTACGCGTGATAGTCCCCTATTTACTATTGGATTGCAGCTTTTCGACGATCGATACGAGAAAAATGGCTGCTGGCCTGTGTTTGTTGTGCTCTAGTCCGGTCCGGTGTTTTTTTTATGTAGTACCTTGTAGAATTTTGGGTGTTTAGTAGAGAGTTTTTTCTACTTAGCAGCACCATCCATTCATCATTCATTCATTCATTCATGCGTTGTTATTGCACATCGGTGGCGGCGGTGGCTGCTGGGTTTTTTATTTTTTTATTTTTTTTTGCCGGTTTTATTTTTTTTGTTAAAAAGGGTTATAATACATATGATATGATGCTGTTTTTTTCTTATTCATGGTGGGACCACCCGAAATAAATGCGAGTCTGCACCGACCGGTGAACTCGGCGTGAGATCGCGACCTGATAGGTCACCGGAGATTATCTTGATCTGTAGAAGTCGTTCCTTGCAGATGATAACTCCCCTGCACATTGCCCCCCGTATCCCTTCCTCCGATCACACTCACTCGTCGCCAACTGATCGCTGAATCCAGCTTAGTTCTCTCGCGAGACGCCCAAAGTTTTCCACCGCGAGGGTGACAAGGTTATGGCTGCGCTCGTCGAAGCACACATGTCCAGGGCGGGCATATAGTGGTTGCGCATTCGTGCCTCGGACACGGAAGCAGCTGCTACCAGATCCATCCTGGTCAGCGCTTCCGGCATGCAAGTGGACCCCCCCTTGGAGCTCCGCATAGATAGATGACGTCGATGAGTGAAGTATGCGTTTGTGTCGGAAATTATTCGATGCGGACGCGTCTCGGAGGCCTCCCCTCTCGATACCGATGTCCATATTACGTAGGTCCCTGTCGGCGTTAAAGGGCGCACCACTTCCCACTTGGTGGCGGCCGGGCATCCGCTTCAGGAAAAGCAGGAGGTCGCGCGGTGGACCAACGACTCATGTTGCTGGTTTACCTGCACGCCTGCGCGGTGACACAAACAAACGCACATGTCGCGTGCTGGCGTCCGCTGCACCACAGGCGGGACACATCGCCGTCAAGTACTCTCCTCGGTCCCCAGATGCCGCCGCCCTACGTACAGGAACTTACTATGACGCGTGGAGAAACGTCCACCGGTCTCGTTCGTACAACCATGCGGCAGCTCTTGGTCCTGACTGGCTCCGTTGCCCAGCCTCCGCGCATTCGAGGGCCTCGCTCTTCCCGAAAGGGCCGACCTCCTCCGCGGGCACGCATGGGTGGGAGTTCCGGCCAGAGATGTAACGTGCCGATCGTAACGTTACACGTTTGGCTTTGTGGGAGTTGATGGTCTTAGCATCGTGTGCCGCCAACACCTGTCTATCCGAATTCCCGGAAACGCTTGTTCTTCATAAACAAACAACATACGTAGCTTTGGGATAAATTCGCCCTCCCACCGATAACATTCTCAGGGGTTGATCAAGCCCCTATCAGCGCCTGGGTTTACCTTTGTTTGCTTTGGTCCTTCGCTTCTAGTCGTGCATTATTTTATAGGTACACTCGCGACTTTTCCGACCCCTGTAGCCTACGATGATAGTGCTATTTTGTGGTGGTTTTCTCCACTGTTTTCCCCCCTTTCAGTGCGTGCGCCGAACCAGCCACAAACTAAAACACACACACGTACCACGAGGTACTTTTTAATTTTGTGTTGCCTTCCCATTGTTTACCGTATCTTCGCCAAGGGCGCCCAGAAAAAGAATCCGTGACCAACACCCCGTTCTTTCAGATTCGGCCCTCCGGGGGGGAAAGGGGGGCAAGCCACACTAACGTCAAGTGATACGCTCAGTAGGGGATGGTTAACATTCATCCTCTCCCCCACGAACGCCGTGCGATAGCTGTGAAACACGATCGCGGATATTATCCTTCAACCGTTCGTTGGAGGGCCGACTACCTCGCCTCAGATGAAATCGGTGCTTGGAAACGTGTAGATAGACTTCGTTATTGTGCGTGTCTAAACGGGCAGTGCACCAGGTTTGTATCTGTGGTGGAAGCTTGTATGGCGGTATGTCGCTTTTGTTTTGCCGGTCCGCCCGCGGGAGTCGGGGAGGGGGGAGGGGTGTTGGCCAGGGTTTTTTTTTTATGGGCACCCTTGTCTCCGCCTTTTTTTCCTCTCTCCCTCCTATAGTAGTCGTAGCTTAGATCCGGGGTCACATAGCAGGCTTTCCTCCCCCCTCCCCGCTACGTACAGCTGCAGTCCTGTTGTACCGATAGACGACTTTAGCCCATTATTCCCCTACGTACGTAGTCGTAACTCAGATCCGGGGTCACTTGGCAGCCCCCCCACTACGGTTTGTGCCTTCATTGATCGTCATCGCGAGAATACTTCAACCCTTCCCTTCCTTCCCTCGTCGACTCGAGAGGTATCTGTTAAGGCATTAGTCCGTTGGGCTTCTGGTAAAAGGTGAGCCAATTGCCTAACCAAACATAAGCCTTTTAACACTCTCCCCCCCTGGAACGGACCGGATATACACGGGTCGACGCGTGTGACCAGCACGCGGTTCCTATTTATGGGGATCCAGAAGTGTTTTCAGATTCTTGATATGAGGAAATTCGCTTTTCTTCTAAAAAGCGTTTTCATGGTGGTCGTGAGATTCGAAGTCACGACCACTACAACCCATGTCCTGCCGACGACGCCATTTGTTAGGGCATTAGTCCGTTGGGCTACTGGCAAAAGGTTGTAATAATACTGGGTGAGACACAGAGGATCCCCTTGCTGGTTTGTCTAGTAAGCATGTCCTGGGTGCAACTCACTTTCGCGTAGAATCAAGCGCAGAAGAGAAGCAGCTTTTAGTATTCCCCAGAGCCTGATGACATCTGGCCCGGAAGGGGTTCATGCCTCTTCCGATCTTATAAATGTCCCGAATACGAATGCCATCCAACTACAGTAACACGAAAACGAACCAATTGCCATAAATAAATGAGGTCGTAGTTGCCGGCCTTCCAAGCCCATACTATTACATGTACCTGGCATGTGGCAAATAATTGAAGGTAAGCTTCCCCCCGATGGGCACACGCACATGAGTGCGTCGTCAGAAATCACGATGTTGTACTACTGTAGTAGTAGTAGTAGTAGTAGTAGTAGCACGTACGAGCCTTTTCGGATCCGAAGCTCTCTGCAAAAAAATCCGAATCCTGGGCGTCCGTTACTGTTTTGTTTTGGTGATCTTTTGGCGATCTTTTGGCGCGAGAATAATACGTAATAAATACCGCGGTTTCCATGCCTGCTGGCGCGTACGTAGTGCTACTATGTACTGCACTTTCGCGGGGCAGCCGCTGCAGAGAGTGGGCAGCCCCACCCTTGTTGTAACTACTACTTAAGTAGAGTAACTTGTACTATTATACTGCTTTATGCCTCCGCCGCACGTAGTACGCGGAGGTGGCAAAGTTACGAAACGGTCCACGCACACATCATCAGCGGTGCTGGTACATTGCTTTGATGATGTACCTGGTAGTATACTCGTACGAGGCGATATTTCTTATTTCTATTGTTATCATTTGGGAGGCAAACGGGAGTGGCGTGTGATACTGAGATCGAAGCAACTAATCCGACTATCACCCGGCGTTTGTTCTTCGTCTACCAACACTCGCCGGGGCGCATTATTGCTGTCGGTATACGTACTTCGAGGTGATCATCAGATAGATAGATGGCTCTTCTCTCGGTGTTTTTGCGACCGGGGCGTCGCTGCCCTCCAAGAGTAAGTCTAAAAGTACTGTCTGAACAATCTAACAAACGCTCGAACACTGCTCGTTGTGTATCGACGATGATGAATCATGATGCTGATGCTGTCGCCCACGACGGCGGGTCGGTTCCTGCTGTTGTTACACCGGTACGAGTATATGCCTTCCTTCTTCCTTCACTCTTCAGTGGGTGCGGCGACGGCTCTCTCTGAACGGTTTCTTTCATTGTAATTTGACGATCTTTACGTAAGGTCTCACCATCAGGAACGCGAAACACCACACCACCACGCACGCTGGAACGAATCGGCTTCCGGTGGGTTGATAATCGACAAATGGTGCCTAGCTGTCATGGCCAACTCGCTCAACGGCATATGCTTCGTGGCTCCTAAACTGCCGGTGGGCCTGGTGGATGCTCCTTGTATCTTTGCTGACAACATGTTCTGCGCCGATGATACATGATACCCCCATCCATCCCCTATCCCCTACAAAACGTATAAATCTGTCTCATGGAACTCCCGACCGAGGATTTTTTATTTTTGCTCCCGACGGTAGCGTTGCGTTGTGTCGTGATTGACGTGTACTCAGCGTGTGTGTACTTGCGGTGAGAGGGTAGAATCGAGGTGGCCAATGGCGTGCGAGGCGCGCATTATACGAGTGCTTCGGGCGCTAGAGTACCCAACACTGGCAACGTTGGAGGGGACCACATCGACCACTTTGGACAACAGACTAGATGAGCTCGCCAGGATCGTGTCCTGGCTAGAGGACAGAAAGGTAAAGCAAGCGAAGCAAGCAGACAGCTGAGAGAGTGGTTGCCGCGATCGCCTAGATCTATGCGGATAGTTGTTCGTGCTAAATACTTCATAAAGAAGACAGGCAGAGCTCTAGAGCCCGGGAGACAGGGTATAGTAGACCACATAAAAGGCGGAATGGGCGATGTTACGTGTTTGTTGTACTTGTGGTACGAGTACTCGTAAATCGATTGGGTCACTTCAAATATTATATTTTTCCTGATGATACCTGCTGGTACTTGGTACCAGGTATACGAGAGAACGACAATCCACAAGCGGTCAAGCGATGGTGGGAACTGGAACGACTTAAACTTGCAGGAGGATGCAGGGATGCCGGAGGCAGCAGCGTTTCCACCCGAGCGCACGAACAGCACTTCGTATGCACCCTTCATTGCCACCAACCTTAAACCGTGTCCTCCGTGCTATCATCGGGAATTCATTACAGAATAAATACTCTGTAGATCAGTATGATACGGCAGCGGCAGGCTCTACCATCTACCAGGGGTAACGACTGCTCTACTCTGTACCAGGTACTCTGTACTACCGAGGTTGCGCCGCGTTTATGCCGACGCTTTGCGGTTTGCTTGCCTCTTGCCGTCTGCCCGTGACGAGCGCGGGCCGGCGCGGCTCAAGACGACGCTTTTCGCCCATTAGGCCACCCACCTCCCCCGACCCTCGCCGAAAAACAGGGCCGAAATGTCCCTGGACGGCGCACCCGCAACACCGCCACTACCATCACCACCACCACCACCAACGACAATATCAACATAATTCTGTTTACCTTCGTACGTTCAACTGTATCAGAACTGCTGTAAGGACTCCGTACTGGTATTATACGCAACCAAGACGATAAGTAATCTGTATAAAAAGCAGCTGTGCTACGCCTACTATTAATAGTATAACTACCGTCGCTCTTATTGCTCCGACTGCTGCTGCTGCTGCTTTTGCAGATTCGTCATCGTGCCATCGCCGACCGCGAACCCTTGCGCACCGCTGGTCCCCACTGGGATGAGGCGTTCTTCACATATCTGCGGGAAATGGACTGCCCTTACGACTTGAAGCCGGTTGCAACAGGTGACGAAATTTCTGACTCGAACTATTATTACGTTTAGGCCATCTCTTACGGATGATTTCTGAAAACTGAAAATGAACGTTTTCAGTCATCAAAACCGATTGTCTCTCTTACGGGGTTGAAAGTGGGTCCATTTCCGATTAAAATTTTCAAATATCACTTTCAAATGGGCTTCCACTCGGAAATGGAGCCCCGTTTCCAATCGAGATCACGATTGAAACTCGCGATTGGATTTGGAATGTGATGGGTTTCCACACATCGTTGGAGGCAACACGCGTTCAAATGTACCGCAAACACAGAACAGCAGTTGAGTACAAACCGCGTCTGTCTGCCAAGCAAGCAACAACACAGATGTGTACTGCTGCTGCATCTTGCTGTGCCACGCTCCCCACCCGCGCGTGCCTCAGGCATCACCACAATGCGATGGGATCGGATTGTGATGGTTTCGGCCACGAGAGCCTTTCAACAGCCCTTGCAGCTGCGAACTATAGGCTGCGACTAACAAGGAACAGATAGGGAGGAGGAAAACTCAACTTTTAACGACGCCCCTCCGTCGTGTTTTCCGTTGTCCCGGCCACCGTCGGGTACAATGCTTCTACGCTGCGTGCTCCCGTGCGACCAACACCTCGACCACCCGTAGTCCAGGGCGGCAGCGAAATGGTTCAGAGGCGCTTTCGCGTACGAGTATATACGAGTACGAGTAGCACCGTCTTCCTCGTACTGCTGCTGTACACTTTTTGTCACAACTTGCTGTCCATGAATCATTCTCAATTCTTGGGTCATGATAAGATAGCCAACTGAAAATTTCTCAATTGTTTTTGACGCTCGAAAAAAACGTTCATTTTCAGTTTTCAGAAATCATCCGTAAGAGATGGCCTTAGGCCGTTTCCTATGCGGTTCGATTTCGAGCTTCAGATTTGTATTTTTCGATCCCAAAAACGAAAGCACTGTCCTATGCAGTCCGATTGTGCAAAATCTGACCGGAATTTTTTCGATTTGAGAATCCGATGGCCCAAGTCGTCAGATTTTGGGCCAAAATCCGACGACTTGGGTCATCAGATTTTCAAATCGAAAAATTGCATGGTCTCTACATTCAAGATGCTATCCACGCAGCAAGCAAGCAGCAGCAGCAGCACGATCGATGACAAACTACAGTCGGCTGGCGCGGGCTCGGGCCTAGAGACGAAGGGAAGCGCACTCGGCGCGCGCCTCTCCGTACTCGTAGACTTTACAGCAGCAGCAGCAGCAGCAGCAGCAGCAGCACAGTATCATAGTCAGTCAACGCTCGGATGCTTCGTTGTGTCAAAATACAAAATACCAAGGCAGGTCGACTCGAGCGCACACGGCGCGTCGCCGCCAGACCAGAGGCAGCCAGCCTGGCTTGGGACGCTTGGGTTCTACGCCTAGTACAGCGCGCTCGGTGCGTCTCTTCGCGGCGCCAGACCACAACAACAGCAGTTGGTCTCGCCGTTTGCTCAAATATCTGCACGTACAACAAATCCGTGTTTTCTCGCATAAGAAGACTGTTTCGATTTTCGAACGAATTAAGTGGCTGAAAAATCGATCGGACCATAATCTGAAGCTCAAAAATCGAACCGCATAGGAAACGGCCTTAGCCAGTACGAGGCAGTCAGTACGCGTACGGCTCGCATATAGTTCGCGTAAGAAGCCAATAGATTATGAGCCTTGTTTTTTCTGTGTTTCTCATGACTCGTTCCTGTTCTATCATACAGAAGTATTGCTGTCTGTCGTAGTTTTAAACATGGAGCAGTTGTTAGCTCTTCCATTAGATTGGCTATTAGTTGGCTGGCAGTCTACTGTACTATTCAAGGTGGGTGTTTTTTTAGCTCTATGATATTATATGACTATTTTTTAATATTAGTTTAGTATTAGGCGTTTTAGCTCTGACATTAGATTGTTAATACGAAGTCTATTAATATCAGTAGTAATAATAGTTTATTGTTAATAGTACTAATAATCGTCTATACATAGGTGGGCAGCTCCGTCTGTCTCGACCGTCTACACACTTACGGCAGCCAGCAATTGTGGTTAGCGTAAGGCTGCTGTGAGACTTGCGACGAGCTAGCTGCGTCGATATGATCGGTAACTGCGGAATGCCTTCCAATTTCCAATCTGTTCCTCTGTCTTGTTACGATGCCGCAGCATAGAAATACCAGTGGGAGACGATAGGATGACCTCTGCACGCGCAGGATGATGGGGAAGTTCGGAAGTTCGCTTGTTTAGTACCAGTACCTTGGTACCAATTACGAGTTATTAGTTGGTGGGTTATTACTAGCTTTCTGGTGTTACAGATGTAGTGCGCCACACACCCCTTTACCCTTTTCGTACTACACTGCACATAAACTTATTTTTGACTCTAATTTCAAGATATTTGTCCTCAAAACGGGAGTGCATTTCTAAAAGCTCTTATCTTCATGGAATGATGGAAGCCGCGTTAGACCTGCCGCAAGCCACTGCCAAGGCTTACCGTAGCACAGACCATACGTGTAGACTATTAGTAGTAGGCATGCATCGCAGTCCAGAAGACGCGTGCAGTGCATCCCAAGCGTGTTGACTTCGACGCGTGCAACTTATCCACACGCCGGACAGATGGACGATCTCGCGTGCGTGCGTGCGTGCGTGCGTGCGTAGTAAACCGTTATGTCTACCCGTCGACATCCAGCACACAGCACACCCAGTGTCTTTGCCGGTTCTTCATCCTAGAGAGATAACAAGCTCTGTGGGCATAACACCACGACACAGAGATGTTCCGCTGTAACGCTGTAAGCAGAGGAGACAATGCAATGCCATGTCATCGTACTGGATACGACAGGCACGACATACACTAGAGCATCTTCTGTAGATCTTAACTAACCTGCCGTTATGATACAGCTGTTGCGCAGGATCTATATACGTAGTACATACAGATCCAACCCAGGAAACATGTGGTAGATCATAAAGATTATTCGGCTCCCACTCGGCAACCTGGGCTATACCATGCACATCGGGAGTCTTGTATCTGATCTGAAAAATCTAGATAATTAAGTAGGGATATTATCTATATGGTCTGTTCGGTGTGTTTACTTATCCCAAGCATAACAACTATCACCTGGTAGTACGTACGTACGCGTGTTTCTTTAGTGTGCTTCGCGCGGACTACTTTGTCGACCCCCTCACAAGAAACCTGAAATGCGATGTTAGGCTAACATGTTAGGCTAACATCCTCATGTCATTATCTTATTCTGGCCTAGCGAGAAAGGGGTATATTTCTTACAGTTTCCTCTGGACGGCGAACGCCCATATAGGCTATTACGGTGGACCATAGTAAACACTAGTAAATAGGGACCTACGGTACAAGCAAAAACGCAAAAACCATATATTTACCCATTTTCACTATTATCAATATTTGGTCCTATTTACTATTTGCCCATTTTCACTATCAACATTTGGTCCTATTGACTATGGTCCCCCGTAATAGATACTTGTTTTCTTTTCTTTTTTAGTATCTAGGCTAGATTTCTCAATGTATGGTTTCTTATGAGAGAGCCAATACTGCATCTCGTTAACATGAGCGCTGTTTGTTTCGTGCGGACTGTCTAACTAACGTGGGAGAAGGGGCCAATACTGTATGTAGTTAACATGTGCGCTGTTTGTTTCGTGTGGACTGTCTAACGTGGGAGCAGGGGCGGGAGGCGAAGGACAAGCAGAAGCGAGCAGCTCCCGCCTCAGAGGGCTGTCGTGGCTGGTGGCCGAGGCCGCCGCAGAGGAGTTCGCAGAGCACGGGCAGAAGTACGCCGAGGCTGCAAAAAAGGTGTGTGTGTGTTTGCGTTTTTTTTTCTGTAAGTCTCTATATTCCGTTTCGGATACCGCCTTATGGTCTTTTAGTACCGCGCTGCACATACAACAGGTTTTTGGCTCTAAATACCGACGGTTTCGCATCCAAGCAAACCGCCATACAATACAGTACAAAACCCGAATATCGTATTGAGTTGTTTCTTGCACTACAAATACCCTGACAGGTGGCATGGCTCATCCGTAAACCGGTAGGGGTACCGGTATCGAACCAGCAGAACCTACGGCAGAAATGTCCTCCTTTTTTTTGCTGGGCGTGGAAGAAAACTTGAGCACTTTATGAATACTTTTATACGACTAGGGTAAGTCTAATTGGCCATGATACAACCGTTGGATATATTTTCCTGTATTTTCTGTTAGCCCAAAACTAATTTACTTCCAGGGGGATTTTCTTGATGCGGCACTCCTGAGACCCCCCCCGCCCCCCCCCCCCCCACACCAGAAAACAACTCAATGAATTGGACGCTGTCCTCCATATGCAAGAAAGTCCGCCTCACAAAGGGGCTCTTAGTGGGATGCAGCTCACCCTTCATGCGACTCGCCCAACACCTCACGGCATTTCACGCTTCGTGCAAGCAATGTCTGCCTGGTCGGTGAAAACCCGACGTGCTCCGTCCCGGCATCGTAGGGATGCGAGGGTCTATGGCCATACGATACGCCTACGGCCATGCATGATTTCGCCGGGGATCATTTCTTTGCGGAAACCTATCGATAGATTCTAGCGCAGTCTCACTCGGTTCAGGTGGAGCAAGCGGCGAAGTCAAGTCCAGCGTCAGCGTCAGCGTCGCCCCCTCCTCCTATTTCGCCGGGGATCATTTCTTTGCGGAAACTATCGATAGATTCTAGCGCAGTCTCACTCGGTTCAGGTGGAGCAAGCGGCGAAGTCAAGTCCAGCGTCAGCGTCAGCGTCGCCCCCTCCTCCTATTTCGCCGGGGATCATTTCTTTGCGGAAACTATCGATAGATTCTAGCGCAGTCTCACTCGGTTCAGGTGGAGCAAGCGGCGAAGTCAAGTCCAGCGTCAGCGTCAGCGTCGCCCCCTCCTCCTATTTCGCCGGGGATCATTTCTTTGCGGAAACTATCGATAGATTCTAGCGCAGTCTCACTCGGTTCAGGTGGAGCAAGCGGCGAAGTCAAGTCCAGCGTCAGCGTCAGCGTCGCCCCCTCCTCCTATTTCGCCGGGGATCATTTCTTTGCGGAAACTATCGATAGATTCTAGCGCAGTCTCACTCGGTTCAGGTGGAGCAAGCGGCGAAGTCAAGTCCAGCGTCAGCGTCAGCGTCGCCCCCTCCTCCTATTTCGCCGGGGATCATTTCTTTGCGGAAACTATCGATAGATTCTAGCGCAGTCTCACTCGGTTCAGGTGGAGCAAGCGGCGAAGTCAAGTCCAGCGTCAGCGTCAGCGTCGCCCCCCCCTCCTATTTCGCCGGGGATCATTTCTTTGCGGAAACTATCGATAGATTCTAGCGCAGTCTCACTCGGTTCAGGTGGAGCAAGCGGCGAAGTCAAGTCCAGCGTCAGCGTCAGCGTCGCCCCCTCCTCCGCCTGGAGCCTCTGTTGAAGTCCTCCAGGGGAAGTCTGCTGCCCCTGCTGCAGCAACGGCGACGCGTCTAGATGTATCTCCATCATCAGTGCTTGCACCAGCCGGAGAAGATAAGAAAAGGAACGGTAGCGATGGTTTGGACCACCGAGAAGAGAAAAAAGGAGACGACAAGGATGGTGTGGACCATGCGGGAGGGCGGGTTTCTAGATGCAATACGGCAGTTTCCAAGGAGCAAGACGGGGGTGCAGAGGATGGACAAGGCGATGGCGATAGGGTTTTCGATGAGTTGGAGGGATTTTCGGCCGGGGTTGACACGGGCGATGAGACGTGCAATCGCGTGGCGACCGTGCTCCGGATGCTGTACTTGTCGGATTTGAGAACTTTGCAGGACGAGGTTAACGGTGTCCTCGCGATGGCGCAGACGGGCGGACCGTGAGGGGCAGCGCTCGTTTGGATGCGCGGCGTTTTTGGGTTGCCTGGTACTGGGATCAGTTTCAGTACATACTACGCTGTGTGTTCTCGGGACTATTAAAAAATTGAAAAACAAAACTCAGATGCGATGAGATGGAGGATTTCGTCGAAGCTCATCTTTGCAAGATTGGAATGATTCTTCGATCGCGCGTATTATTGGTATGAGCAGTTTCACATGACTTCATGAAGGATGTATTCCCTACCGATTTACCTACTGTAGACTCGCCCATGTTCAGGACTGGTCGTCACAAAACTTTGTGCAGGATGCGAGTCTTATTGGTTGAGAAAACGCGACCCAAACACGCGGCGGGGCGGAGCCGCGTGGCTGCCCCTGCCAACCTCGAGCCTCCCAAAGGGTAGGAGTTAGGCTTAGGGTAAGGGATAGGTCTGGGGTCAGGTTAGTCTGGGCAGACGTGCAAGGTTGAACTTGACCACACACACATGTCCTGCACAACTTTTTGTGCCGACCAGTCCAGCACATACATAGCGAAAGCCATTTACCCTGGGGTTTCTATACCGGAAAAGTCCAAACGTGGCCCGTCTGAAATAATTGGCAATACTGTACTCTTTGTCTCGCTGTTTGTGATCACAGAGCTTGTATATCTCTCTTGGATGAGAACCATGACAGACACTGGATGCACGTGCTGGATGTCGAAGGGTAGAATTAAAGGTTCAATGTGAACGACTCCCCTCCCACCTTCCCGAACGTACAGTAAAACAGAAAAATCCGTGGCCATTCGGGTAGAGAAAAATGCCGTTAGCTTGGGGGAGGAACTTAAAGATGTCGAAAACGATACATGCGAGGTACTATCACAACTACACTGCAGGGACTACCAGGTATACTGTACGTAGTGAGTATACTGTAGTGTCTCCCTCCGTCGGAAGCGCTTCGCGGACCTCATCGAGTAAACGTTAATGTAGGATACAGCTCTTGCTACGCAGGACCTTTTTTAACGCTGCTGGGGATACTTGTAACTGTCAACTGTAACTGCACTATTGTGTGCGTTGGTGGAAGGCAGTGCAAAAAATGCCGTTTTTTTGGGGAGGTTTTCGGTCGGACGGCACGGCTCTCGGGGCTTCACATTTTCTGTAGGATCAATCCGCACAACATCTCATCACCATAACGAAAAATACAGGATCATCATAACGACAAATACAGGATCATGATAACGACAAATACAGGATCATGATAACGACAAATACAGGATTTACATGATCTACACGAGATCGTGACCTATTCGATATGTGCAGGGTTTTCATAGATTAACATCACACCCAGCGCCTCGCTTATTGGTGTCAGCAGTACAGACCGCTCGCTGTCTTTTAACCCGAGTCTCGCCCTCGCGTTGTCGTAGCGGAATCGGGGAGGACTACAAGCTATATACCAGAAGGTGCACGCTCAAACTCTCGGCCACTCTCGGACGCCCGCCAGGCAGAGCAAGCTGCTCCGCCATAAATAACTGCTGAAAAACTGCTAATATCTGCTGTACACGATTCTCTGCGCCGAAGGACCGTGCCCATGCCGCTGCAACCACTGCTGTACTCGTAAGCATATCCAGCGGGGCACACCAAAAATCAAAACGAACCTCGGGAGCGCGCTATGTATGCCCGGAGATCAACCAACCAATCAATCAACCACAACAGCACGAGCAATCATAGCGGCGGCTGTCGCGTTGCGCCGCCCCGCCACCCCCATGTTCCGACGCGCTACAGAAAGAGGGCAGCACGCGGTGTCGAGGCCCAATGGAGACAGATAAAAAGCGAGTTCATATGGTAGAGGGAGCCTCTGCGACAGGACAGGGGACATAATTGGCATTTACAAACAATCTCTCGCCGCAACCAAGACATGCAAAGGCACGGGGATCCTTCGAACCCTCCCCCCCCCAACCCCGCCTCTCCATCTCAGCAAAAAACGCCTCCCTGCCCCCCCCCCTCCCCGCCCTCTCCATCCTCGGAAAAAACGCCTCCCTGCCCCCCCCCCTCCCCGCCCTCTCCATCCTCGGAAAAAACGCCTCCCTGCCCCCCCCCCTCCCCGCCCTCTCCATCCTCGGAAAAAACGCCTCCCTGCCCCCCCCCCTCCCCGCCCTCTCCATCCTCGGAAAAAACGCCTCCCTGCCCCCCCCCCCCCCCTCCACCAAAAAAACCCCCCCCCCCCCCCCCCCCCCCCACCCGAAAATAAAGGCCTAAGAGTGGGGGAAAAAAACCTCCAGCAACTCAGAAAACGCACTGATAGGCTCTACTGCATATCAAAAGTACTGAATATTAGTATTAATAGTAGGATCTCCTAGGATTGTTGAGAGGGTTCGGGCGGAAGCGATAGGCGAGCATCATCCGCTTCCGGTACTGGTCAAACTCGTTATCCCCCTCTCCCACTTCGTGCGTCTCCTTCACCCCGACGCCCCCGCCTTCGGCCCCCGCGGCCATGTTGACAGGGACGGTCATGCCCTCGCCCTCCTTGCCCAACCCCTCCCCCTCCGTCCACCCCGCCTTTTTGAGCATCTGGAAACCTATGTTGTCCTCGTCTAGCTTGTGCTTCTCGAAATCCTCTTCGATTTCTGCGGCCTCTCCCTTCGCCGCCTTGTCCGATTTCTTCAAGAAGCGCTCGAGTTCCTGCAAGAGGGGAGATATCGTAGGTGGAGCATCCAAGTTTAGCGCGCAGGCAAAACAGCATCTCACAAGTGTCAACGCGGTGTAAATAACTGTTTCTGCTCAAAGACCAGAGTATTACCTGGCATGTACTACGAGTTATGTACTGCAAAACATCAAACGTTATCCCACACAATGCTGTACAACGATAAAAAATAGTCCCCGAAAAGCGTTCAAAAAAGAGGATCCTGCCTAATATTAGGCCATTTCTTACGCGAGGATTTTGAAAAAGCAGTAAAAACGGCAGCAGAAAAAACAGTAGATAGGGCAGGGGTGCACCGATATGTTTTTGAGTAGCTCTCTATCTCACTTGTCTCACCCGAAATCTAACACAACATAAACGAAGTTGACCAATGCCACGGCCTTACTAGTAAAACGTCAATGGCCTTCCAACGGTAAGCACATGCTTTACTGGCTAGCTTATAAAAAATAAGCAGCTTAGCCCGTCAGCCTTAACAAGACAGACATATTGCCTCATAATGCAGAAAAGTGCTGCGTGCTTTTATCGTTATCGTAGCGTCACGGGCCATGAAAAACCAAGAAACAACAAGCAACACGTTTGGTTGGCATGACTGTAATCTACTGTAGGTCGGCCCGAGCCATGCAAGCGATGGTGTCATAGGGGTAGGCCTACGGAGGCACGACGGTCACCATGATAGGCTCCAGCAATGCAGCGATGGTGCCGCAATACCTTTAGGAGAACTAAACCATACTTCCAGTCTGTCCCAAAATATAAAGCATCTTTTGTATCTTATAATAGTATCTCATCAAAACCGGTCCTTACATTTGAGGGGCAGAGTGGTATATCATATCATATCATATCATGTCATATCATGTCATATCATATCATATCATATCATATCATATCATATCATATCATATCATATCATATCATATCATACGCTATGGCGTGAAATTGCCACCGCGTCTATTCCATAAAAGTAACACCTAAGTAGTACAACAGAATAGTTGTGCTGTACGCATATATAGAAAAGTCAAATTTGTTCTGTACTCAAAAAGTCAAAACTACAGACAGGTACATACGTACAACAGCAGAAGTTGCACTGTACGTATAATAGAAAAGTCAAGTTGTTCTGTATGATACTCAAAACCTCAACAGACAGATATATGTTATACGTAGACTGAACTCACGTCTTTCGGCAAGTACTGGCCCATATGATGCGCGCCCTTGGCCTGTATGGTGAGGCTCTGGGCGCCCTCCGCGGTCTTGAGCATCTCCTTGGCTCGCTTGCGGTGCTCCCACGTTCCCCCGTCGATAACGCCTCCGGTAGCTTCCGCGTCCTCGACCGTGTCCCTGTTTTACCCGCCGGTACAGCAACATCGTTTCGCACTAGCGGTCAAGAGCGTAAAGAGTAGGGCTGTGAGTTTGATGGCTATGTATCGAGGAATTAGTTACTAGTTGGCATTAGTTGGCTAAGGTCTTACAGTTACTTGGGTGCGGGAGTTTGTGAGGCTGTGAGTTTGATGGCTGTAAGTACTAGCCGAAACGACGGTCTTCGAGTTCAGCTCGCCAAAACTAAACAAAGCTAAAAACAAAAGCGCCCCCCCCGCGCGGTATGAGCTATTCATAATAAAAAAAGAGAAGTCACCATGTACTAGGTACCAGGTGCCATTTACCGCGCCTACAACACGGGTGGTACTGTTAGTATACTAGTATTAGTATGATATACTATTAGTAAGATTAACACCCCCCTTCGTATGAATGTGGTATTTTTAAGCCGAATCTCTCGATACTAGTGAACGTGGGAACGCAGAGCGATGCCTCTATACACATGGAGAGACCTCGGCGAGTTTTTTCCAAAGCCGACATTTTCGTTGTGTGTGCCCCCCTCTAAGGCATGGCCCCTCTAAGCCATGGCCCCTCTAAGCCATCACCCCTTTAAGGCATGGTCCGGAGATATTTGGCTCGGAAATTCACCCTATACTGCTGTAGGGGGTGTGCAATCTTGGTTACACTCGATACGGAAAAAGTATAAAATGTGATACCTAAAAGCTACTACCAGGTATATACGAGTAATATTATACATACATGTATAAATACGACGTATGGCCTCTCGTTGCTCTCTCCCGTTCTCTCTCTTACTTTCACATTCCAGCTGTGAGTCGGTACGACTTAAACCCACCAACTAGTTATTAGTCGGACTACAGTAATAGTTAGCCGTTCCCGGAGATGCCGACTATCCGACGTATTGGGTCTCCATACCTGTAGGAAGGATTGCTCAATAAGGGATATATATATCAGACCCTCGGCCGGAAGGGACTGATCTGACTTAAGTCGGCAAGTCGGTTGGCCTCCAGACAGCCTACACTTGCTAACTTAAGCCAGTTATTATTAGTTGGCTAACGACACCTACCGATTAGTTATTGGTCGTGAAATAATGCCAAAATTTCAGAATCCGTCCTCCCTTGTCTCGATTCATAACTCATAACCCTCATAGCGTCAAGTCACGACGTCCGCCCCCACCGTACCACCTCTGACACACCTATACACCATAAGGCATGCCTTACTCTCGCTAACATCACGGGGGGGCATATCATAGTGGGATATAACCATTGTTTTTGGGTCCATTATTATCTATATATGTGTAATACTATCTGTTACTATGCCCCCCCGGAATACTATTATTAATAATACTACAACTCGCGCTGGTGGAAGTTTGTTTGTAATAAGGCATGTCAACTATTAATAGTGCTGTGTGCGCGCGTACAAGGCACTGAAAAAAACAACGCTTTTTCGAAGATTATGAACATTTTTTCGGAGATTTTCGGTCGGACGGCGCGGATCTCCGGCTTTTCACCCGGCTAAAAAGTAACAAGGCATGCCCTACAAGGCACATGCCTTATAAGGGGCGTGCCCTTTAAGGCAGGCATACCCCATAATAAGGCAGGCATGCCCTATAAGGCAGGCATGCCCTATAAGGCAGGCATGCCCTGTAAGGGAGACATGCCCTATAAGGCATGCCCTATAAGGCAGGCATGCTCTATAAGGCACATGCCCTATAAGGCGTGCCCTGTTGCCTTATAAGGCAGGCATGCCCTATAAGGTGCATGCCCTATAAGGCAGGCATGCCCTATAAGGCACATACCCTATAAGGCACATTATCTATAAAACACATGTCCTGCGAGGCACATACCCTGTAAGGCATGCCCTACAAGGCACATGCCCTATAAGGCGCATGCCCTATAAGGCACATGCCCTATAAGGCACATGCCCTACAAGGCATGCCTTACAAGGCACATGCTCTGTAAGGTGCATGCCCTGTACTTTAGGCGGCTGTGTAACATAGCAACAACTCGCATAACTCGCTTCGCTCGTAACAAAACAAAAAAAAAGTGGTCGGTGGGCAACTTCTCGATAGTAACTCGCGCAAAACAGTCAGCGGAAGGGTTACACAAGACGTCGGTCGGGCTGCTATTAATAGTGACACCAGCCTCAACATGTTCACACTCCACCTAAAGCGTCGCCAATCTCCAAAACTCCATCCCGAGCATAGACAACCCCGCGTGTAAAAAACAAATCAGGACCATCGCAGACCTCCTGCCTGCGTTTTTTCTTTTGCCCCCCCCCCTGTTCGATGTCCGAAACACACCCCCCCCCTCAGTACTAGGAATTCCATGGCGGCCACAGACGGCGAAACACGAAGGGGATCAGATTTAAAAAAAAAACTATACCAGGTATATGTTACCTCACGTGATTATAAATAAGGCACAGTACCATACTTGACAAACACGTCCGAAACAAAAACTCGCCTCTCCTCCTCCTCCTTCTCCCCATCGACCGCGGCTAGCTCGCCGTACTCCTTCAGCCGCTCCTCGTACAGCTCGCGCATGCGCCGCTCCGCCTCGCTCTCAGCCTTCGCTACCGGAGCCCCCGGCATGGCCTGCCGCGCCGCTGCATCTCTGATGCGCGCCTCCAACCGCTGCATCTCTTTCTGCTGCCGGAGCTGCTCCTCCTGGTCCGCGTCCATCGTCTCAGGCAGAGCTAAGGAGGAGGATTTTCCTGCGGCTGATTCTGTGATGAGAAAACACACATGGGAGAAAAAGGAAAAAGCAAGCAGAGCGGTAGGCACGCACGCATGAGAGCAAGCAAAAACAAGCAGAGCGGTAGGCAGGCACACGCATGAAAGCAAGCAAAAGCAGGCAAAAGCAAGCAAAAGCAAGCAAAAGCAAGCAAAAGCAAGCAAAAGCAAGCAAAAGCAAGCAAAAGCAAGCAAAAGCAAGCAAAAGCAAGCAAAAGCAAGCAAAAGCAAGCAAAAGCAAGCAAAAGCAAGCAAAAGCAAGCAAAAGCAAGCAAAAGCAAGCAAAAGCAAGCAAAAGCAAGCAAAAGCAAGCAAAAGCAAGCAAAAGCAAGCAAAAGCAAGACCGACAAACAACCAAACACGAGAGAGTTAATACAAGGGAGTTATTTCATACGGGCAGAGTGGAAATGCTGCCCCCCCCCCTCCCTTCGCTCGCCACAAGAAAGAGAAATGAAGACGACCAAGGACGGAGCCTCGTATGATAGCAGCCGGCATATCATACCAACACACCTGGCGACACAACTTCGTCAGCCGCTGTTTAAACTCTCTTAATATGAAACACATCTCCGGGGCCATGAAAACAGCTAAAAAACAGCGGCAGGTTCAGTTTGCGGTACGTAGGTTTTGCCTGCACCACAGTAAAAATGGGGAAAAAAACCTTCGCGGCGAACGTCAGATCGGGACAATATTCGAAGTTACAGCTGACCAAGCAGCGCATCGGGCGCGAGACCTTCACCATCCTTGAATCTTTGCGCGCTCCGCCCGTCCCTTTCCCTCCTCGAAAAAAGCACACGGACATAGAACGCACTACCCTCTACAAACTCCCCATCCCTTCCCCCCCCCAAAAAAAAAACACACACACACACACATGACATAGAGAACGCGCTAACCTCTACAACCCCCCCCCTAAATAGTCTATGGTCATACGACTACGGCCATGCATGAATATCGAGTACACCCGCCCCTAAATAAAACCCGGCATAGAACGCACCACCCTCTATGAACTCCCGGCTGCGCTTGCCCAGCTCTCCGCCCTGCGTAGCCACCGCCGCCACTCCTGCCCTAGAAGCCGCCGCAGCCTCGCCAACCAGCGAACTCGCCGCCGCCGCCGCCGATGCCGCCTGATCTGAGCCGTTCCCAGCGCCGTTCCCAGCGCCCCCAAATCCGATCCCCCCTCCCCCACTACCGCCTCCGCCAGCACCCGAGCCGACTGCATCGCTCGTTGTTGCAGGCGCTGCTGCTGCTGCTGTTGCTGCTGCTGTTGCCCCCCCTGCCCCAGCACCCCATCGGTTTTTCCGCTGCCGTCCCGTGGTCGGGGCGGGGGTGGGCGCGGCGCCAAACGTCGAGGCTGACCGCATGGCCACCTGGAGAAAGAGAGGGGGGGGGGGGGGGGGGGGGGGGCACCACCGGGGGGGGGCGCCGGGGGCCCGGGGGGAAAAAGGGGGGGGGGGGGGGCACCACCGGGGGGGGGCGCCGGGGGCCCGGGGGGAAAAAGGGGGGGGGGGGGGGCACCACCGGGGGGGGGCGCCGGGGGCCCGGGGGGAAAAAGGGGGGGGGGGGGGGCACCACCGGGGGGGGGCGCCGGGGGCCCGGGGGGAAAAAGGGGGGGGGGGGGGGCGCCTTTATTTTCTTTCCTTGGGGCGTTCAACCATTGACCACGCATCCCTTTCGAGACGAAGCACCGTTCCTACTCCTAATAGAGACACCTCCAACAGTTGGGCGCTCATAACGTTGTTTCCATGGAACAACATGTTTTATAGACTTGTTTTGCTAGTCTTATCCCCTTTCCTATTTCGCCGCCTGTGGCCACCATCTATCTCCTAGGACAGCGATCGTTTTCTCGCTACCATCTAGAGTACCAAACTTCTCCAAGTCACGCTCGTCCACTTTGCTCATCTCCTGTAACACACCCCGTTCCTCCTTCTACATTTCACATTGGGGGGGGGGGGATGGGGAGATGACGACGGGGACCGGCCTGAACTCGAGCATTTCGGGTCGAGACAGCAAGCTAGACAGTGGTAAGAGCAAAGACGCGGAGAGACAAGGCACGACAATTAGAATTTCACTACCACTCGGGCCCGCCTTGCTCCAACAGCAGCACCAACAGCGTCACACAACAGCAACAGCTCCACTGCCACACCCCTGCGAGACGCTCACTCGTTGTCCAACTACCACACCAACAACCAGCGCAACTCCTAGTCTCATCCCCTTTCCCCTCCGCTCCCCATCGCCCCCCTCCCCCCCCATTCTGCCCAAACGCCCCCCTAATCACGTGTGCAGACCTCCCCTCACCCCCCCCACTCCCCACTACCCACCCGCTCCCCAAATCACCCACCACTCCGTACGGAATTGTATGGACCGCTGAAATGTAAGGACCGTTTGGTGTTCACATCAATGTTTAGACGCTCCTTACATCCCCGTACAAAGTGGTATTATACAGAACCTCCCCGTCCCCCTCCCCCCCCCCCCCCCCCCCCCCCCCCCCTGTGAAATGTAGAAGGAGGAACGGGGTGTGTTACAGGAGATGAGCAAAGTGGACGAGCGTGACTTGGAGAAGTTTGGTACTCTAGATGGTAGCGAGAAAACGATCGCTGTCCTAGGAGATAGATGGTGGCCACAGGCGGCGACCCATCACCCACCCGCCCCTCCAAAATCACCTGTGCAGAAATTTGAGCCACGATTTTCGCCGCGTCGACCCCCGTCCCCATCCCTTCTCCCGCCGCCCCCTTCGCTGGAACTCCTGCGGAGGCCCACGATGGGGTTCCCGCCCCCGGGGCGCCCGACGCGCCGACAGCTCCTGCGGCGACGGCGGCCAGGCCGGCGCCGGGACCGTAGACGTTGCCCGAGTCAGCCGGGGCGGGACCGTAGTCCGAGGCGTTGGCTTCTCCGAAGCCGCTGCACACGCGTTTCACCTCCTCCTCGGTTTTGATTTCCTCTAGAACCTGCGAATACATGAAAAAAATGTTTCACATTTTTTTTACACGTCGGACAGATCAGATCACACCACTCTGTATCATCACATCACTGTACACATCATCAGATCATATCACTGTACATATCACTGAACAGATCATTGTACAGATCACTGTACAGATCAGATCACTGTACAGATAGCCCACTGTACCGGTCACGCAGGAATAATTTCACGAATCAGATCACTGCTGTGCCGATCACACAGATCACTTTCGCGGATCACATCACTGTACCGATCTTTGTACCGGATCATTTTGACGGATCAAGATTACCCGTACCGATCACACAGATCATTTTCGCGGATCAGATCACCGTATCATACCGATCACACACATCATGTGCACGGATCAGACCACACACTGCTGTACCGATCACACGTGAAAAAATCATGGATCAGATCACTGTTTGTGTAGCGATCACACAAGATGATTTTCACGAATCAGATCACACTCTGCACCGATCACACAAAATGATTTTCACGAATCCGACCACTGCAGTACTTTTCACGGATCTGCATAATATTATTATAGTTATTATTATAGTTATTATTATAGTTCTTAGACGAAGCTGACTACCCTTTGGTCTTATGTATATACAATATACAAACATAAGCTTGCAATGGGGCTGATCTATAGGATCTGAATGATCTGTACAGGTTTAGTTTTCTCGTGATGCCCCGTAAAATATGCACTATATCGATAGATCATGATCTGATCATGATCTGTACGAGCTACTGTAGGTGCATGAGACCAAGATGATGGTCTGTCCGGCGCATGAGAGGTTTTGATGAATGCATGTTCAAATATACCTGGCATACGTCAGCTGTCACTTTTCCATTTGTCTTGTTTATAGTGAACGATACAGGCAGCTGTTGTTTTTCTCGACACCAGCAGCAGTTGGGATCATGGACCGCTGTCCACAGCACTGTCCCCGCACGGTAACAACAGCACTATAACAGCACTGTAACAGCACTGTAACAGCACTGTAGCAGCACTGTCCCTGCACTTTGACAGCACTGTCCCCGCACTGTAACGGTACTGTAAAAGCACTTTAACGGCACTGTCACCGCACTGTAACAGCACTGCCACCGCACTGTAACAGCACTACCACCGCACTGAAACATAACTATCACAGCGCGGTCACCGCACTGCATTGTCGAATTTTATCGCACCTGTCGGTAGAAGCGGCCGCCGGGTGCAGACACGTCGAACAGGAACCCGAACTGGACGTTTCCCCTGCTCTTCTCCATGATCACCTTCCAGGCGGCACAAGGGGAGAAAGCAGAACGGAGGTTCACCATTAAGTCTAAACACTGCTGTAAACACTGCTGTACTCGTACGTATCATATGCACTTACAAAGAGTACACAGAGGACAGATCCGGACAGATCATCATCCAGGTAACCTTGATCACCCCTATAAGATTTGCCGTCATGATATACCAATACAGTCAGTACCAGGTATTAATAATACATACCGCTGTACTCTCGAAGCGTACACATATCGGACGCATGACGATCTGGATAATCCGGATAATTCTTGGTACAGATGATTTAGTGTACATGACATAGATGATCTAGATCGTATCGAGAACGGTGCCACGCACAGCGCGAGAAATTCCCCGGATAACCAATGCTAATGCTGTACTTCCGAAGAGTATCCCACCTTGCTATTGAACGGGTTAGCGTGGAACCACTGACTGCTGTGACGTCTATCGGGTCAAAATCGGCGGCATCGTCGTCCCACCCCGCTCAAAAAACTAACAAGAACGCCACCCACCCCCCGTACAAAACCCACCTTGCTCTTGATCGGGTTAGCGTGGAACCACTGCGCCGTCTGTCGGATCATAATCTTGGTCTCCTCGTCAACCTCCACAGCACCAGACGCCGCCTGGGACAGCGCCACCGCAGCCCCTAGCCCCACCTGCCCCTCCCCTCTCCCCGACGCCCCTCCCGCCTCCGTCGCGGCCGCCTCGCCTGTCGCGCTCGAACCGGCACCAGCGGAGGCTGCAGCAGCCGCTGTTAGCTTCGCGGTAGCGGGAGTTGAGGACGCGTCCTGCTGCGCAGAAGCTTCCTTGGAGCCCTCGTCCTGTATACGGTACGAAAACATTGTATTAAGTTCGACAATATCGAGTGTGTGGGGGGGACGTTTTTATGTGTTTACGGAAGGAATACGAAACATGGGACAATAGAGATCCCTCGAGAGCATTTAACCCTGTTACATTATATATATACAATACTTACATATATATAATACCTGGTATAGTACTATATAGTACTGCACTGTCCAGAAACCTCAATATGACTCAAATTCCGAATGTTTCGTCCCCAAAAGGCGAGTTTAGTCGTAATCATGCATGCTGCATGCCTAATGGCGATAAAACGAAAAAAAATAACTCAAAACGGTGTCCTGTTTTGACAACGCGCGCAAAGCCCTGATAGCTACTCGTATAGACCATTACTAGCTACCTGATAACCCTGTCAGCGTCCAACAAGCGTATGGGCGAGAGAGGGTGCCTCTCGCAACACCCCTCACCAAGACGGGTCACTTCCCACCGGAAAATGTTGGGGAAAAAAAACATGAAAACCATCGCCATTTCCATTTCAATTTTCACTTTCCACTCTCCATTCTCCATGTTCGTTTTCCATTTGGGGTTGTTCCGACACTCACCTCCTCGCTTTCCTCGTCGTCGTCGCTGTCGGCCGCGAAGGCCTTGACCACCATCCCCCTCGAGTTTCCCATTTTGGGGCGCGCAGCTCTCGATCGACCGCTGCCAAAGCCCCCGCCCAGCGCAAATCTGCGTGTGCGTTTGTTCTCGGCCGCCACTCTCTTCGCGTGAGCCTGATCAACAACAACAACCAACAACAACAACCATCAACAACAACCATCAACAACAACAAAAAGGCAAAGGCAAAGGCAAAGCAAACCAAGGCGAAACGAACAGGGCACCTACTTAGCATACGTACTCGATCTGCAGTAGTATACTCGGGGAGTACTATGAAACAGTAATGCTTCAACCTTGAAACAGAAAGGCTTGCCCCAGATTGGATTTCCTTGTCTTGGAAATCGAGCGGTCTTTTACACAGCTTTATGCCCACAAAAACAAATATCAGTACGACCGGCTTCCATGAACTTCTCCTTCTCCTGTGAGTCTCCATAATCTCAATTTCAACAATTTCAAGAACCTTAATGAAAAATATATCACCGCCAGCCTTTCTGAGCACTCGTTTTCTGAAAAGGTACGTACCACTCTGGCCTCTGCGGAGAATATAATAACCGTTCTGACTGATGTTAATATGAGATAGGCACTTACGATCTCCGTCAGATACGAAGTAGATACCTACCTGGTACTGTACACACATCGGGCAGATGCTATACTAGTACTTCAGTAGAATATCGTCTACTAATTATATATAGCAGTATGTGCCTATGAGATGACGTGCGAGAACCGTGTTATACAGATCCCACCGGGCAAAACACGTGTGTCATACAAATCATACAGGTCATACAAATCAAACACATCATACAGGCCATACATATCCGTTATGATTCGTACATATCTTGCAGATCATGAAGAATCAGGGATCTATCTGAACCGAAATATCTACAGTATATAGTAGATAATCTTACATCATGGTCTGATCTTTCTGAACTGTCCCATGTGTGTGCGGTGTCCTCTACTACTCTACCTACTACTTCTACAACTACTAGGAATACATACTGGAATATAGCGCGATCGGAGCAGCGGGCAGGCGGACTGGATGGGGCAGCGCAACCTTCAAGCGGCAATACTATTACTACCAGGTACTGACAACTGACTACTCTGTAGAACCTCGCTCCAAGGAGCTGCGGTGGTTTCGTGGCGTCATTCTAGAGGGAAGCAAAACACCAGCGCACTCCATGCCCAAACATGGCAAAACAAACACGATACGTCAAGAGCGCACCTCGCACAAGTCAAGGTACTGCTGTTACTGCTGTGGGCTGCTATATACGAACTGCTGCTCAGAACCGGCGACTGACCTGGCGCTCCTTTTCCAGCTTGGCTTCTTCCTCTGCCTTCTTCTTGTCCTCTTCCGCTTGCCGAAGCTTCTTCTTTCGCTCTTCCTCCTCTTGCTCCTGTGCAATGTTCACCAATACAATGATACAATGCAATATTATATTTTTACACCAGGTGCAACACGAGCATGAACACATTATGCGATGAACAAATAATAATTTGATAAGTTGGGCAAGCCCCCCGACCCCCTCAAAACTGGGGCACCACAATGTTGCCACATTGTTGCTGAGATCGCAAGTCGGTAACACGTCACCCCCTTGCCCACAAAAATCTAACGCGCTGCACGTTTGTATGTATGATACTGATGTACAAATATAACAGACCCTTCTGTGTCAGAAAAACATCCCAACCTCGACATATGAACGCCCTCGTATTCTATACCCGTGGCAGCCCTCTTATTAATATGATAGGAGGGTGCGGATGGACCCCTTGACCGACCGTTCCTGACCGCTCCCCCCCTACACTAAAAGCAGTATATAAAGGCCAAAAGAGGCATGGACACGACCTATATACACTAAAAACAGTATGTACAAGACTGGTCTTCTCTTTATAGAAAAAACATGATACGATACTACCAGGGTACGTATTAATAACATCAACTATTTAACACTAGTATATACCTGGTACTGGTACTGACTGTGATGATGAGATCAAGGATTTCGTCGAAACTCATATTTACGAGCTGCGTATATACGGTGGTACTATGATACGTAGTGATACTTCCATCAATATCATCAATATGCGAGCAGCATATTTGCTTTTTAGAGCACGACATTAATGACGGCTTGGCGTGTGGGCGTGTCCAACTCACCCACCAAAGTTTGTGCGGATATTTTCCCGCCCTGTATACATGAGGGTTTACAGAGAGAAGATAAGTGTCAAAAACAAACGACGACTATCATACACATAATATGATACACCAATTACCACACCAAGCAGCAGCCCAGGCTTGCTGGGCCGGGCGATGTGGCTGAGGTGGAATTGATGTAAGGAGCAGTAAGACACGCACGCGCGCAGCAGGGTGGTTGATACTATTAATATGAATAGTACTGCTGCACAATATTTCTACATAAGAGACGGCTTGCCGTGTTGGTGGTTGCCATGTATGGGTGGGTGGGTGGGTGGACTCAGAAAGTGTTCAACCCCGTTCTACAAAAGCTTCGCCCAGATCATCTAATAGACCAGATCATCTAACAGATCATCCAACAGATCCTACAGCAGCCGTCACTATTATAGGTGTTGTGGAATACAACTACTACACCAATAAACACCAGGTACACATTGGAGTAATACATTCATAGGATAAAAGCCAGAGCCGTTCCTGGCGTACACATGACATGTGCGAGACAAGTACTAAAACGGCAACACTGAACCAAAGCCAAAAACAAAGAAAAACAGGAAAACGCAACGCCGACCCCCCCCCAGCCAAAACCTTCAAGCTTACCTTGAGCATCTTCGCCAGAAAGTTCCCGTCATCCGCGAACACAGGCATGGCCGGCGGCGGCCCGGGCGGCAGAGGCGGTGCTCCCGGCGGCAACGGAGGTGCTCCAGGCGGCCCAATCAACGGTAGCCCCCCAAGAGCAGCGAGCAACCCCGGCGGCGGCGGCGGCGGCGGCGGGGGGGGGAGCAGGGGAAGCCTCGGTGGAGCTCCCGGAGGCCGTGGTGGCGCCCCAACAGTCGGCGGGGTTGGTAACGCCGGGACGGCCGGAGGAGGGGGTCGGGGAGGCGGTGCTGGCTGAGTACCTGGCGGGGGGGGCGGCTGAGCGCCTGGCGGGGGAGGCGGCTGAGGCGGCTTCTGAGCACCCGGCGGGGGCGGGGGCGGTGGCGGTGATCCCCCCAAAGCAGGCGGGAACCACGGCCGCGATGACACCGATCCCGCCGGACCCGGCTGAGACCCGGGCGGTCGTGGAGGCATTCCCGGGGGTCGGGGTTGCGGCGCAGACCCCACCCCCTCCCTGCCCCCGTCCATGAAAGGAGGACGCCCCATCCCTGGAGGCATCGGCAGTAACGGGCGAGGGAAAACGCCTCCTCTGCCACCCGGGGGGGGGAAGTTTCCAGCCTCGCCTCGTCCCATCATCGGGCGCGGGCCGAACGGAGGCATGCCAGCGCCGGGCGTCGGACCTCTCGGTCCTCCTGGCGGTCCCCTCGCGGGCCCGCTCCTTGGGACGTGAGGCCCGAGCAAGTTGAGCTCGGGCGGGGCCAAGGGTGGCGGTGGGGGCGGCTGCGGCGGCGTTTGGGCTGGAGATTTTGGGCTGGCGTCGGGTTCGCCTGAGAGGACACCGGAACGCACGAACAAGAAAATAACGGTGCAGATATCGTATGATGATGCGAGTTAGATAAGATAGGAGATACTGGGGTGATATAAGTGATTTCGCGGATCTCTTATGATAGTATGCACACGAACTGGGATCGGTTTTAATAAATACATACCCTTGTACGCTCGAATACTACGAGCCTTTCGTAGCTACTGCCGTTTGTATTGATACTTAATTAGTAGTACGAATGATCGCAAGGAAAGCAGTGCCAGGTATAATCGTACCTGGTACGTGTTACTGCTGCTGTAGTACTTAGTGCTCGTACTCGTTCGATTGTGTATGTACGAATATAACACTCTTACCATATACCTGGTAATTCGTACCAGGTACATACTTACGCTCGTTGCTTTCAAAGTAAAAATATCTGGTGCGACGTGCGAGGGCTTACGGCCTACGGCCTTACTGGCATCAGAAATGATAAATTAGGGCTTGTACGTACATGTTAATAGTACTGCTGCTGTATTAATAGTAAAATGCAAGGCACCATACTCGTACGTACTGTTAATATTAATAGGAAGAAACCACACCCAGGTACTGCCGATGTACCTTGGTATATACGAGTGGTAGTTGGTATTCGTCAAGGTCGAAGTCAGAGACCCACCTTGCTCGAGGCTATGCTACCTGTGATACATTTGAATATTTACCAGGTACCAGGTAGGACGTACTCGCGGGCCTGGTTTGTTCTCAAACACGAAAGAAAAGCCCTATTGCAGCGCTGCAGCTGTGCAGCTGGCATTTCCGCAAAGCAACGGCCGTGGTCTGTGGCATCTTACATCTTGATATACCCCTGATCCCTGAAACTGATGCGAGCATTGACCGTCTTCCAACTCGAACATGTATGCCGTGTGACGCAATGTGATGCTGTACGTGCTCTATCCTACCTGGTACCTCGTACGTCGTGCCTGGTACTGCTGCTGCTGTACGACGTACTGGTGGGCTGTGCTGCGCGAGGGTGTCCGCACAGACAGAACAACACCTACCTCCAAGCCACCTTTTATCCATTATAGCGCCCCGCCCCAGGCCAACACAGCAGCAGTATAGCACCAGTATATACGTAGCACCACCGAGACCTCTGACATATATACGCCCGGGGACACCCAAGCAAACAAGCTGCTACGACCTGCTGTACTCCGTAGCATATACACGGAACCCCTATGATAGCAAAGCCCTTTCCGCCTCCATCCCGCTCACCTGATGATGACGGAGCTGATGATGCAGCAGCCGATCCATCCTCGGTCGCCGTCCCCACTTCCCTCCGCTCACCGGCTGACAACTTCCTCGGGGGGGGAGGCGGCGGAGGCGCAGCAGCGCCAGCTTCATCGTTCGGCCCCTCGTCTTGCTGCGGCGGCAATATTTTCCTTGGGGGAGGCGGTGGTGGGCCCTGCTGACCCACCGATCCTCCTGCTGCCTCGTCGCCACCGGGCGGCGCTGGGCGGCGCGGCGGCGGCGGCGGCGCACCAGCGACAGCAGGGGGAGTCAAGGCAGCCGCTGCCGCTGGCGTGCTAGGCGTTTGCTGACTCGCCCCGACAGAGGTCTCAGGCTGAACCGTTGCGCCAGGCGGCTCCGGTGTTGTGGTGCTGGCGGTGGGAGGTGTCGCTAGAAGGGGGGGACCTCGAGGAGGAGGTGGAGGGGGTCCTCGTGCCCCTTGTGCACCGGGCGGCGGCGGCGGCGGTGGGATTGTTGCCGTCGGCCTGGAGGGGGGTGGAGGGGTGGGCAGGAGTGGGGCTCTAGTCGACGGAGCAGCATCGCCGACTGGTCCGCGGGGCGGTGGAGGTGGCGGCGGCGCCCCACTATCTCCAGTGACCAGCATACTGCGCAGCGTCAAGGGAAAGCTAGGCAGGTCAACCCTACTCTCTTCTCTTGCTGCCGGCTGCCAGCGTGAGAGCAATCGCTAGGCTTCGGTTTTCCCTGCAAGGTGGGCTAGCCTACAAGTGTCCCCGTCCCCCCTGCCCGAGGCGTTCTAGTTCTTGCTTTTCTGGTTCCTTTTTCATTGTCTTTTCATTTTGAAATTCATGTCAATTTTTGTTGATTTTGATTCATTTTCACGTACAGATTGAAGATTCTTGTGGCGGTGGTGTGAACGTGTACCGGTTTTGTGGCCGGTACATCTCGATCGTTCCGTTCACCATGATCACACCCATCATCCACCCTCGTACAGAAGGTATCATACAGTACCTCACAACAATACAGCTAGCTGTATCCTGTATCCCCCCCCTTTTTTTTGGAGAAAATGGGCTCAGAAAAAAAATAATCCCACCACAGACAGCTAGCTGTGGGGGGGGAAAAGGAGGTGTGTTTACTTTTTTCTTCCTCCTCCTCCGTGTTACTCGTTCGTATACATACATACGTACCGGGTGTGCTGGATGTCGACGGGTAGAAAGAAAGGTTTACTGTGAAGAACACACACACGCCGTACGTATCCCGCGGCAATTGGGCCAACAACAACAACTGAACTGTCCCCCCCCCCGCCCCCCCCGAGCGGGCCGAAAAAAGACAACGACGGCATATCGCCATACACAACCTTTTCCACAGACAGACGATAGACAGACACAAATAATAAATGTTTTGCACTGCCTGTTCAGACATAAATATATCATGCTCAACGAAGCCTGTAACAGTAGTACGCGACAGATGTGATGTTAAGCATGTCTTATATTTGGCCAGATAGTAGACTGGAATTCTTATCATCATGCAAAAGACTGTGTGTGTTCCACACTATAACTATATTATACTACTACTAATAATACTGTCAGTACAAAGATGTCGCATTCTGTTCCCCCCCCCCCAAATCTCTGCAACAAGTTTCCACACCTACCTACCTCGTGCACACATCATGATGTATACAACAATAAACAGCAAAGTATAATAATTAGGGCTGGGCCCTGGTAGCTCTAGCCAGTACATACAGTATGTACTGGCTGCGTCATATGCCAGTACAACACTGGAGGACCCGACCAGTGCATTGACTGGTGGTCGCGGCGAAGCCGCGACCCCTGGCCCCCCCCGGCTGGTGAGGGGGCCCCGCCGGAGGCGCCTCCGGAGGGCCCCCGCTGGAGGCGCCCTGCCCGAGGCACGTTTTTACGCGTTTTGGCTTCTTCACTAGAGCTAAAAAATACGTCGTTTTTGGACCATCTCAAATAAATGCAATTTGGTGGTAGATTGAATAAGAAATAACTAAAAAAAGAGCAAAAAAAGCGAGCGAAGCGTATGATGGACAGGAGTGTGCGGCAATACGGCACACTGCAGCACCCAGCCTGGATACCGAAATGGTGGGACACGGGTTCAAAAACGTGTTTGAAGTGTGCAATAATAATACCGAATCGCTACAATTTGCGCAATCAATCGCGGCCTCAGAGACGTAAATATTCACGTACATATCCATTTATTTATATTGTTCTAAACATGATGTTTACTCAGATTCTCCGCCGAAAACAAAAAAAGACAAAAAATCCCCAAGTTATCGAGTTAATGTTATGCGAAGTAGGTTTCTTGAGCTCTACGCTGATTGATGGCAACTGTTCTGCGTGCCCTCTCTGCTCTTTACGCCGTGATTTTTTATGGGTTTCCGCTGTTTAATGAGGCGTTATTGTAGGACGTACGTAAATAGTAAGGGCCATTCCTAACGAACGAAAAAAATCACGATTCGTGAGGTTTTTGTCGTGAATCGTGATTTTTTTTGTCGTGATTCACGACAAAAACCTCACGATTCATGACGCCAATTTTTTTACAATTTCTTAAAAAAAAACAAAATCACGATTCACGACATTTGTCGTGGCTCAAAATACGCCTGATCAAGGCACTACGTAACCCACCCGACACCAACGGTATCCGAGGCCGGTATAGGGGCATGCCAGGCCCTGCTCGTACGCCGGTTGTGGACAGCGAGCGGCTGCCTAAAGACACTGCTGGGTGCGGGGTAACGAGCCTGCTGTGACCTCGAAATCTCGAGGAGGCGGAGACTCAGCGTGAAGAAAAAGCAAAAATAATCTGAAAATCTCATGGGCCAGGCAGAGCAGACGTCATGTCAGCGAGATTGGAACCTCGCGCGGACCTGGCCTGGCCGACGGCGCGTGAGGTTTGAATATCACAGACCGTGTCGGGCCTCTGCCCATGGTTTGAATCACGGACCGGGTCGGGCGCGGTCGGCCCGGCACGGCCTGGCCGTGACCTACCTGCGAGAGTTGGCCCACCCTCAAATACCGTTGGTTTGAAAATATCGGATTTTTTATAATTTGAAAATATCACGAAACGTGACGAAAAAGCACCTATTTTCGTTAGGAAAGAAACATCACGAATCGTGATATTTTGTCATGCCAAAACGTCACGAATCGTGATTTTTTTTTGTTCGTTAGGAATGGCCCTTATATTCGTTTATACGGGCCCTAACAGCGTATCAGTCTGATCGCTAATGGATAGTGCTTTTGGAAGTGGGCTCTAACTGTACTAATATGTGGTAGACTAGTAGACAAAGCAAACACCAAACACGCAATTGATTATGTTTGGGATTAGTTTGGCTTCTACCTTGTACCTTATGAATGCAGCGGTCAAATCGAACAAAGATCAAAGCAAACAACGACACACCAACTAATTATGAAACCAACAAACCAACAACAAACAAACACAAACAAAAACGACAAACAAATTTACAACGATACATCCATGGCATGTACGTCGTAGCCAGCAGGCAAGTTATCGCGAGCAGTCCTCCAGTGGGAGGGTTCAGGAGGTCGATCCCACGTCCGACATAAAGCACGTACTGGCAAAGCTCGTGCCTACCTCTGTGTTTACCAGGGAGACCGAGATAATCTTACACCACCACAGCATCGGATGGCTCGATGGTATTAGTGGTTTAGGTACTTCACCCCTTAAGAACATGTCCCCGATTTGGGGCAAACGTACTTAGGAATTAGTGTGGGATAAGTTTTTCAGGTCTGAATGGGTTAAAACATGCAGATAGGCTTCGTCGTGCATCACATTTATTTACTACGTGTTGTGCCGTCTGTGGGAGGTCAAGGTTGTACGTTGCATGGCGATACTACTGCTGCTGTTGTAGTATAGCCACAGCAGTACGAGCTGGGCCAGCCAAAAAAATGTTTTTAAAGCAGATTAGCCATGCCCCGACCAATTTAACGAATTAGGACCTGGAATTTGGACACAGTGTAGATCATGTACTAATCAACACACTTGCCGCCTGCCCTTTTTTTTTTTTTCCCCTCGAGAGAGATACGACGATCCAAAAATCGAAAAAAATGCAAAAGCGATCAAAACTACTTGGAAAAAAAAAAAATCAAAGAGGGCAGGCGGCAGGTATTTTTGCACGCACGGTTCAAAGACGTGATGAAAATTTCAGAGTAAAACTCTCGAAATTGGTCGGGGCATGACGGAATTACCATTTTTTCCGTAATTACTTGACATATATAGCATCGAGTTTTGGTCATATCTCTTGATGGGTGGCGAATTGGGCAACGAGACTTACATCGATCTTCTCCTTGTGTCTTCAGCATTGTCCCCACCAAATTTCATGTTGATCGAAAATGACATTTTTTATACGAAATTAGAATGAAAAAAATGTTGTTTTCGAGTTTTCGCGGATATCTCGGCGAGATCGAGTCGAGAAAAAAAAATGTATATAATTTTTAAGATACAAAAAAAAATTGCACAAGCACTGCTATGTCAGGGTTGGCGCTTCAAAATTTTGTAGCCTAATTCGCAGTGGTTCACGAGATACTACTTTAGGAAGCTTTGTAGGTTTCTTGGCTGGCCCAGCTCGTATGCGTTTTTCTTTTTCGCCCACAGCTTGCGGGGGCGAATATTTGTCAAAGCATTTTCTTTTCGTATGCCCTTGGGGCAAACCTCAAAAATGTCTTCACAAATCAAAACCAACAGTGTGGTGGACAAACACTGTTGTTAGTGAATCTTCCTAAGGTAGCTAATTAGGCACTCTGATTGGCCAAGCAAGCACTGACCACTGGCATAGGGTTCGGGTTAGGGTTCGACCTGAGGGTCAACATACTACTACCAAGAGAAAACCCCCATTTTAAAGATCCACTATCACCCCTTTGTCCACCCCTCAAAACCGAACAAAAAATCACGATTTATGCAACTTCACACAAAGACCTGAAGAATCGCGTTTTTTTTTCTCGTTAGGAATAATGGCCCTATTAGCTGCGGTAATACGAAGTATGTACGAAGCAGCTATTATCACTATTAATGGGAGGGGTGTCTGGTTGGAGGGTTAAATCGGGAAGTGGACAGGGGCGCCCAGAAAAAAGAGAAAACGACACCACAACCCCAGAGGTCGGAATAAAAAACCGTTGCAACCGTTGTGATCACATGATGAAATAAGAAAATGGTGAAGAAAATTATCCTTATTTTCATTTTTTTTCACTTGGTTTTAGTAACCCCCCCCCCTAACGAACAAGAAATTCTGTGAGATGTTGAAAAAAAAAAATCGACCACCCTGGAAGTGGACGATTTTTTTTTTTTTTCAGCTTCGTTCGTGTGTCGCTCTCGAGACCAACAGGAGGAGAGACCGCTGAGAGCTTGGAAAGTTCCGGAAATCAAGCAAGCGATCATGACAAAAATACACAGATACGTAGATGCTCCGAGTACCTTGGAGTAAAGTAAGGAGTATTGGAGATAAAACACTTCAGGTACTTCGTGTACTCGGGAGTATTTCGGGGTTCGATACTTCGGGATACTGCTCGTACTCGGAGTATCGGAGTATTTCGGGTATGAACTCTCTCGATACTGCAGTTGTTTGTACTTGAGTATTTCGGGGTCCGATGCTGCGGGTACTCCTTGTACTCGTATTTGGGGCTTCAGTACAGCTCATACTCCAAGTACTCCGAGTATTCAGGCCGCCAGTACTCCCATACTGGCTGGGGTCGCGTCAAGAGTTATGACGACTCACGTTAGTATATATATTATGTACGTGGTATGAACTTGCGTGAATCACGAGAATAAGCGAAGGCTGGGGACAACCTGGAATCTGCCCAGATATCACTCGTGTCACACCGGAATGGCACTCAGGTTATGATTAGATTTTGTTCCAAGAATAATACGGGTCACTTTTCACATCACATTATTTCATGAGGGGACATAATAGAGAGGCACGCATGCACGTGCTTGGTGGTGCCTCACGAATGAATATCTCGGGCAGACATAATCATCTTTGCCGAATATAATAATGTCACCATGCGTGGCCTCTATAATGGGCACACTGCTCTTGGGTGTTGAAAAAAAGATCCGAAACAGATTTTATCCGTTAATCCTTACGTTATGTTTACAATTAACCGCACCATCGTGAGCGAAGCTTACGGCAGTCACCGTGCTCGTTTTGCCCCCCACCACGTGCAGGCCCAAGGGCCAGCCGACGGACACATCACGCAGTCAACAACCCCAATTCCATCACCCCACCAGAAATCCGGAAATACACATCAAATGATCGTAAGGCAGAGACTCAGATCTTCCCCCAAACTCAAAAACTCCAATTCACCTACTATTGTACGAAACCACCAACCCCAAACCAAGGTCGAACCCAAAAAAACAAAACGCACCACTACAATATGGCTTTTTAAGCGCAGAGCTGGATTCGACCGACAAAATGACCACGCTAAGGAGCACCGAGAGCGGCGTCCTCCCCGCAAGGGTCCCCCCCCGCCACCGTAAGACAAGTAACAAAATCCTACGCTCAACTCAAAACATCACCCCAAAAAAAAGTTAGGTGGTGAGCGAGTCGGGCGACACCCAGTTAGGGCTCTCGTCAAGCTCTACGCGCATGTTCTTCGCCTCCGGGCCCGAAATCCACTCGTTGATCTTGCCGGTCCCGGCGAGGAACTCCCGGAAGACAGACCCCTCCGGTGCCAAGCTGGTGAGCTCCGGCACGTCCTTGGGCAGGCACACGCCTCCGTACGGGGCGCCGACGCGGAGGCCGTACTTGCGGCTGAGGAAGCACTCGGCCGTGGAGGAGACGAGGTACAGCACCTTCTGGGCGTCGATGGTGGGGTCGAGCTGGTTGGCCAGGCCGTAGATGCAGTTGGCGAAAGAGATCTTCAGCCCGTTCGCGTAGCTGCGGGGCGGGCGGGTGGGACGCAATAAAGATCCGAAAGAAAGATACAACGTTAGGGCTTCAAGGACGCAATATCAAGATTCACTCGAGTAAAATAAAACATTCAGTTGAGAGTGGCGACCGCACGGACAGGGAATGAAACCGACAAAAAATCCATCTCCAGTGGCCACGCGGTCGCCCGTCATGCGCCGCCCTCTTGTATGACGCGCGCAACACAAAGAACTCAAAACTCAATCTTTGATGCCTTCGCAACAGCAGGGAAAAGTACCCACGGCGAGTTCTAAAACATGACGCCTGTTCTGAGAAGTTCACCCTCTCGGTTTATGAGCCTGCCGAAATAACAGCAGTCGTCGCACTACGTGGACGTTGTTTTGCGTGGAACACGTAAGCCATTCATTTTCTCTCGCTTTCGCAAACTCTAAAACGCCAAAATCCTCGTTCGATTAGGAAAACATGAAACTATAATATACATCAGATGCTATATATACCTGGTACAGCATCAGGTAAATATTTTCGTATAATCCCCGTGATAACCGTTGATTTTACAAGCAGGGCGCAAAAACGTGGCGTACAAAAGAAAACCAGGCGATAGGCAGCCATCAAAACCAGCAGCAGGACTGAAAAGAAGAAGAACGGACACGTGGCACATTTACGGTTACCAACTACTGACATGTTTCATGTATGTTCATACAGAAACGGAAGTGTTTGTCTAGGGACGCCACCGGCGATCGATGCCTACAAGGAAATTGGCTGCATGGGAACACGACATCCATCTCTTATGTGACTTCCGAAGGCCCAAACCCCATGTTACAATCTTGACCAGAAACAAAGTCAAGCGATGTATATGTAGGTACGAACAGGCAGGCAGGCAGGCAGGCAGGCTTTCGAGGGCCCGCCGCCCGCAACTCCGAATCAAGCCTTTATTTAGATCAACTCAACGGCTCGAAAGCGTCTCCAACGAATCTATTTTACACTCAAATTGTATATACTACTGGCTGTCGTGTGGTAATATTTTATAGAGCTGTGTTGATACGATAGTTGTAAGGCAGCAGGCCACCAAGGCTGAGGTCTTCCCGCGACCTACTGGTTATCGTTTCGCCGTATCCCGGAATATACAACCTTATCCTGAATAAAATGGACCAGGTCTCTATGCCTACCTAAATGCAGGGACAACCTTCGCTGGGGGACTGCTGGCACATGCACGTATTATTGATATACGCAGTTGGGTGTTGGTCGGGAATGCTGTGATCGTTCGTACTCGATAGAACCACCTTTTGAGTTTTTGCCCAACAAGAGCATGCTTGCCAACACGGGATACGGGGAACATGCTACCGTATTCATAAATGCCTTCACAAACGCGGCAGGTTCGGTGCTTTGCAACCGAGTTCGTGCTCTCGACGAGCAATATTACAACATCATGAGCGCGGAATAACTTTGACGTATGCGATTCAGACACGGATGAATCGATGACGGGGAGTCACGTACCATCATTCCAGTTGTTTTTTTTGGAAATATTCTTCTGTGCATACGTACCAGGTATATACGAATGTACACGTCTGTGCTGTCTACGTTACGCTGTAGATACGGTAGTGTACCACGTATTTTGAGTCGTGGCGATTATGCTTCTTGTCCGCCGCAAACAAAGCAGCGACATGCGGCGGTGTGTATACACTGCTGTACTCTGGGTGACCTACATACCGGTACCAGTAGTGCAACGACGTGGCGATCGCACCGCCATCGAGAGTCATAAAACAAGCAGTTACGCTGCTTTCGTCGGTCGTGCCTATGGTGCCTATTGCTGCTGCGACGTAAAAAACATTCAAGATCTTGGACGAGCGGCTCTACGAAAGGCTCCAACACGGACGATATTATTCAATGGCGGCGTCAAACTTGCAACAATTAGCGCAGTAGGCACTGACAGGAAACTACTCTTGCGCAAAGTATCCCGACCAGCGAGCTTGGACCAGCCTTTCAACATCAGTTGGCTGTACGCAGGAAAAGTAAACATAACGTAGCTCAGCTTCGACTATGGACGCAAAAATATAACCCCGCCCGTCCTCTCGAAAATAATGCCAAAGAGAAGACATACAAGTCGCTGCTCACTTGTGTACAAGCTTCATGAACTCGGCCTCCGCGATGTTGAGTACCGTCAACTTAGACTCGTCGCGTCCCACGAACTCGAGGAAGGCGTTGGTCATGCGGGCCTTCACCTCCTCCTCTCCGGTCATGTACCCGAACACCACCTGCCACGGGGCGCGGGCGTCCTCCTCGCAGGAAACCGCTCGCAAGAACTCGGGCTGGAAGGCCACGTGGAAAGGCTTGGTGGCCTTCTCCTTGACGGCGGCCATCCACTCCTTGGTCATGCCGGGGGGCACACTGTTGGCAGAGGGCGTGGATACATTACAAGAGACGGGACGCATGCGGTAGAGGGAGAAAATAACAGGGTCAGTTAAGTGTGCAGCAGTATACCGGGACGAGCAGCAGGATATACCGCCGTACCAGCCTACCCGCCTGGGTTATATACATACGTACCACCACTCCTGACGGAATTGCTTGCAAGAGCCGTTTCGGTCTTGGTTCAAACACCAAAACGGTCCTTCACGTCCTTTCATTTCCGTCCAAAGTTGGCACGACGCTGACCGGTAATATACGAGTATTAATGGTCATCGTGGGGACTCTGAAAACAGACACCAAACGCAGCTTTACGGGCATCAGGTACGAGAGGGTTGTGTACCAGTTGTGTACGATACGTACGCCGTACCACCGAACTAATCGTGTCGTACGAGTATACCAGGTACTTCGTGGCGTATACGAGGTGCGGCGTTATACGGCCGGTCTGTTTTCTATTTTTGACTTCAAATTACACGGGAGGGACACGGGTGGCTCGGAAGATTCAAGGGGAATCAAGAGGTGCGACTGCTCCAGGCAGCGAGTGAGCGGTTCGGCGAAAATCGATCTGATTTCTGATTCCCTCGTTCGATCAGCGTTTGCACAGAAGCGCCGACTGGCCAACGAGTGTGCTTTGAATCCTACCAGGTATGTACCAACTGGGCAGCTGGGAGAAATGTGAATTCCTTGATACCTGGCTTGCGCTAGACCAGGTACTGGTACAACGAGTATATTCATTGTGCTATACTTTTCTAGCTGAAGCCACCCGCTGTAATCTGGCTTGTTCATCTACAAGTATATGATATGAGCAAAAGAAGACACGTCGTTTGGGCAGGTAATTATTGTTCTTGCGCATTTGCAACATTTACGGAGGGGAGTGAGGACTTCACTGGATGGAATGGAACACTAAAGCGGGAGGTTATGGCGACGTGCTGCTATGGGGCAATCCTAACAAGCAGTCGTTCTGCTACAGAGCACTCATGGGCGGAGGGGAGGGCAAGAGTCGTTCGGCGTTGCGGTGATGGCGACCCATCCAAGAACAAAGAAAGGACGTGAAACGTGGCAACAACAACTGAAGTAAGAAAACGACCGGACCAGAACAGAAGGCAGCAGCAGCGGCACAGGCGCCATCAGCCATATTATGCTACACGGAGACTTTCTGACACGGGGACAGAGGGATAGGAGAACACAGCAACTGATTGCACAGCAGCAGTGCAGCGAGCAGAGGAGCGGTGGCAACAACGGAACAATACTTTGCACTCGGCGCCGGTAGCGACTACCGCAACGCAACCACACCACCTCCCCCCGCAGCTTCCACCAAGAACGACGGCAAAGGAACTTACGTGGACCGGATGACGAAGATAGGCGCGGGGCCGGTGGACTGCTCAACGAGCTTCAGCACCAGCGGGACGGTGGACCAGACGTACTTCATGTCGAGGCGCTGGGTCTCCTTGATGAGGGGGGTCGGCACCGAGAGGAGCACAATCTCAGGGTTCAGGTCCTCCGGGCAGTCGTCCGGGTGGCAGCAAGGGATGCCAGCGTCGTTCATCTTCTCGATGATGGAGGGCACCACGTCGAACCCGCGCACAGAGAACCCGTGGTGCTTGTAGGCCTTCGCGTACGCGCCGCCAACCACACCGCACCCGATCTGGATGATGCTCTCCTTGGGCATTACCTCAGCCATATTGATAGTAGTGTTGGTATGTAGAGAAAAAGAGAGAAGAGGAATTTGAGAGTCCGGAGTGAGGGATGCCGAAAGAGTGAGAGGAGGTGGGGGTGTGGGGTGGGGGAGGAGGGGTGTGCTTGGCAGCTGGAATTTGAGGCCGAGGAGTCAGATGGGCAGGACGGATTGATTTCGGCTTCTGTTCTATCCAGGGAGGAGTTGGTTTGGTACTTTGGCGGACCCCGGACCTTTTAGGCAATCAGAATTTGTTCCTTGGTGATGGGTGTGTCGCCTGGTCGTGCGCTCTGGACCGAGGGCGGTGAAAGCATAGGACGTCGAAAATGAGCGGAAAATATTGAGAAATCTCCCAAATCTACGATCAAATGGATGACATTCTCCGAACGAGAACAGCCCTATGTGCAACCGCCTTCCATGCCTTGGCGCAAACAAATATTGTTTTTGGTTTTTGGTTGCTTGGAAATTGAACATCAAGCCTATCTGCTCGTTGGTGAAGCAAGCGGCAGAGGCAGCACTCTTTCTCGTCCAGCTTATGAGGAGTAAGGTCAGTATTTCTTCCACACGATGTTGGCTTCGTTGTTACCAGCAAGGCAATTGCACCTTCGCCAAGTACTACTGCCCTAGCGCCACTTTTTCAAATTCCGAACTTCACCTTTGCTATACCCTACCTACATCAGGAGAGCGGAGACCGTACCGCACCCACGGATTACAGTTGTTGAGCAAAGGCGTGGCACTGCTTGTTGTGGCCATGTACCTCATGGCAGGTGTGCAATCTAGTTGCTGGCAGAGGCACGCCTTCCGGTCCTAGATACCAAGTTAGTACCTCTATTCGCATTGTGCCTTGATGTGCGCGCACCAGAGCTGTGTGCTGTTGATTGTCTGGTTTCCGCTTTTCCGACGCTTCTGGGTCAGAAAGTGGGCCATGCGGTCAACCTGCCAGAGGTATCGGGAAACGTGCGTGCTATGATGGCTTTGTTTATACGGCGGTTGCATGGGGTGCCTCGGTTCATTGGGATGCCTGATGGCGGTACAGCAACAGAGTAACGGTGTATCCGTGATCCATTGCTGCACCATATGAGTTGTTCTCGTACAAAACATGCAAACTGCTGTACGCAACGAGCCACGAGTATCATGAGTATCATACCTGGTACATACCATATGTACGTAAATATAAGGACCATTTGGATTAAACCTTAATATACAAACTGTCCGTATATTTGGGGACGATGTGGTATACATACCCGTATAGAAACGAACGTACAACACCGCAGCGCATCACATGATCATGCATTCACCCATCACCAACAATCACAGGACCAGACACAACGCCCCGGCAGAACATGCAGAGGGAATTTGCAAACATCACGGTGAGTTGGGTGCTGCAAGAAATACCCGTCGATGAATCATAAGCACAGCAGCAGTCGATCATCACCACGTTGAATGCTTTTTTTCTGTTTAGGGTTGCTCGTTTTCTCACCGCACCGCGCCCTCCCGGTTTGCAGGCGTAGAGAGCGGCATGTCGTCGGGGGATGGTGCGGCGGGTCCCCTAGGGGATGATACGATGGATCCCCGGGAGTTCGAGAAGAAGACACAAGACGAGTTGGATGACATTCTGAACAGGTATGACGTGTTGTGTCTTGTGGAATTCTCTGTACTAGGGATTTGCGAACGTGTTTCCCTTGCATGGCATGACCCGCCAATGTGGCTGTGTGGTTGTTGGGAGCCCATGATGCTTGGAAGTTTACAACAATACCCTTTGCTATCATATGCCATCATACATACATACCTGGTACGTATATGAGCATGATATATTATACTCGTAGGGTTAGGGGTGTGGATTGATTAATTTTGACACAAGAGGACACGATGTGATACTTCGTGTGATATTATATGATAACATGATAATTATATATCGATGTTGTACTGCTGTACTTGTTGTTTGGGGCATAACCGATTTCAATGCGTACATACCTGCCAACAACTACAGTCGCTTGTGCTGCCCAATAGGCAATACCCGCAGGGGTAAACACTTGTACCCATGTATATAACAGATAGACTCACCGCAACAACACTCAACACGCCCAGAAGCAGTAGCATCATCAGCTGTCATGTCCAAGCTAACTTTGGAAATTCCCACATTCTTCTCTATCTTGTCTACCCCATCAGCGAAGGGTTTTGTAAATCGTACCAGGTACCAGGTATCATGCATACTCGTACTGGTAATACACAAGAGACTATCGGTACGATGCGCCTTCCTTTTCAAAAAATTAAAAATAGTTTGCCGCGTCATTTAATATTCACCGGGACAACTAATATGTCTCATCGCTGATCAGCTGATCAACGCTCTAACTCCTTCTATACCAGGCGTACTCGCGTACTCACTCGTAATCGTGCATAATAACATAATAACCCGTTTCATGTGCCACTTGCATTCGCTTAATATGTTCACCACTATTAATAATATGGTTTCGGAACCATCGCCTGTCGGAAATCTATTAGTATGGTGATGAGGAGATGGCATGATAGAATAAGCCGCTTACCGCCGACTCATCACAGCAGACCAATACTGTTTGTGTTTGACTGCTGTTCTGTGTTTGAAAATATTTAGATGCCCTCCAGCTTCGCCCCCCCAAAATGCTGAAAATTAGCCGTTTTGTCTTCGAAACTCTAAGGATTCTGGTACTGCTTTATGGTATACCAGGGACATATGGTACATATCCTATTACTAACTGCTGTATAGTATAAATGATGGTTGATAGCGGACAGGGCATTCCGTCAGGGAGGTAACATTCTCATTTGTAATTTGTAACATTATAGCATTCTAAAAATATATATGAATATTAATAATAGTATTCGAGTATTTCGAGCACGATACAGGTACGATTACGTAATAGGTACGAGTGCGTAAAGACCACGGTACGAGTAACATTATAACATTTTTCGAATATTATATTTATACGAGTTTATATACAATGATATTATATATACGTTGGTACTCAAGTACTCCAGGCAGGCATTATCGATATTGTACCAGGTATACTATATACTATATACGTATCATATTAATAATAGATACTGCTGGACCAGGTACCGGTATGCATAATACATGGGTTTACATTAAGTGGCTTTGCATTTTTGCAAAAAATAGACCGGGCGGCGCCGGTGAAAACGTCATTTATCATTTACTGGTATAATACCATGCGTCAATTTTATTTGTTTATACGTCGTTTGCGATGTACGAGTACGGAGTGCCGAGTGATCCGATCCGAAAACTTGCGCCGTTTTCAGCCAGCAAAAGGTACGGTGGAGCTTCGGCCAATCAGAGCGAGGGTCAGTAAGCCTTTTCCCAATCAGAGCGAGGGTCAGTAAGCCTTTTCCCGAGTCCTGTTTTTTGTGCACCTCTTTTACATTCCAACTATTTTTGCTAAATGGCCGGAGTTTTACCTGTTTGTATTGTGCTATTAAATGTAATTTAAAGTGCAATAGTACCAGGTAATAATCATGCCAGTCTGCCCGGTTTCGTAGCAAGAGCGGGGTTTGTATTTACGGTAGGTGTTAATTTGTACAGCCACCACCACCACCATGGGGCGGTTTGATAGTAAGATATTAATTAATACCTGGTACCTGGTAGTAAACATTCATTATGTCGGAAAATGTGACGATTTTTCCGTAGGGAGATGTGACGAGGTTTTAGCCAATACTAAGCAGAACACTAGCATATCATGTCGCGGTGCGAGCTCGATCTTAGACACACAAAGCGCACGCGAGACGACGCATGCTACGATAGAGGTGCACCATGTTTTTGCCTTCTAAGGGTGGTTACTTGAAGAGCTCTACACCTGCACTGAGTGTAGTATCTCTGTGTCGTAGTTTTGTGACCACAGAACTGGTACCTTTTTAGGATGAAGAATCGGCACGGACACTGGGTGTGCTGGATGTCGACGGGTAGAAAGGAAGGTTTAATGTGAAGAACACACACACACACACCTCACCCGAAAGTGATCATTAAGGGAGGGAGGAAACTAAAAGTGCTATCCCATTGAAAATCCCATGGCCGAAGCAAACAAGGAACAATATTGCAACAAAACAATGACAATAATGACAATAATGGCAATAATGGCAATAATGGCAGCAGTCCGCCGATGTTGGGTTAAGGAGCATTATTATCATTCAGAAATCATTTCAGCCAAAAGTGCTATCTCTATCGTAGCACGCGTCAGACCCTTGGCGCTATCAGCGCCTCATACCATACGAGCACGTGTGTGTGCGCCCTCACGCACCAGCCGAGTGATCTGGGGTATATTCCTTGGGTAGGGGTCTAATCTTCACCTGCATACATACATCTGTACTTGGCCTGCGATCCAAGCTAGACCAAAGTAGGACACGCATCTCGTGATGATCCAGAAAAAAAAACGATACCCGATACCTCATGCGTACGTACGCACATGAGGCGTCGTTCTCACGTCTCTCGTGTTCTCGTTTGGTTTTCGTTGGACCACCCCCCCCCTCTCAGTCTACCCCCGGCACGTCCAGATCTCGTATCGCTGTGGTAGTACGGTTAAGCAGCTGGTCAGCTGTGCGTTTGTATACCGTATGGAAGTCGCATCTCCTCTGGGAGAAGCACGACACTTTCTTTCTTTTTTTGTCATGCTTTTTATTTGGTTGCTTGATTGTTGATTTGCTTCAGTATATTTACTTTTTATTATTTTTTCTTTTCGCTTTTTTCTTTTTTCTCTTTTTTTCTCTTGCATGCACCTGGATTGCTAGCAGGGTAGGTCTTGCCTGTCGTATATGGCGTTGCATTGTCTGCTCTGCTTACTGCACTGAGTGTAGTATCTCTGTGTCGTAGTTTTGTGACCACAGAACTGGTACCTTTTTAGGATGAATCGGCACGGACACTGGGTGTGCTGGATGTCGACGGGTAGAAAGGAAGGTTTAATGTGAAGAACACACACACACTTCTACTCAACTTACTAGTAATAGCAACCAACTTTTTCTTCACAGGTCGTCAGTAGGAGGGGGAGATGAACAGCAAGGAGGATGGCAGGTGCCACAACTAACCACAACGTCGAAAAAGCTAACACTTACTCAGCAGTAGAAATGGATTAACAGCTCATTTTTTTACATGCGCTGCCAAACGTCGCGCGACGCGACCACAGATAGATGAGACCAGCCAACAGCTCGATAGGGTAAGCACCGAGCAACGGTGCGGGTGCGGGTTGCTTGCCGATACAGTTCCGTTGACATGGTGGAGCGGTAGGCTGTCGCTGCTCTACACCAGTAGATTGTTGTACAGCAGTATATACAGCAGTACGAGTACAATTGTACAATTATACTAATATCAATAACCGTAATATAACGCTGTCTTGTCACCACGGACTACAAATGTAATACTCGTATTATATTAATATTAATAGTAGATTTATGGCGATGAGTTAAAAGCGTGATACTGACAACAACAAAATGAGCAACACATACCTCGTACATGATACACATATACTTCTGCTGTGTATTTTTTTTCATGTTTTGATTTACACCTGGTGGTAATACATACGTACTCGTATACGTTTCAATGGTTTTAAGCCTATATGGGCTATGACCCTCCAAAAACCTCTATTGGCTATGACCCTCCAAACCCTCCATCTTTTGGAGGGTCATAGCCCATAGTTTTGAACTGCGTGCATTTCGTGACCAAAACTGTCTGTACTGTTAAGTATTAATAGCGTAATGCGACCAAAACATAGGCACACAAGATATATTGATTGATAGCGGCGATTATCAGTTGCATTCCGGCCGCTCGAGGTTGGCACCGATGGAGCTGTGAGCTGTAAACTGTCAACGAGCTGCCAACGAACTATCAATGAATGGCCGTGGTCTGTTTGCCTGTATCCTGTATGCGTTTCGTAATTGGTAATTGTCCTTTCGTGTAGCCGTACTTTCGGTGTTCTTTTTTTTTGTGTTCTTCGTTCCTACAAATACGAAGTATGGTATATATGAGTAGTTCGCTGCTCCATATAGGGATGGTATTAATAGTAGAATTCGTATTCATTAATTCGTAACAAGCCACTGCAGCTGCAGTCTTATTAATAGTAGTGGTGTAGTGGAGCGTTAATAGTAGTGGTGTAGTGGTGTAGTGGTGTAGTAGTGTAGTAGTCGGAGCCTGTGAGAAGAGCGGGTTTGCCGCGTGGGCGAATACATGTGTACATACCTGGTAAATTATGTGTGATCGACTTGTCTTGATTGCATACACGGACGTGCGATCGCGCGGCCACAAACTTAAAAGCTTATAAGTTAGTCGTTGCATCCGACCGCACGATTCCGTCGTTTGAAGAATGCCTGGTATTATACCCGATACTAAAATCTGCAGTTAGGAGTGCCTGTATCGCGTACTATTAATAATAACTAATAACCATTTCGGAACCAAGGTATAAAGATTACAGTATACCAACCCAAAAACGATAAGAGCGGTCTTGCCAATGATCTATTACGAGGAAATATAGAAATACATTGTGATACATAGTAATATATAGTAATGTATATATAATAGTAATACTATGTAATAGTATTACTATGTACCAGGTATAGTGTTACACAGTAGTAATACATGGTAATACGAAGTAGTACGAAGTATAATTAGAACCCAAGATGGACCCAAAAAACTTACATCCCCGTATGTTTACGCACCATAGTACTACTCTATTATGGTTCTGATTACTGTTATTAATAGTACTATGATATGATAATATAATATAATATGATACTATAATATTATATGTTCCCTCGTCATAGGAAGACCGTGCAGCGGTACAAGCATCCTCTGCGCGCATGTCGTGCATCGCCCCATGTTATACTTCGGACAAGAATCCGCCGCAGGGGTATATAAAGCAGTTAAGGCCGTTTATTATGCGATTATTAGCCTTTTCCCACCCGTTTTAGGCGTTTTTAGCCAATCGCGGATGGGTTTTCGCCCGTAACGCTACGGACTCGGTCGTGAACTTCTCGGAATGGGTCCACAAAATGCCCGAGAGGTATGTACCCAGCTCAATAATCCGCTTCTCCACCATGGCAGTTCGAATTGTCACGTACCACAACTCTGACCGAAAATTTATGATGTATGATAGCTCCTATTTGCTAACGAGGAACAGATAATAGCATTTTGTCGGATGGTGCACCGTGGGCTAAGACTCGAACTACGCCTCTGGAGTAGCCGATTTTTTAGCTACGTGGGTACCCCTCGAAGGCTCTGGACTCTTTCCGGGAAGTATGCGGCTGATTTTTCTCGGGTTTTCGATTTAAAAAAAAAAACTAAAACCCAGAAACGCCGAAAAGCGAACCGAATAAAATAGGATCCGCATAAAAAACGGTCTAGCCTTCACCCGTTTTTGGTTTTAGGTTTTCGGCGAGCGAGTGTTGCTCTTGGCCCGGGCTCTTGGTTCACTCCTCACTCCTGACGAAATATGCTGCCATTTGTAGGAGATCGCGGTTTGACCCCTTGACTAATCGCCCCCCTATACTAAAAATAGTATGTTAAGCCAAAAAAATACCTTGTCGCGTCCATCATGGGAGACTGCGGTTGGACCCCTTGACTAACCGCCCCCTATACTAAAACTAGTACGTTTAAGCCAAAAAAGGCCTTGACGCGTCGATCATAGGAGACCGCGGTTTGGCCCCTTGACTGACCGCCCTACACTAAAATTAGTATGTTAAGGAAAAAGGGTGCCTTGACGCGTCTGTTGTAGGAGACCGCGGTTTCACAGCTTGACTGACCGCCCCCCTATACTATCACTAGTATGTTGAGGCCGAACCAGGCATTGACGCGTCCATCGTAGGAGACCGCGGTTTGACCGCTTGACTGACCGCCCCCTAACACTAAAAATAGTACAATAAGGTAAAAAAAATGCCTTGACGCGTCAAAAAAAGACCGGTCTCCTATGACGAATAGCCATCTTGGCTCCTCACATTTCTTAAACCAGCACTGCTCTGGATACTTGGGATGTTGGAACAACGAAGAATTTACCGGTACCTAGCACCATGGTAGTGAACAGTCGCGGCAGACCAGGTCCGCTGGAGATCGAATCGTTTCTGCTGACAGACCGCCCACGATAACACACCACACACCACCCACCATTTGTGGATATGTTTTTGGGGGGTTTTAATTATATGGGCGGGCGAGCGCATTGAAGCCGGTCACGAGCTTGCCGCGTGAAAAACTCGACCAATACGTGAAGCCGTTCATGTGCGTGGTAGTTGAAAAAACTACCCGAGGGAGGGTGTTGCCACTCGTACCCCCTCAGGTTTTTGTTAGTCAATATCTCGGCATAACAGCCCACAACACACAGGTCTCATCTCACAACACACAGGTTTCATTTCACAGCACACAGGTCTGATCTCACAACCCACAGGTGTAGCCGTATAGCCCCCCACTGCTATTGTTGCTACTGTTTGTTCACATTATACTCCTTGTACGCCTTTTCCCCCGGACTGTCTTCGTATTATTTTCTCCAACCCGTTCCCCTTCGTCACTGAGATGTGTTACTAGCTATTAACCTATTAGCAGGCACTCCTCCCCTCTCTCCCCACGACGGTGCACGCCTTCATTCCTATCACGATAATATTTTAGCTTTCGAAGCCCTCCTCCACTCGCGTCGAATCGTGCATACACACGCCATTTAAAACTTGAAACCTTTTGCTACTGCACTGAACATAATACATATATATTTTTGTCTAACCCTACGAGCTGCAGTTTTATGTAAGTTGTCCCCGAACAGGTAGGTAGTGCAGTCCTGAAAAGGAAAAAGATCAACAGGCGCTTTCTGCGGTAACTTTTGCTGAAGAAAAGGTACCACGTCGGCGGGGCTCGAACTCGCGAAATCGACCTTCCTATATACGAGTAGTCGTTGAGAGGGTTACCAAATTTGGTCGCTCGTTAGCCAGCCAAAATAAACGCGAGGGTAGGGACGGTATGCCATTGTATATCACTGATATCACCCAGGGTGCACACGGCATCACTATGTGCAGGTCGCCCCGGTGGTCTATCAGTTAAGCACTTAGACTGCTAAGGTTGATGTCGGGGGTTTGAGTCTCCGTATATATGGAGATTTTTATTCTCAACGGACACCCACTATCATAACTGTCGAGAGCGCCTATTATAGCACGGGTAGTGGGTAGGCATAATCGGACGAGAGTCGACGAGGGAAGAAAGTGCTGAAGCCTTCTCGCGATAAAAACATGTAAGGCACGTACCGTAGTGGGGAGGGGGGGGGAGAAGAGCCTACTTTGTGACCCCGGATCTAATTTATGACTAAGAGGGAGAGAAAAAAGAAGGGCGAAGATATTGAATGAGATGGAAAAAATAAGTCAACAAAAAATATTGCCTTTGAATGTATATAACATAATACCTGGTATCGGGTAATAAAAAGGGTCGGGGGAAACACTACAGCAGTAGAAGTACTCCAGCCGTATGATACCTGGTATAGGATTACAGCGGTGTTGCAACAACAAGGTCTTTCATGCTGTTTCGCTCTAAAGGTCGCGGAGTGCGCATACAGAGTACACATTTAAGATTGTCCGGTGCTAATAATACCGTAGGTTGGATGATACTGCTGCCCACACGTTTCGTATGACGTGGAATATAAGCCGTACGGCATAGAAGGCGTAGAACGTTGCCGATATCCTAAAACTGCCCGATTCATGCCCGATATTCCTATTCCCAGCCACTTTCTCGAGTATACACGTATACACCACCAGGTACCACTCTATCTGTCCCGAAATACTAAACGGCCGTTTGTGTATTAATATTTTTAGTCAAAGCGGATCTTACATTTTGGGCCAGTGTAGTATGTCGGTAGCTGAGATTCTACTGTGCATTGTACATGGATTGCTCTACAGGATCGCACCAGCATGGGCTTGACACACACCGGCCCGACCACCGATCACACACCGGTCCCACGCCCAATGCAGACGGTGGCCGTGTGGATGGCCGGTGGGCGGTTTTGTGAGCAGATCATCGATTACCCCTTGGTGATCTAAATACTTCAAGGCAGATAGGTTCCTGATCTCTACGATTGTACGATCTGTATGATGTGTATGCTCTGTATGATCTGTATGATTTGTATGATCTGTATGATCTGTATGATCTAGCTCATTTTGTAGAGTAGGAGCGGTATAATCTGCATGGTCTAGCACATGTTTCCTGGGTTGGATCTGCACTGTTCAGGTCCTGCACAGCATCTCATAACGCCAGGTTAGAATGTACGTTCTGTAGTTTATTTTATTTTATGATCTGTCCGATATATGCAACAATTGTAATCCAAGCCCAACTTGGCCGGTCTCCATCAGGCCTCGTCTGTCAAGGCTAGCAATAGTTGATCATGTCTATTGAACACGTTTGACCCGTCAAGGCCTCTTTAGACGTATTGTACTAGCTTTAGGATGGATATTTTCTTGACGGATGTCCTTGACGGCTGTCCTTGACGGATGTCCTTGGCCGGTGTCCTTGACCGGTGTCTTTGACGGCCGCCCGTCAAGGGGCAAAAAAGAGTGCCGTCAACCTTTGCATCATGTTTGCCTGTGACTGTGACTAGCTGTGACTGAATGTAAGGAGTCAGGAGCCCGATAAACGGCGAGGAAGAACAATCAGCGACACAAAATGGGCCAGACGGTGATGGATGCAAACTCGACCTGGTGTGTCTTGTGCTACTGTAAATACTTTCTTGGTGTAAGGAACGAAGGAACCACCTTTTGGCCTACTTGAGTCACGTGACTCAAGTACCGTATACCTGTTGGGCTACTTTTGGGCTACTTAGTCACTTGTTCGTCAGAGGGAACTATCTACCTCTTGGGCTACTTGGGCCACTTCTTCGTTAGAAAAAAACTGCCTGCTGAGCTACTTAAGGCTACCTATGTCGCTTGTTCGGTACAACACAAGATTCGTGTTGAGCTATTTTGAGTCACGTACAGCGCGTTCGTTAGAAGCGACTGTCAGAAACCTGTTGGGCTCCTTGGGTCACTTGTTCGTCAGAAGGGACTATCAATACCTTTTGAAGTACTTGAGTCACTTATTCAGAGCACGTTCGTTAGGCGGAACTACTACTGTACCTGTTGAGCTCTGTGTTGATAATTCCTTCGAACAAACATACCGCACGTGGCTCAAGTAGGCCAACAGGCAGTTTTTTTCTAGCGAATATGCTTTACGTTGCTAAAGCACCTCAGCAGGCAGTTTCGTTTTTTAGCAAACATGTTGTACGTGACTCAAGTGCAGTATATTGCTTACCGGTAAGCAGCTCCTTCTGACGATCATGCCCCACGTACGCGACTCACGTAGCCCAACAGGTAATCTCTTCGTAACGAACATGCTGTCTGTGGCCCAAGCATATAGCCCAGCATGCAGCTTTTTTCTAGCGAACAAGTGACTCAATTAGCTCAACAGGTAGTTCCTCCTGAGGAACGTGCTGTACGTCACTCAAGTAGTGCAACAGGTACAGCAGTAGTTTATTCAAACGAACATGCTGCACGTGGGTCAAGTATATAGCCCATCATGCTCCTGAATGGTGTATTGATCTAAAATACTGGGGGGTTATATCGTGATGGTTGTCCCTTTTATTTACCTGATTTAGTTCATTTTTCTCTCATTTCTTCCTTAAGCCTACATATTGTTCTATCTGGAGAAATGTCTAAAACTATTATAATGAATCCAATAGTGTAAATGTTCGAAAGAAAAATTAGGAGAACATACGTACGAGTGCGAAGCCGTTCATGTTTTATTCCCCGATTTTATTCACAAATTGGCAAAGGTTCTAGCGAACACGTGACTCAAGTAGCCCAGCAGGCAGTACCGAGTAACGAACGTGCTGTACGTGACTCAAGTAGTGCAACAGGTAATGTCTTCTACCCAAGAATTGACCCAAGTAGCTCGGGAGGTACAGTACGGTATCGATAGTTCCCTCTAACGCACAAGTGACCCAAGTAGTTCAATAGGTGTTCCTACTATCGAACATGCTGTACATACTCGTATGTGACTCAAGTAGTTCAAAAGGCAGTTCCTCCTTAGGAACGCGCTGTTCGCGACTCAAGTAGCTCAACAAGTACTCCCCCTTTTAACGAACGTCCTGGACGTGACTGAAGTGACTAGAGTAGCTCAACAGGCAGTAACGAAGAAGTGACCCAAGTAGCTCAACATGTGTTAATAGTTTTTTCTGACGAATGCACTGCTGTACGTGACTCAAGTAGTTCAACAGGCCTTTTTTGTTTTTAAGAAAAAGTGACCCAAGTAACCCAACAGGTGTTGGTAGTTATTTCTAACGAACACACTGCGGTACCCTTTATGTACCATTCTGAACGGAAAAATAAGCAACGTTTAGACACTCATATATATCAAGACTAAACGGTCGTTACATTTCCGTCCAGAGTGATGCATGCTAACCACACTTTGAAAGCAGTACTTAATAGTACAGCAAACAGAAACACCAATGTTTTTAACTTTTCCGATCCTTCTCCTCTCTCTGTGATACGTTATGTTATGTTATGATATGTATGATACGATATGATATGATATGACATGATATGACATGATACGACATGATACGACATGATATGATATGATATGATACTTTATTATATGTTATGATATGCTATGACATGATGATATGATATGGCATGACATGATATGACATGATGTGATATGACATGATATGACATGGCATGATATGACATGATGTTGCACGCTCTGATGTGATACGTGCATTGTCGCCTCGTTGGACCATTGGACCATTTGACCAATCAGCGCGCTTGACGAGCTGGAGGACGATGAAGACTTCGCCACGGCCGGCACGGACAGCCGGACGCAGGGAGCAGGGGATGTCCAGGGCATCAAGGCCATGGAGGTGCGCGAATCGGCCGCTGAATGTAACGACATTGTCTAACCATCAATCCGCTACTCATGTTTACCTGGTACCAGTAGTCTACACAATTTGTCGTGTAGCGGCGATGTCAATCCATCAACCCGCTACTCATGTTTGCCTGGTACCGGTAGTGGACACAATTTTGTGGTGTAGCGATGTTGTCAATCGATCGACCCAATACTCATGTTCACTTGGTAGTTTACCCAATTTGTGGTGTAGCGACATTGTGAATCCATCAATCCGCTACTACTACTCCTCTATGCTGTATACCTGTCGAGATGGGGTATAGCTATCGCTAGGGTTTAGCGCCGGTAGACATTTGTAACCGTCAAATGTGCACGCTGGTTGATAAATACCTGGTACTGGTATTTTAAAACAGGAGTTATTTTTCGGAGATGTTCGATGGGACGGCGTAGATCTCCGGCTACACCCAGCTCAAAAGCAAGGCATGCCCTATGCCCCTATATTTAGGCGGTCGGTATATTTGCAACTCGCTTCGCTCATAGGTAATGTTATCAGAGATGCGCCGAATCATACTCCGAAGTATGTCGGTAAGAGTGTGGGTATTTCTAAAGGACCATTTCTTAAGGGAGCTCCTGTGCACCACGGCACGGCCAACCAGTGAATCGTCCACGAGTAGTGTGAGTGCCCGTCAGTACGGGTAGGGCCATGCTGCGCCGGTGCTGCTGCGGTTCGGGCACCAACTTTGTTACCACCCCCCGATCTCGCACCGGTTGTTGTGTTGCTGGAATCGCAACTTTCTATCGTCAATTTTCCGCTCTGACCTCCCGAGAGGGTTCCCATCACACGCCACATTGCTATACAACTCCACCATGCCTATATACGTACGTATACATATCTCGCGGGAACGAAAGGGGTTTGTATTTATACTCGTACCCTTTTCCGATTGCTTTTTTGTTTCCGCTCTGATTTCAAGTAAGTTGTCCCCCAAACGCTGGTGCGTTTTTTTTCCCCGCACTATAGTTTCAAGTACGTGATCCCCCGAACGTGAGGTGTAGTATATACAGCAGTATGCGACAACTTACGTTTTTTTTTTTTTTTTTCATGTTTATCGTGACAGGAAGAGGATGAAAAACGAGCAGCGAAGGCGCTGGAAAGCCTCATGGAGGATTTCTCCAACCCAGAAATAGCCGACTCCCTCGAGAAGGCGTTTCGGCATTTGGGGGGGCACGTGGAGGGGGAGGAAGCGCTCAAGGAGGGCTTTCAAGCTGCGAAAGCGGCCGAGAAGGAAGAAGCGGTGAGATTCACATGTTCCACACGTTGGGACGCATAGACCATCTACAGATAAATCATCTACATATAGATAATCTACAAATAGATCATCTACAGATATATCATATATCATATATAGGGAGATCATCTACAGATAGATCACCTACAGAGAGATCACCTACAGAGAGATCATCCACAGATAGACCATCTACAAATATATCATCCACAGATAGATCATCCACAGATAGATCATCTACAGATAGATCATCTACAGATATCTACAGATATATAATCTAGACCCTAACCTCCAAGCTGCGAAAGCGGCTGAGAAAGAGGAAGCGGTGAGATTCAAATGTTTTTACGGGTTGGGTCCAACCTCGCTGGTCGGGTCGGCTCGGGGCACCAATAACCCGACCCCGAGAACCGACGCGTGATATTTTGAATATTTTGAAGACCACCTGGCCCGGCCCGGCCCGGCACGACCTGGCCTCACCCGGCCCGACCCGACCCGTGAGATGTTGAAGACCTCCTGCCCCGCGAACGGCCCTAAAATATATCATACGTCGGAAAGATGATGATGATCTACTCTAATAATATTACTACATTACTACTGCTGTACTCGTAAATAATCTAGATTCTAACCTGTCGATAAAATATGCTTGTGCAGGATCTGTATACTCGTATATGTGTGTGTTCTTCACATTAAACCTTCCTTTCTACCCGTCGACATCCAGCACACCCAGTGCCCGTGCCGATACTTCATCCTAAAAAGGTACCAGTTATGTGGTCACAAAACTACGACACAGCAGAGATACTACGCTCAGTGCAGTAAGCAGAGCAGACAATGCAATACCATATACGACAGGCAAGACCTACCCTGCTAGCAATCCAGGTGCATGAAAGAGAAAAAAGAGCATACTCGTATACTACAGATCTAACCTTGGACACATGTTCTATAAAGTATGTACTCGTATACATGATGCAGATTAGTTGGCTTCCATCCCGGCGACGTGAGCTAGATTCTACAGATCATACAGATCATCTGCCCTGAAATATCTAGATCATAAAGTCAGAATTATCTATCTGATCTATCTGCAGATGATCTGTTCGAGGTGTTGGAATATTTTGTTACGTCTTGCCCGCCGCCGACCGCATTTTCTTCGCCTGGGTGCGCGCCAGCCTCGTGTCTCGTGTCTTGTGTGCACCGGATGCGCCCCATGCGCGGCCTCAACCCTCAACCCTCGTCCTCCCGATCCCGGAGCGCTTCGTGGCTTATTCTCTCCGCATGACGTATTTTTAGTGAATATTAATATTGGTTGATTTGTTATCCCAGTTTTCAGGAGTGTTCTCGGATCTTTCTTATAGGATGATGTTGGCACGAACAAGCGTCAGCATATATATACTACGTATGTATGCACCTGTAAATAAATACCAGGTTCGTATATATGTATAACACGGTGGTATATGATATCATAGTGTTCGCGTAAATCTGGCCGTGCAGGCGAACTTCCTTAGATATGCCCGCACTGAAAATAGAGCTTTTCCAAGCACAACGATCAGGTGGCACACCAACCAGGCATGCCTCTCCTTAGGGTTAGGGTTAGGGTTAGAGTTCCGGGTCGGAGTGGTGGCCGCCGTTAGCCGAAGCCAAAAATATGCTCACCGTCGGGAACGAATGCCTTCCAGCTTCGTGACAAAACCCGACCTCATTAGAAACAGCATCATTTTATGCGGGCACGCGGGCACGTCTGAGAAGTTCGCCTGAGCCGGCAGATTTACGCCTGCTGGATATCATATTTACGTACAGCAGCCTCTGTGAGCTATAGCAGCAGTAGTCCAGTACAGCAGCCCCATCGCTTGAACAGGGGATAGCAGCAAATGTAATCCTGGTGAACATCGTTATAATGTGGGCTATGAAGCTTATACATAGCAGCACTAATGCAGGAATCTCGTCCCGTAAGCAGGATATCATCAGCACATTACGTGCTGAGTTCACAGGCGATCCTTTCTTCGTGGCTGATTCTCCCGACATGAGGTCATTTTATTGATCTTTTTCGTTTATTGTTGCTTCAGAGTTCAGGAAGGTTCTCGGAACTTGCTTACAGGCCGATGCTACGCACTATTTACGGAGGAACACAGTAAATAGGACCTACGTTGTACACAAAAACCGATCTATTTACCTATTTTTACTATCAGTATGTGGTCCTATTTACTATGGCCCTCCGTAATACCAAACATCAATGTTTCGCGACCATTTCAATTGAAGTTTTGGCAGTACAAAGTGTAACTCTGACCTCCACTCTTTGACGCATCTGTATTACCAGATTACCAGATACTACGTGGTATCTGTTATGTATATATGATATATATATGTATACAGCATCCCGAGGATGACGTGAGCCGGCGACCGGCGGCCGTCCAGACCGCTGACAAAGCTCCTTATACATGTGTTTTTGTTTTGTTTTTTCCATCCCATTTATTACGTATCTTCGCCCTATTTTCCCTCTATTTCCTTTGTGCGTGTGTTCTTCACATTAAACCTTCCTTTCTACCCGTCGACATCCAGCACACCCAGTGTCCGTGCCGATCCTTCCTATGTTGATAGTCGTAACTCAGATCCGGGGTCACACAGTAGGCTCTTCTCCCTCCTCCTTCCCCACTACGGTTCGTGCCTTGCATTTTTATGGCGAGAAGACTTCAGCCCTTTCTTCCCTCGTATTAATAGACTCGCATCGAATTGCGCCTACCCACTCTACTAGGCGTTCTCAGCAGTTGATCCCGTTTTTTTTTTTTTTTTTTGCAAATAAACCCAAAAGTCCGACCCACGTGAGGTTCGAACCCCGGAAACCAACTCTCATAATCTCAGTAGCATTCGAGGGTACCACTATTAAACCATCGGGGCGACCGACCTGTATAACAGGTACCTGGTATAATATATCAAGTTGTAATATATACCTACCGTAAAAAGCGTTCAGTTCGCACAGGGGGGGGTGTGATCTCAGCGCTCGTTTTTCTCGGCAACGGTAAAGGCGCTATTACTACTGGTCAAACGTTATATTGTCGGAAGACTCTCGATCATATATTTTACCGAAAACAGCTCGTTCGGTATTGACAACCTTTTCCCGTTCTGGAACACCACCGGATTTTCGGAAAGATCTCGACCATATATTTCCGAAAACAGCGTGTTCGGTATTGACAACCTTCCCGTTCTGGAACACCACCGGATTTTCGGAAGGCTCTCGATCAGATATTACCGAAAGCAGCTTGTTCGGTATTGACAACCTTTTCCCGGTCTGGAACACTACCGGATTTTCGGAAGGCTCTCGACCAGATATTACCGAACACAGCTTGTTCGGTATCGACAACCTTCCCGTTCTGAAACACTACCGGATTTTCGGAAATATCTCGACCAGATCTTCCCGAAAACAGCTTGTTCGGTATTGACAACCTTTTCCCGTTCGGGAACACCACCGGATTTTTGGGAAGATCTCGACCAGATCTTTCCGAAAACAGCTTATTCGGTATCGACAACCTTTTACTGTTCTGGAAAACCACAGGATTTCCGGAAAGATATCGACCAGACCTTTCCGAAGACACCTTGTTCGGTATTGACAACCTTCCCGTTCTGGAACACTGCCGGATTTTCGGAAAGATCTCAACCAGATCTTTCCGAAAACAGCTTGTTCGGTATTGACAACCTTTTCCCGTTCTGGAACACTACCGGATTTTCGGAAAGATCTCAACCAGATCTCTCCGAAAATACCTTGTTCGGTATTGACAACCTTCCCGTTCTGGAACACCACTGAATTTTCGGAAATATCTCGACAAGATCTTTCCGAAAACAGCTTGTTCGGTATTGACAACTTTTTTCCGTTCGGGAACACTACCGGATTTTCGGGATTTTCGGAAAATTATCGAACAGATCTTTTCGAAAACAGCTTGTTCGGTATTGACAACCTTCCCGTTCTGGAACACTACCGGGTTTTCGGGAAGATATCGACCGGATCTTTCCGAAAACAGCTTGTTCGGTATTAACAACCTTTTCCCGTTCTGGAAAAATCGAACGTTGAAAAACGAAGGCTCCCCTGTGCAAACTCAACGCTCTTTCGTACCTCTTTGCGGTATACCATTCTCCATATTCTCCCAGCCAATCAACGCACGCGATTTGATGACGGTTTCAAGCATCCTGCTGCGCGAGCTCCTCAGACTGAGAGAGGGTCCCCATATTTTGGCAAATCGGTGTGACTAGCGAGAGGTATTGGGGCGCAACCTTTAGCGCCTCAAAATGCTTCAAAGTAACGTGTGCTCGTAACTGCTGTCATGTTTGCTCAGTTCCATACAGTACGAGTAGCTTGTAGTCTATTTTACGCAGACTTTACATACATGAATATAAACGCAGCTGTAGTATGTATACAGAAAATGGCTTTGTACTTCTGCCTCCTCTCATTTTTTTTCTATTGTTTAGGTGAGCACATCCATGGCGTCAGACACGCAGTCGGGCACGCAACTGCTAAGGTCTTGGTCCGATGGGCTGCTGGTAAAAGGTTGACCAATCGCCTACCCAAACTAAGCCTTATAACACTCTTCCCCCCTGGAACGGACCGGATATACTGGTCGATGCGTGTCACCAACACGCGGTCCCCTTTTCAGATTCTTGCCATGAGAAAATCCAGCTTTTCTTTGAAAATTCGCTTCATGGTGGACGTGAGATTCGAACTCACGACCACTACAACCCCTGTCCTGCCGTCGACGCCATTTGTTAAGGCCTTAGTCTGTTGAGCTACTGGTATTCGGTTAACCAATTGCCTACCCAAAAGTAAGGCTTATAACACAACCATGGCCTCTTTTAACGCCTCGCCAATGAAGAAATTGGCCTCTTTAACGCGGAAACCCCCCTCTGGAGTGTGTCGGGCCTGCTATTGTACACAGCGAATAACGGGAGATGTTATTTGGGACAGACGGGGAAATCGCACTGTGAAGGGTGTGGGGCCTGCTCATTATATACCGGCACATGGTGCACAAATAGTGGATATCGCGTAGATCTGCTGCTATAAGGCTTAGCTCCTTAGATGTGCCCAAACAGCAAATACCGGTACGTAGAGCCTTTCCAAGCACAACGACCAGGTGGTACGTACACCAACACACCAACCATGCCTGCCTCTGCTAGTTAGGGTGAGGGTTAGAGTTCCGGGTCGGGGTTGTGGCCGCCGTTAGCCGAAGCCTAAAATAGTATCGCCGTCGGGGGAAAATCCCTTACAGTTTCGTGTCAAAACCCTACATGTACCTCATTAGAACAGCACCATGTTAGTCGTCGGGCTCGTCTGAGGAAGTTGGCCAGATAGCAGCAACGTATTTACGCCAGCTGTTATTAGTTGTTTTCGAGAAATTATACCGGTATTGGTGTTATTAACAGCACGTTGCGCGCGCAGGGCGTCAGTCCCAGCGATGCCCACGGGTCGACACCTTTGCGTCACGTGAGAAGTCTAAGGCATTATTGCTGTCGCTAGGAACTCGCGCAGCAGGGTGCTTGTAATTGCCATCATCGTGTGTGCGTTCGTTGGTCCCGGTCGGTCGGTCGGTCGGTCGCTTTAGCCATCCCCAAAAGGGTACAGTACCTTTTGTTGGCGCCGTGTAAATTAGACACGCACTCTCATTTGCTCACAACTACCTATAGGACGCTCTTATTTCGCAACATCTCGCTCGTCCGTCACCATAATTTCAACCCCGGCCACAGCATACGCTACTGTCTTGCCCTACCCTACCCTACCCTTCCCTACTCTTCCCTACCCAACCCGATCCTGCCCGTATGCTCTGCCCTATCTTGCGCTACCCTACCCTACCATACTCTACCCTATCCTATCCTACTCTACCCTACCCTATCCTACCCTACCCTACCCTATCCTACCCTACCCTACCCTATCCTACCCTACCCTACCCTATCCTACCCTACCCTACTCTATCCTACCATACTCTACTCTACCCTACTCTACCCTATCCTACCCTACCCTACCCTACCCTACCCTACCCTACACTACCTTACACTACCCTACACTACCCTACACTACCCTCCACTACCCTACACTACCCCACAATCCCACCCTACAGCCACGTATTACCTCCATACTTCATACCTAATCATCCTTATCCACTACACCCACCTCCTATCTTTATATCTACCCACCCCGACCCTACGCCTACCTCCACCCCGTCCGTAGATCAGTCGCACACGATCATCCTACGTACCGGCTACCCTCTATCATTCCTACTCTTACCTCGTCCACCCCTACACCAGCCCTATATCAAACCTATACGTTATCATCCGTCTTGTGACTGCTGTACGACCTCCACACTCAAGAACTGGATCCTAAGACATCCTATGTGTGTGCAATATCATCAAAATACCACGACACACGAGTAGAAATGTTCATATATCACGAGAACTCCTCGAATGCGAGCAGTGAGCAACACCGTGGCAATGAACTCTGCCGGGCCTACACGTAGCACTACAACGCTGGCGCCTGGCGCCGCCGAGCGGCGACGCGGAGGGCTCGGTCGTGACTCCACATCTAACATCAGCCTACCGGCGGGGAAAGCGGCCCGCGGAGGTAACGAGCGAGAGGGACCCGTCGTGAAAGCGGGAGCACCGAGATGGATCGAACGATCTTTAGGACGTTGGAAATGCTGTCCAAGGTGGGTCATTGTTTTTTGTTCGCTGGTGTTGCTGTGATACTAATGATGATGATAAGTGATGGTTATGATGATGACGATAATGATGATAATAATGGTGATGATGGTGATGACGATGATGATGATGATGATGGTGATTGTGATGGTGATGGTGATGGTGGCGGTGGTGGTGATGATGATGATGATGATGATGATGATGATGATAATGACGATGATGATGATGATGACTGATGACGACGATGATGATGATGATGATGATAATGGTGGTGGTGGTGGTGGTGGTGGTGATGATAATGCTTATGTACTCGTAGCTCATTTCCCTGAAATCCAGCTGATTGTGACGAAACAGGCTAAAAAGAAAACATGCCGATGGAAAAAAAAAAGTACAAAAATAATAGATACACATCGTATATACATGCATATACACATCATACATGCACCGCAGTCCCAGTACGACGGAAGGGCACGCGAGGAAACGGTACCGTACAGGCTGCGTTATACCATCCCGTATCACATGCACACCAAATAACACGAAGAACATGTCCATGGTATGGTATCATACGAATTATCACACGTAAACCCGAAAAAAAGAAGACAGCAGTGAGTGTATACGCAGGCACATACACTTTGTGGGTAGGGGGGAGGGCGGGCCTTTAGGCGCGGGGCGGGGAGGTGGAAGGGCGTACTCATTTGTTGCTTGCTTTAGTCATTGGCCATTGACCACGCATCCCTTTCGAGACGGGCTGGGGGGGGGGCGACTGCTTGAGCTTATTGAGCGATTTTGTTTACTAGTTGTTGTGTCTTTTGTGTTGCCCATTGGCCGCTTGTTTTTTCACTGTAACGCCTTTTGTCGATGCGGCGAAGCGACCGCAACTGTATCAGCCGTGACGAATCGACCTACGTTTCATGGTTCACGCGAGGTTCGCTGACGCCGCTGACGGGGGTGTTGTGTTGTGTTGTGTAGTTTTGTTGTAAGGCGCCCCGACGAATCCGGGCAGGTCGGAGCAGGGAGGTCTTGTTTGTCTTCGCTCGCTTTTATAAGTTCCCAGCTGTTGCGAAGCTGTTGCGGGGTGTGATCTCTCTCTCTCTCTCTCTCTCTCTCTCTCTCTCTCTCTCTCTCTCTCCCTGGATCTGTACTATACAGCTCCGCACAACATAAATGTTACCGCAGGTTAGGTTCCACTGTAGATGGTCCCCCTCTCCCTCTCCCTCTCCCCCTCCCTCTCTCGAGATAGAGCTAAGAGATAGAGAGATAGAGATCGAGGTCGAGATCGACCTTCTCCACCCCGTACAGCATCGCGCTACCGTGTATACAGCGCGCAACATCGAGCTGTATACGCCGTACAAATGCCATACCATACCGTACCATGCCCTGCCATGCCATGCCATGCCGTACCATACCATACCATACCAATACCGTACCATGCTCTGCCATACCATGCCATGCCATGCCGTACCATACCATATAATGCCATTCCGTACCATACCGTACCATACTATACCATACTATACCATACCATACCATACCATACCATACCACGCCATGCCATGCCATGCCATGCCATGCCATGCCATGCCATACCATACCATACCATACCATACAATACCGTACCATACAATACCATACCATAATCATACCATAACCATACCATACCATACCATACCAGAGCATAGCCGTGTTAACTTATCCCATGGTGTTTTTTTCGCGCGTTTTGCGGTCAGAGCGGGGCAGGGATGGAGGGGCAGGATACGGCGGCTATGGAGGGAGGCGGGGAGGACATCATGCAGCAGATGATGGGAGAGTTCGGGAAGATGGGCGAGAAAGAGGTGAGAGGCTCGAGCAATCAGCACTGGAGGATTGCCATTGCCGCGAAAATTGTGTCCTATATTACTACAATACCAGGTATACCGATACTACCAGGTGTACCCTACTTATATTACATTGTCGAGTTTAGTCTCCAGCGCAGTCTACGTACAACAGTTAGTAGTCTGTTTTACTTTACTCATTTACTACCAGTATGCTTTACTCTCTGTATTTCATTTAGAGGCTTGTAGTTGTTGTGCTTGACGGTTGGGTTGCTGGTGTGTACACTCAATTCTAGTCTACCCTAGTTTTCTCTATTTGTAGTGTATTATACTTTTGCATTTATTTTTATTTTTATTTTTGTCCATCCCATTTATTATCTTCGCCCTTCTTTTCTGTCTCCCTCTTTAGCCGTGACTCAGATCCGGGTTCACCAAGCAGGCTCTTCTCCCCCCTCCCCACTACGGTACTTGCCTTGCGTTTTTATCGCGAGAAGATTTCAGCACTCTCTTCCCTCGTCGACTTGCGTCGGATTCCGCCTACCCACGCCACGAAGGTGCTCTCAGCAAAATATCCATTCGTGCGATTCAATCGACAGCAATTGGTTCCTTTTCATTTTTTCAAATATAGTAAAAATCTCACCACGGTGGGATTCGAACTTGGGTACCGATGCCAGTAGTCTTTGAAGCTGACCACTGGTCTACCGGGGCGACCGGCCTTTCGCATATGCTCTACTCACTCTAGTGCTGTTACTATGAGGATTAATAATATACATAATAAACGATGGGCGTAGTATATGTAGGTTATGCAATCGCTTCTGGTGTTTGTCTGCGTTAGAGGTCTTCGTTTTACCTCTCTTAATCCCGAATTTCACTTAAACCGGAATTTGTCTTAAACCGGGATGTGTATTATATACCAGGTAGCTTGTAGTACGTCCGTGCCAAGCAATTTTGCCCCTCTTACACCAGTACTTGCCTTGAAACGATGGCTCTTAAAACCGTGACCCCCGCTTGTGGCTGTAGGATTTTATGGCCTCTTGCGTCAAGGTCTACTAGGTGTAACTGTATGAGTTATACGGAGATGCGGCGGGTTGGTGTATTTCCCCGCATGGGAGCCTTCACGTGGTCCCGGATCGATTCATACGAGAAAGGACGGAATGCCTTCTCTCTCATTTATTCTACGACCCTCAATTAAAAATCGATACAATGCTTTCTCTCTCACTTATTTGACGACCCTCGATTAATAATCGATGCCTGGTTCTCCGCGTGTACTCCTTCCTGCCTCAAGGCCACCCTGGCCGCGATAGAGCCAACGCCTTGCGTCAGGTTATCGATCAACTGCACTGTAGTCTATTTACGTATAGGCCTTTTGTCAGATATTTCTGTTTGAAGAGTAGGTGGTGGAACTGGCTGTCATCCTGGTATGCAGTCACTAGTAGTCTATACGTACCCTACTGAGTATGTTTTGGCTTGTTTTTCCTCCCTAGCTTGTGAGCTAGTCCGTGTGACCCCTAGTGTATTTTCGTGACTACGATGTACAGTATGTAGGGGCTAGAGCTAGATACACTGGAGCAATTAACTGTTAATAGTGTGAGGTTATCAACAAGACGTGCTCTGTACGAGCTTATGTATCGTAGCTGGAACATTCCAGGAACATTCCAGGAACATTCCAGCTATGATACGAGTATCACCCTTGGACCCCCGACAGCGTTCATTTTAGGTTATTTCCCTGCTATTAATACCAACGTTTAAACCGACTCCTTCTACCTTTTCGTGGGTAGGGGCTAGATTATAGTACTGCATACCACTATGTCCTAAAATATAAGCACCTTTTGATACATTAATACATAAAAATAGTGCTAATATTTCGGGACAGAATGATACCTGGTATGCAGTAAGGCAATCAGCTACTGCCTGTGGGGTCAACAACCAAGGCCGCCAACGTGCAACACTGATGTTCCCGTGTTGTTCGTGTGATGTTCCGTCGCTTGCTTGCAGGACTACAACGGGGTGATGGACAACATCATGGAGCAGCTCTTGTCGAGAGAGCTCATGTACGACCCCATCAAGCAGGTGTGGTGTATACTATGTGTATATAGAAAAGAGAATAAGGCGCCTGCCATGCAGGGTCCTCTTGATTCGTCGCCGGTTTGTTCTCTGCACCCTTTTTTTTGTTGTTTTTGGTTATTTGCTCTCTTTCCGTCCTGCTCTTCGCGGGAGGCACATTCACCCCCGTACGAAACGTTACACTCCTCGGACAGATCTATCATCTACAGACAGATCATCGACAGATACATCATCTAGACCATCATCTACTGTAGTTCATCATCTACCGCTGTGAGAGGTTGTTCAGGATCTGCATAGTAACACAGATCAAACCCAGGAAACATGTGCTAGATCAGGCAGAATATGCGGGTCCCACCCGGGAACATGAGCTAGATCGTACAGATCGTACAGATCATACAGATGAGGAATATATCTGCCTTTTGAGGCGATATCTATATCATGAAGCGATAGTGATCTGTATAATCTATCTGCAGGTGATCTGTCCGAGGTGTGCGACGTTATCATACCTTGTTTTGCCTCTTAGGGTTATGGTTACGTGAAAAAGAAAACACGTTCTGACGGACGACCAAACCAATTTAGTGGGGTCTTGGGTTGTAGCTTAGCCCCTTAAGGACTGGTCCCACGTTTTTTGGGGAAAAACTACTTGGAATTAGTGTGGGATATTTTTTTTCAGTTCTGAAAGGGTTAATCGGGCTGCTTCGTGTTGCCGATGCTGATAATGCTCCACGCGTCGGACAGACAGATCATCTACAGATAGATCATCTAGATCCTGGCCTGCTGTTGTTAGATGTTTTGGAAGGATCTGTAAAGTACAGATCCAACCCAGGAAAACTGTCCTAGATCATGCAGATTATACGGCTCCCACCCAGAAACATGATCTACGGTAGATCCCACAGATCATACAGATCATAAATCTATTTGATTTGAAAGATCTAGATCATGAAGTGGGAATTATCTATCTGATCTATCTGATCTATCTGATGTATCTGATGTATAGAGGTTATGTCCGAGGTGTGCAATGTTGAACATGTCGGTATGCATCGTCGACTCTCCTGGCGACGTCGTGTGTGCGTGTGTGCGTGTGTGCGTGTGTGCGTGTGTGCGTGTGTGCTGGCCAGATCTGCGACAAGTACCCCGAGTGGCTAGCGACGCATCGAGAGAGCCTGCCGACGGCCGACTACCAGCGGTACGGCCAGCAATACCAGAGCTTTCAGCGAGTGCTCGCCGTCTACGAGGTGAGAGAGAGAGACCCTACGTGCTGCAAAACAAAAAAGCCGCCGCAGTAACAAAAAAGCCGCCGCAGTGTATTATCGCACCCGGCTGACTTGAAGCATCAAGAACAGCAGCAGCAGTAGCAGCAGAGTCAACTTCAACATAACCCCACACCAACAGCAACACCAATAGGCAACACAAAATCAACTGACCAACCAAGCAACCAATCAGCTGGCCGACCGACCGACCAATAAATTGACTAATCAACCAACCACCCAACGAACGGACCGACCATTCAAATACTGGGTAATGTGTCAACCGCGACATGTATGTATGTATGTACGCGGTACCGCGCCTCCTCACGAAATCCACTCTGGACGAAAATTAAGAACTGTTTACGCTTTAATATCAATATCAGGTGGTCCTTATATTTCCGTCCAGGGTAGTAGTATGTACCAGACCGTATTTGGTTTGAGAAGTCGGAGATGTGCACGCACACCTACCTGTAGAACGAAGGGTCCATGGGTTTTCCCACGTACGCCGCGGGGGGCTGGCACCGCGACCGCAAAACCCGGTATGTGCGGGGGCGAGGGGGAGCGATGCCGCCGCTCCGGGGTCGGTGAACACGGGGTCCGGCCCGGCTCGGGGACGCCCTGGCAGGTGAGGCTTGCGGGGAACGCAGGCGTCGACTCACCGCGAGGTTAGTGGCGCACTGCTCGGGAGGGAGCAGAACTCCTGCGAGCCGTGGTCGGTGTCACTGGTCTCCGCGGGCAGATGGTGTTCTGCTGTTGTAGTGCCGGCTGTGTGTGCCCTCCCCAAGCGATGGCTCCAGACTTGAGACCCAATACTCCTACCTATACGGCACCCCCCCCTAGGCCCGCGCACACTCTCTGTCATCATAGCAGTACAGTGGTGCGCAATCGTTCGTGCCTCCACACATGTTCGAAAAAACAACACGTTTTATGCTTCGGACAGATCATTCAGATCATCCAGATAATTCAGACCATTCCCACTTCATCATCTACAATAGGTCTTGCGGAGTAGATATATTTATGGTCTGTATGATCTGTATGATCTGTATGATCTGTATGATCTGTATGATCTGTATGACCTGTATGATCTGTATGATATAGCTCATGTTGCCGGGTGGGAGCCGTATAACTTACATGATCTAGGGCATGTTTCCTGGGTTGGATCTGTACTGTACAGACCATGCACAGCCTATCATGATGGCACGATAGGATTTAGATGATTTATCTGTAGATATGGTTTATCTGTAGATGATCTGTATGATCTGTAGATGATCTGCCCGACGTGTGGAATGTTTTTTCGTATTATATATATACGTGCCTTGGTCGCCTCGGTGCCGCATACCGTGCTCGTCCAACGAAACCGATATATACATGTTGACATCTTATTTCGTGATGGGGTTTGCCACATTTTTCGGGGGCGATTTCCCGAGGCGTTGTATCTTTAGCTAACTGGGCCTGTGCCTGGTCGCGTTCTCCTTGTCCGACGACAGACGACCATTGTGCAATGGTAACATGAACATATACTACGCTCTTCACCTGCGTGTGACTGACGTGTGCAACTCGGCTTCTTATTATTTTCCCATCCCGTTTATTTCCTTCGCCCTTCTTTGTCCTGCTTCCTCCCCCCCCCCCAGTCGTAACTCGGATCCGGGGTCACACAGTAGGCTCTTCTTCCCCCCCACACACACTACGGGTGTATACGCGCCTTTTCTTCTTTTTTTTATCGCGAGAAGAATTCAATTCAGAGCTTTCTTCCGTCGCTGACTCGCGCCGAACTGTGCTTGTATGCCCACCTTGCGCAGACGGAACCGGATAATTTCCCTCGGCTGATGGAGCTGATGCAAGATATGCAGGAGCATGGCCAGGTGAGGAGAGAAGAGAAGGTGCCGTCATTTTACTGATTGACGACTCATTTTGCCGACGACACCGATGTCCAGCATTAACGATAAAGAGTGCCGATTACAGCGGCAACAGCTATTAATATTCTACTGCGTAGTTATTGGGGGATGATATATATGATGGAAGTTGGTGTCCCAGTCACAGTGGCTGCAATGCAATGTAAGCAGTCGTATCATACGGCACGGGTGCAACATGATCCTATATACCCGTATACCCGTACTGCTATCATACGACGTAGACGCTCACGCTGTGCTCGTAGACGGTTTCAAGCACCAACGCTATCACTGTTTTGGTCGCTATCCCTTGTATCTCTTACGTATAAGGGGTCCGTTGTATCCCTTATAAGGAGTCCGTTCTATCCGTTAAAAGGGTTCCAAAAGGGGTCAATGCGTCTTGCACATATATAGAGGCTCAGCGATCCTTACAGCCGTCGATGTTCATCTAATTTTCCCAAAGGGGTTATAACGGTATAACCCGTTGAGAAGTGCATAGTAAAACAGTACTAGTAGGGTTTTGGGGACAAATTACTTGGAATTAGTCTGGGATTAATTTGGCAGTAGTGAACGGGAATCCTTTAGGTAAATGTGTAACGAACGTGGCCGGAGCATATAATATGGCAGGGCTCGTCACGGGTCATACCTCCAACCGAAGGGTCGGGTAAGGAACTTTTCGAAATATCACGAGTCGGTTTGGGTCGGGTCGGGTCAGGTCCGGGAGTTTTCGAATGCTCACGGGTCGGGTGCGGTCACCGTTACCTGGCCCGACCCGACCTGACCCGGGAGGTTTGACCTGACTGGTAAACAGCGCGTCGGACATCACGAGGCGTTCGTCGTCCCCTCATGATGCAAGTAGTTTCTCCAATTGCGACACGAGTGTATCTCACACCACGTATTACACCACCCACTGCGCCATTGGCCGTGCACCCTCCTCCGTATCTCGATATTAGGGGACGAGCGCGAGGAGCGTTTTGTAGTGTAGAGGACACGATCACAACTCACTTTTTATGTAGAGCCCAGGCTATTACTCGTACATGTATAGCGAGACCTTGAAAACGAGAAATACATGTGACTTTGTCAATGGTTTGGCAACAGCATGCTGTCATAAGGCTTAGATTGGGTGGGTGACGGGTTAACCTTTTTACCATTAGCCCAACGGACTAATGACTCAACAATGCAACGTTGCAAGCAGAGTATCACCTGCGCGAGCGAGTGTCGTACATCTCCCTGTGTTCACCATGCTGTAATTCGGACACACCATACAGCCCCCGCCCCGAGCAGCCCGGGGTGCTTCCTTGGTGTGGCCGATGCAACGGTACTGTACATACTGAAAAAGTAGCTTATAACTCGTCACTTTCCGTCAAGTTTTCCAGTTGCAGACTTGGAGGGTATAATATACATCCGTGTAGAGCAGTGTAGATACGTTTTCGAGTGTGAAAGAGGCGTTTCAAAGACGGTACATCCACAAACGCTGACAACGTTATTTTAGGCCTTTTTTGCCATGGGCACAAACCAACATTTACCCCTACGTAGAGCCGCAAAGCGCGACAACGGCACTGTATGATAGATACAGCAGTAGCAGTGCGGAAGGGTACAACAGTAAAAAATGCGCGCTCTCTTAAACCGTGTGTCCCTGTGAGGCCGCGTTTTCGGAATGGATCTATACATGACCTGGTAGGCTTGTGTTTTGCTCATGAGTATCGGGGAATCAACGGGAGGACTGCCTTCGATTCAACGCGTTTTATCCCGTTCGTTCGTCAGAACTGTTTAGATTTTCGCGACAGAGCAGCATTTGATTCAAAGCGTTTGATCACGCTCGTTCGTCAGCAAGCAGGACTTGAAACAAGACTGACTGCGTTTGATTCCACGCGTTTGTCCCGTGTATGACGTTCGATGGCAGGTTCCTGCGGAGATCATCAAGGAACTTGCGCCAGGACTCGAGTTCAACGCAGAAGGAGCTCCGATTATGCCCAATGTGGGGGAGGGTATGATGCCCAACATACCAGGATTTCCCGCAGGCGATGGCCAGAACTGTTGCATCAGCTAGGGTGCGCCCGAGCACACGCACCCTTCTCTCTCTATATAGGGGGAGGCAAGAAGTTCCGTGGGACATTGGACCTGGGTTATGAATGATGAACGCCCAGACGAAGTTTGTAACATGGTGTCCAATCCGAGAGCTGTAACAGGCTGTTTAGCTATTATAGGGAGTGTGTGCTGGGGATCGGCGCATGAAAACATGAACCCTATTTCCGTCTGAGGGCTGGAGTAAGTTAGTTGCATGATACCTGGTGCACCTCTTAGTTTTTGAGTTGAAGTGGGACGTTGTCCATCATTTCGGGTCATTCATAGATGAATAGATGGGCCCTTGTGCATACGTCGTAGTGGCTTTCTTATCATAGTTCGATGGGACGTTTTATGCGTGGACCTCAGGTCTTTGCTACGGGTACAAAAAATGGAAGGACGATTGTTTTGTGATCGGAGTCTTCGTGGGTGCACGCACGCACGCACGCCACACTCCGACAATTTGTGATGGGAGTCTTAAAGGCTTCGAAAGGTGCACTCACACACGCACGCCCCACTCCCGACAAGTGGGGAAAGGATTGACAATAGGCTCATTGTCTTGTCAAAAGGTCCCCCTATCAAAGTTTCCAAATCGGGAAATGCATAAACTTATCTCTTAAGCTAGAAAGGGTGCATGCTCTTGATATCGGTGGTGCCTACGAACCAAAGGCCGTCGCAAGGAGCAGCTGCTATTTTTGAAGGTCGCGTACAAGGAATTTTTGTCACAGGAACGGCAGCACAAGACCAAACCCTCCAGGACCAAGACATCATCAAAGCGGCGGGCCAGCTCTCAAAAAGAAACTGGCACTGTCACACAAAGGCAAGAGCTCTGTTGGCGTGTGACGTTTGCAAAAGCAAGGTTCTAGTTTCACAGCAAGCTGCCTTTCTGCCTGTTGTGTCAAAAAGAACAGCGCGGTACTCAAGACACCAACAACTGAAAAAATGTTTTTTTGTATTTTCTTTTTTTTTCTCCGTTTCCACGCTGGTGGTTTCCCCTCTCATCCGCCAATGTCGCCCCTCCAAAGATCCCGCCTCCCTATCTCATTAAGAAAACCAAGAAGATCGTCAACTAAAAGGGGGGGGGCGGCACATCGGGACGCGAGCTTCGCAAAGCTGTATCGACACGGCGTGTTTATCGCATTGTGGTCAGCCTCTACGTGTCTGTAGGAGCCCAGCCCGCCATTACGACGCCGTCTGCAAAAAGGTTTTGCTCTGCTCGCGCTTTTCAGTAGAAGAAGCCGAGGATCTTGCCACCGGTGTGCTTGCGCCGGGCCTCCTCGTGGTCCATGATGCCGAACGTGGTCGTCAACACGATGTGTCCGAACTGCGCCATAAGAAACGAAAAGGCGGAAACAAAAGAGGCAAAAACAGAAAAAACAAAAATGATGGGTGGGTGAGTTCATGTCTTGAGCACGGCGCGCCGCAAGAGAACGTTTGCCAGATGTGATGCGACAGTGAAAAAACAAATGAGTGGATGAATTCGTGTGTCAGCTCGGCGAGCCGTAATAACGCTTGGCAGACGTGATGCGTGTCATGGATATCAGTTTCATTGTAGGGTTGCGTTCACAAAGCCATTTTGGCCCTCAAACAAGAGGTGTCAGTGAGTTTCATCACATATCCATGACTTAACTAAACATGTGCTATAATATGTACACGGTATATACGCATCTTACATCACACCTGGAATTATATACCAGACATCAGGATAAAAACAATACGCGGGGCCATCGACTCGAGAATTGCCAATCGTGCAACTCCAGGGAGCGGCACTAATCCTGCCAACAAATTAACGACTACTTCACCAACCCTACCCACAACAAATTATGAATACTTAATACTTGATCATACTTGATCAATCTTGTCAACAACAAACGAACGCCATCCATCGATCAACCCTCTGCCCATCAAGCTACGTAGCCAAACGCTACTATACGCAGGTACAACGCCAGCTCTACCTTGCCACTACACTCCTTACGCATACTGGTAGCGGGGATATCAGTTTCATTGTAGTGTTGCGTTCACAAAGCCATTTTGGCCCTCAAACAAGAGGTGTCAGTGAGTTTCATCACATATCCACGACGCTTTACGTATACGAGTACACCAACTGCCAAAATTATGCGCCAGATAACTGGAAGGCGCGTGCTGCACTTCTACTGGCCTACGATACATCACATAGCTTGCGAAGATATCTGCTCTCGATATCGTGTAACTCAACGGGGGGGGGGGGGGGAGAGACCAATCGAGACCAATCCACCTGAAAAAAAAAGCGATTACTTTCAGGTCTATTGCCCTAAAAGTCCATGAAGTTCAATGGTGTACGTATCATACAACGCCAGTTCTACCTTTGCTTCGACGTGCCTTACGCATGGATATCAGTTTCATTGCAGTGTTGCGTTCACAAAGCCATTTTGGCCCTCAAACAAGAGGTGTCAGTGAGTTTCATCACATATCCATGACTGCCATACACGTTCATACGTCAGATTGCTAAGGCACGTGCTGCACTAATGTCGTACGATACATCAACATATCATACGAAGATATCTACTCTCGACTCGTGAAACTCGAGGGGGGGTGGGGGGGGGGGACATCAATCCACCTAAAACCAAAAAGAAACTGAAACGCGATTACTTTCATGCCCGCTGCCCCTAAAATGCATGTAGCCAAACGCTACCTGATACTATATATATGCAGTACAACGGCAGGTTCTACCTTGCTTCGACGGTCTCAATGCATAGCATGGATGGATATCAGTTTCATTGTAGTGTTGCGTTCACAAAGCCATTTTGGCCCTCAAACAAGAGGTGTCAGTGAGTTTCATCACATATCCATGACTGCCATACGTTCGTACGCCAATTTGCACATAAAGCGCTTGTTCTGCACTATCCAACATCGTCTTACGCGGAAAATCGACCGACTTAAGTCCGTATATATCTATTCTCGAATCTTGCAACTCGCGCGGGGGGGTGGGAGGGGCGTGTGGAGGGGGGGGGAAAGACCAATCCACCTAAAAAATAGTTGAACCGCGAAAACTTTTTACCAGGCAATGTCTGATGCTCATAAAATTACCAGGTATGCCATGCAGCTTAACGCCACTCGTACGTAACTGCAGTATGTATACGTAGTCTATAACGCTAGGTCTACGTTGCTTTGGCGCTTCATACGCGTGGATATCAGTTTCATTGTAGGGTTGCGTTCACGAAGCCATTTTGGCCCTCAAACAAGAGGTGTCAGTGAGTTTCATCAACTATCCACGACGCTCCACGTACGTACTACGTTCGACTTTCAAAACAGCCTGCACCCTCTCCCCTATCCTGCAAATGCCTCGTTACACGGGCGGCAAGCACCGTCAGCACCGTTGCCTCCAACGGCCGGCCAACAACTATAACCAACATGCAGCCTTCCTACTCTCATAGAACAATGAAAAACTTCAGGAGAAGGTCGATAGAATAGCTTCCTATTCTCACAACACGAAAACATCCAGCAGCGCAAACGGTACTCAAAACGCAACAAATCGCTCAAGCGCTTTTTACCGTCTCATCTGTTGCAAACAAATGCGACAAAAACAAGGTGCGTACTGATTTGGGGAAAACAACCCACCGCTCAAGACTTCACTGGCATGCCTTAACTCTCAAGCCCTTTATCGAAAACATCACCACAACACCTAACCTTTGTGCTGCTGGAAATAGTATACCACACTAAATACAAGTAGTTGGTCCCCAAAAGCGTGGGTGCGGTTCCAAAAGGGGTAATCTAATCTCAAGCCCTCTCTCGAACATAGCACCGAAACATATATACGCTCTATACGCAGCGAGCGGTGCTTTGAACTTACAGTACTGCTGTAGCTGCTTAACCCGCATATGGGCCCTCTATTTTAAGGCTACGCTGATATGGTCGTTTTGACCCTTGCACTAAAGAGGTGATGGATATCTATCGAGTATCATCAGAATGCCCTCGAGGGGCATCACAACTTCAACAAATCGCTCTTTCCCATCCTTTACGTACACGAATCAACCAAGTGCACCGCAAAAGGTTAATCTCGTACTGGTCTACAGCAGTATACCCAATGTTCCTATACAAGCCTGCCAAAGGACACAACTCCTGATGACTACCAGGTACACCAGCAGGGGGCATGGCGACTACACAAACGCCTTGCGGTAACCGCTCTTCTTTTACCAAAACCGGGGCCTTCACCGCAACACAAGCTTCAGGGAGCACGCCAAAAACTATATACAGGTACATATAGACAAAAATAAACCATGACACCCTGAATAAATAAGCGAAGTCCCATTTGCAATACTTGTGAGATACCTGCACTCGGAAAACTAGCCGTACATTTATTTTGCGCACTCCCTCAGGGTCGCTGGAACGTTGAATTGATGATGTGTGTCGGCTTTATATCCCCGAAAGGGGGGAAACACATCAACCACCCCCCTCCCGAAAACGCCCGCAGCAAAATACACTAGACTACTCAGGACAGCAGACAAGGACTCCGATTACGACACCAGGGGAAAACAAGGTCACCACAGGACAGTATAAGCAGATTAAGGCACCGTTGAGTAACGATGGTGGGGGGGGAGGGGGGCGTACTCATCTGTTGCTTGCCTTCGTAATTTGACCATTGACCACGCACCCCTTTCGAGACGGAGCACAGCAGTTCCTACTCCTAACAGAGACACCAACATTTGGGCGCTCATTACGTTGTTTCCGTATATTACAAGAAAAACAAATTGGTTATCATATTCCCTTCCTGTTTCGCCTCCTTTGGTCGCCATCTATCTACCAAGATAGCGATTGGGGGGAGACAGACAAAACACAAGAACACGAAAACAACAGAGCATGCAAGGCCACTCGTATGTACTGTACTAACGATGTATAGTAACGGGAAAACGGTTTTGGTACTCACCCCACGTGCAGGCAAGAGGTTGTTCACCCACTTCTCCGTGTCGTGGAGCGGCATGTCGAACCGCGGCGAGATAACGCCGCACTTGTTGATGCGCCCGGTCAGCTGAAATATAGGAGAACAAAACACCGCAGCAGCAGCAACAAGTTGAGACCGAGACACAAAAGACACGAGATAAAAGCGTTGGATATTGATGCGGTACATAAAAAACGCACACCGCTGCAAGAGGTGTAGAAGAAGGTGTGCAGTTTAGTATACCAGGTACCAAAGTAAATTACCTCGATAACGATCTTGCCCGCGCGGTGGTCGTCGACGATCTCGAACTCCCCGATGTAGCCTGGACAAGCACCGCATCAAAACGTCGTCAACGTGCAAGAAAATGTCAGAAATGCTTCAATTCATAAATGTGTCATTAACGTATCATCAATACATCATCGAAAGCGCGACAAAAGCATCGAACCGTTACGTTATATCATACACTAGGAGTAAATACTACCTACTACCAGTTTAAATACGACTTTAGCAAGAGTTGAGATAGGATTTTCTTAGGGACGTCAAGAGGAAAAAGTGGACAACCAAAGTGACCACTACAGCACAGGCAACACACCACCAAGCAGGCACGTCGGGCGAGGCTGCTGAGGTAGTCAGTCGATGATGATACGTTGGCCACACCATCTGGTGAACTTACTGCGAGGAGTTCATCATAGTTGTATATACAACACCACGCGTACTCTTGAGCGCTAGTCGGTTCAAATCGCGCCCGAACGCATATAATACTATGGTCAAACCAGATTTGAATAGCTACGCACTCTGGACGGAAAGGCAAGGATCGTTATGTATTGATATTTATACACCCACGGTCCTTACATTTCCTTTCAGAGTGCTAGCTATCCATATATACATAATACTAATAATATACACGAGTACCACTACTTATGTCGCGATAAGGTGGACAAAATGCGGAACCAATCGAACCCACCACATTCAAGGGTACTTATGGTATACTTATGGTATACTTATGGTATGCATTAATGCATTTATGGTGCGTGATAACTACATAACTACGTACCATAATTGCATGATATGTCGGCTGCACGTTGAAAAAAATGGTGTCGTCCTGTCTGACTAAAGTGTGTATACGTACATACGGTATATTGTACCAGCAGGGGAATTAGTTCACTTCTAAATCATCTATTAATGTAGATCATCTAGTTCCTAACCTGCCGTTATGAGATGTTGTGCAGCATCTGTGTTGAGTACAGATCTAACCTACGTGGGAAAATGTGCCAGATACTTGTAGATACTGCAGATTATACGGCTTCTATCCGGCACCACGAGCTGTACCATACATATCAGGAACCAACCGTACGAGTCTGCACTCTCAAAGACGTACACTAAACCATCATATGAGAATGATCTGAATGATCTACCTGATCTGGATGGTCTGTCCGAGCTGTGAAATAGTTCAGAGCTGGAGCTGCGTCGGGACGTCGCCAACCGTGGGCGAGAAACGCTCGACGTCAACAAACATCGCCAGGATTTAACGACGGGAACACTAAGGATTCAGATCTCATCGGCGCCATAACATGGGCAGTCAGAGTAACTCTCCATGCAGACCTCGCGAATTTGAACTTGCAAAATGTGGAGCGTACCGCACCTGTTGCTGAATTTTTAGGGCATGACAGGTCTGGGGTTGGGCATGCAACATCCACGACCAGGTGGATTTGATTTGCGCAAGGCACGAGTATAATAACCGCATCTATCGCCATTGAATTTTGAGGCTTCCCCCGCTCCCAGAATCGATGACGCGTCAGGTTTAAAATGCAAAAACAAAAACAACCGCCTGACGTTCGGCAACACCGATATTGTCGCTGAGACTTCCTTCCTTCCCTCCGCTAGTAGGCTAATAGAAGACCGCCCTGTTCAATCACGTTAACAATGACTTTCCAAGACCTATATATATACCTTTGTACCTACTGACGATACCAAGGAAAACGCCACATGTTTTCACACTTGCCTGTTTTTCACGAAGACCTACCCGAGGGTTTCGAGTTTTCAATTGCATACGTGCACACCATATAAACGCCTCATACCGGAAACCCGAGGTCAAATCTTCCATGGTCGGTACGGCTGTTCAGCTCGGAAAAACAAAAGATGTGTTCAACAATGAGTCAACGTTGTATTCCATGTGGTTTTACCTCAGCATGGTGGTGGTAAACGCATGGAATGTGTACGTAAAATGCATGAATGCATTTATCAGACTTCCGTTTGGCGTGGGGGGTGGGGTGGGACTCACCGTTCTTCTGCATAACCTGCAGGAACTTCACGACCACCTTGGAGCAGGGCCGGATGAGCACCTGCCGCTTTCCGCGCTTCTCCGCGTTGGAGATGGTCTTCAGAGTGTCCGCGAGCACACCCATGCGCACCATCTGACAAAAAACAGACAAAAACGACGAGCAAAAAATGACGATTTGTTACGCCTGGAACCGCAATACTCGTAGAAAGGGGTTTTGTAAGGAACAATAGCATGTTGACTCCGGGGTACCCATTCATAAATGGTTGTTTAGTGTTTAGGTAAAAGAAAACTCGGGGAAGGTACCGGGGTACTCCACCAGAACGTCACTAAAAACCCCTTCTAACTTTTCTTCGTGTTTCTCCTTGACCCTGGGAGTTGCTTGCTATATCGGCATTGTCTATATCGTGTTGTATTTGCGGCTGATATGCTAATATACCACATCGGACGGAAATATAAGGACCGTTTAGGCATCAATATGAACATCAAACGGTCCCTACCCTACATTTCTGTCCAGATTGCCATGTCGCCACAATACGTACCAGGTACGTACACTAGCATTGTCTGGTGAGAGTATCTGAGGACGGCAGACGACACACAAGCGACGGCTAGCTACGTACGTCCACCACAGACATGGGGTGCCTTACGAGTACCTGCAAATACTACCAGGTATATATAATACTGGGCATAGAGAACCGCCAAGGCGACAATTAGCATTACCTCACCACCTGGTGTTTGGCCATAATAGACTTAATCAACGCAGCCGTGCCGTGCCCACTACAAGCAGTTCACAACAGCAAGACCGAAAAACCAGGGGTCAAGGGGGTGAAGACTAACAGGGTTTGTGTTTCACGCGGAAGCTTGGCGTCAAGCTCCGGCATAGAAAGCTTGACGGTGACACACCAGTAATCTGGTGAAAAATTCGTTGTGGCTGCCAGGCGGCTTTAGGCCATACGTACTGCATGCAAGTTGAATAAGGCCATGTTCATGCTTGCATCAGTCGCTAGCGCCTGCACCTCTTCAAGTCACGTCACAGCAGCAGGCACAGCACTGCGCCCTCGCCCCTCTTCCGCGAACAGCTTTTCGCGGAGTTTGCGTCAATATCTAGAGATCGCTGTACATAATCGAGTGAGGCCATCACAAGGAGCGCAGCATCCAACGCGTCAGAACAACGGGTGGCATCGCCTGTACGCTCTGAAGCTACGCTACGAGCTTGACATGCCGGTACCCAACACTACGCACGCCCTGACAAGTTTCGAGGGCATATTTTCATAGGAGCACTCGCAGAATTGCCGATGCCTCGCTTCCCGATACTCGGCCAATGGGCCAGCGAGCTAAGATACTGCCAAAAGCATGAGGAGGTGAGTCAATAGTGAGTCAATTAACACACTCTTGTGAGGTTGGATACGGAGTCTACCAAGCACTGTCAGTGCAGGCGGCGCTGCAATGTGATGTTGGCTTTGGCGGAACTAGACGGGGCTCTTCGTGAACGTACAGCAGCCAACTTTTGAAGCGCTGCGAAGGAAAGACTCCTTGTGATCCTCAGATCCCATTGAAACCAAGGACCACCACACTATCCCAGTGAAACCACTCATCTCCGTACTAATTTCTAGTGAAACCGGACCTCGATGCTGTACGAATACTGGAGTATACCGGTACAACAAGTGTGCTGCTTTGGTGCCAAGCTTTCAAGTCGATCGATCGAGGCGTCTCCAAAGCATACCACTCTTCAAAATCATGCCACTCGTCCGGACGGAAATGTAAGGACCATTGGTGTATAAATATGAAGACCAAACGGTTCTTACATTTCCGTCCAGAATGGCATGCACCATATGACAGCAGTAGTCTACCATCTATAATGGGTAATGGGAGTAATAACAAGGACGCGATGTCAAGAGGGGACGCCCGACAATTCAAACAAATTGAAACAGCGTCGGTCCAGGACGAAGCATCTATCTGGTCACAAGAGACGGGACACACTGCAGTGTTAGGATCCCCGACCTTATTGTGCGAAATTACCGACAGGAGTTACGATGCACTCATGGGTCTACCCCCAATCACGACACACACACTATTTCCCATATGGTTACCACCTGTGCCTTACCAAAGCCTACATAGCAGAGGTATTTACTTCTAAAGAGAGTGCCGTGGGGCGTGGGTGAGGTCGGGGGCAAGAAAAAGTCCTCCAGTAGCACAAGTATGCTCAACAACAGCAGTATAAAAACAGCGTACTGCTCCTATGCTAACGATTGTTGATACGACTGCCATGCAGTCCGGGGCCTGCACACTCCAGATGCTTCGCGCGCTAACACTTGTCCACCTCCACTTCCATTGCTGAGATCAAAGTTGAGGCAACGAATCAGAGGGTACGTCTGTCTGTAGTCTGTAGACAGACTCTGTACTGCTGTAGCAAGCACCGTAGACTCAAGGCGGCTCCGAGCAAGCAAGCACCATGCCGTGGACAACGTTGGGCCTTGACCTAGTCTTATTGCGTGAACCAGACCAGACGAGGCAATGGCAGAAGCAACTCGCAATAACGAGTTCCACGTCCACTTGGTTGATCTAGCCAGCCTCCACGGGTCCTCCGGCGCTAGCTCCTCTCCAGCCCTCGGCTCCACCAAGCAATCGAGTACACACGGAAACCTTCGCTTTCCATCACCGACGACGACTCAATCAAACCAATCCCAACCAAACAGACATGCACGAATATCGTTTCCAAAGCAAACAGTCAGCAGCATTGCAGCTCGCATCGGCATGTGGGAGAGCCAGGGTTGTCTCACCTTGACGAGGGGTTTTGCGTGTACCGCAAGAAAGCTCCACCACCAGGAGAATGGAGGCTGCCAGCCGCAAACCAAAAACGCATGGAAACCTGGAGGCGGCAGTCAAAACGGGTAAATATTTTCAACGTCCCCTATCCCCGAAAAACGCATTGAACACATTTCGGAAACCCCCTTCTCGAGCTTGCCGACTTGCCGACCACCGTAAGGACAAGAGTGCTGCGTCCGGGCCGTAGGTTACCGACACAAGAACAAGCCCTGATAGATACAGCGCAGGAGTATGGCTTCAGTATTCACGTGTACGGCTTGCGCCGTGTCCTTTTCGGATTCAGACGCCCACAAGCTGCACTATAAGCTGGACTGGCACAGGTACAACCTCAGGCGAAAGGTGGCCGACCTTGGGCCAGTGGACCAGGATGACTTCGACAGGCGCTTGGCTGCGGCCCTTGGGTCGGACGCACCCAAGGCTGATTTTCATGGGAGGTGCAAGGAGTGCCGCAAGAGTTTCCGGAGCGAGAGCCTGTGAGTTATATAAGTAACGGGGCAGCCCTTTGCTTTTGCACGTTGCACATAGTAGTGTCTGCAACAAGCGGTATCATTCAAAGCCATTCGATCTCTTCGAGAAGGTTCGCTCCAGCGTTCGAGTTCAACTCATATACTCGTCCTCGTCCGGTCCGAGTGTCGGTACGTCGGTATCATACGCGGCGCGTGATATATACCCGTGATGCTCGTAAGACGAGTACTGCCTCTATTGGTGCCCAGCAGGTGCGAGTTGTGTATCACAACTCCACGATCAAAAGCCGTGCGAACAGCTGTATTCGGGTTCAAAATCGCGTGGTCTCTCCTTTCTTACCCAATCCCCCGAAATCCCCTGTTTTTTTCAACTACATCTGTAGATCAACATACGTACCGTACCAGGTACTGGTATGATAAGTTGTCTCGTACAGGCCTTCTTTTTCTCAGCTCGAGAAGTCGGTGCGTTCGACAAACCAGACACCTACCGGTAATCCCGTTGCCTTGCAAGGGATACATGATGAAGGGGTAACGGATGAACCAGGATATTGTAATACAGTAGTAACGGGAGAGATACAGCTTACGTAGCGAGATATATACAATACTCGTAACCCGTTCCGCATTCTTGGTGTGAAAATGTGAAAAATGATAAGAGTGGAAGGAGCTCTGGGCTTTTGCCCTCGCGCGAGATTGAAACGAGAAAAAGAGCCCTATTTGGCCCGCGATAACGACCCGAAAACGACCCGAGACCAAGCAGTCGTAAACCACCCCATGATAGTCTGATAATCTGATTATCTGAATGTATACGGCCCTACGGCGGCGAAATCGAGCACGGTCTCTTGCAATGCTGTGTAATTGTGACCGGAGGCCCCCGTTGTAATCGGTGTTTTGGCAGTGAGTCGCAGTGGTACAATCGCTCTCTCTCTCTCTGGGCGGGTGGGTGGGTCGTAGTCCATGCGGCGCATCCTCGAGCGCAAGGGTGGTCAGCAAAAAACACACACACGTTTCTGGCGCGCGCATCACGAAGAACGTGCAATGTGCAGATGTGCAGTGCCTGCGGAAGCAAACGACGTGAAGAAGACAGATGGTTGCATGTCCTGATGCAACATGTTGAGGTGTTCGATGGGCCACAGGCTTGAGAAACACACCGGGTTTTTTTGCGGTATAAATATCTGCTATTCCACCTACAAAAAGTGACCCGACAGATTTCCCACAACGACTGTAACTCGATCCTCCTTGCATTAAAACGACTGGTCCACCACGAAATGCATCATTTTTTCGAATCGTGATCGTCACAAAAACTAAGCACGCCTGTGCAGAGTAGAACTCCTGTGGAAGAGACCGCGCCGTTCAAGGCTCAAGACCATTCCCCTAACCAACAGCACAGAACGAATGCCAAAGTGACAGTAAGAAAAGCTCACCGTTTACGACAGCTTGCATACATTTCGAGCGAGTGCGTTACCGACATCACACGGCCACCGTGATATCTCGGGCCAAGGTCCCCGGGGCCGGGCGGACATCGACTCCAACCTCCAATCAAGCACATCAGCACAATACGTATGATATATCTAAATGATATCCCCAACCCTCGCCTAAACGTGCTTCGCCGATGCACAGATACAAGCAGCACCTGCAGTCCAAGAAGCACAAAGAGGCGACTAAAGTCAGGGCGGCGCCACGGGCAGCAACGGTAGCGCCGGACGCGGCCGAGTTGTCTTCCCCTTCTTCGCCGTCTTCAGGACCTTCGGTGCCAAGCGCCATGGACGATGGTGGTGGGGGTGCACCAGCAGGCGCCGCGGTACCGTCCGCCGTGGCAGCAGCCGGCGCGGCGAACGTTAGTGGCGGTGTTATCGAACATGCGGTGGCGGCGGCGATGTCGTCGGCGCCTAGCGGGCCGTTGAAGGGCGGTGTGGCGGCGCAGCCCGAGGCGAAAGAGGACGACATGGAGGAGGAGGAAAAGGAAGAGGGAGGGGAAGAGGAGGAGCTCGCACCGCCTCGCATGGGCCTGGGTGTGTGCATTTTCTGCAATGTGCAGGCGGCCAGCTTTGAGGAGAACTGCCAACATATGCTGCACCAGCACGGGTGAGTTTGAGCCAGAAAAATCACTTTGAAATGGTATCCTAAGGGGGTTTTCGGAATTTTGTGCAGGTGTGATCGTTTGCGTTGGGAATGTGTGCGGACGCCGTTGTAGTATAAAGTTATTTGATGATCGACTGCGCCGTGACGCCTTAGTAGTGGTTCGTAATTTGACCAGATCGGCTAACCTTTTACTTCCGTGCCGCTTCTCAAACTTGCTGCTCCCAGGTTTTTCATACCAGATGTGGAGTACTTGGTGGACCCCGAAGGATTGGTCGGCTACGTTGAGGAGAAGGTGAAGCTGGGAAACATCTGCATCTACTGCAACGGGAAGGGCAAGACTTTCCACACATATCGCTCGCTGCAGCAGGTTCGTTAATCTCTAACTCGCCTGTAGCCGTGGAGGTTGAATTTTGCGAGGGTAGTCGACCCCCTCCTTTTATCGCATATTTGAGCTTCTTCGCCTAAGTCCCTAGCAGCCGCCTTTGTATTGGTTAGATTATTTTGTTGTTCAGGCTGGTGTAGGGGTTTCCATGGGTGGCATGCGCTATGGCGTCCCGAACACGGGCGTTGGGGTGGACTCTCTAAACCGGTGTGTATCTAGAAAACGGCCCATTTGACACCATAACCTCCGAGTGGTTTCTTGGTGTGACAGAAGCTTCGAATGTAACGTTTTTTTAAACAGAAGAAAATGTTCGGTAATCTATACTGACACCTGGTACCCGGGAGGACGTACTGTAGTCGAGAGTCGACGGATAATCTGCTGTCGTGTTTGCGAGTGCTTTTCCCGTGCTGTAGTCCCCTAGTTGCTTAAGCTACAGAGTAATATGCACTTGCTGTTTTACCGTTTCTTCGAAGAGACGGGCTCTGAATCGGTCGCTTGACATACTTCACACATCGGACCAATAAGATCCCAGTTTTAGTCTATGTATTTCGAGGCAGATTTATCTCTGATGTGGATGTTCACGATCTAGATCATGTTTGCGTGGTGGAGTCTGTTTGACACAGCTTTTGCGCGCATATATGCCGGGCAGGATCTGTGTTTCACACCTCTTGCATAACATCGCAACGGCTAATGTAGGACCTAGATATTCTAGATCGTGAGCTGCCCGATGTGTGAAGTACTGTGGGGACTGATAATTACGAGTACGTGGGCGAGATTTAAATCACGACTAAGGGGGCATGAAGGAGCCATCCCCGGGTTTTAGGCCTTACATTTCGTAGTCGTGATTACTGGTTCCCCCAAATATTTTCACCTCGAGCGGCTCTTCCGCATTGCCCTGTGCGCCCCAAATGCCTGCCACGTAGCAACCGATTGTGGCTTGACACCGTCGCTCTCCGCTCTCTTCGAAAACCCCGCCTCCCACCGCCGTTTCCGTCCAAATTTCAACGAAACTAAACCAAACCGAACCGAACCGAACCCTGCAGCACATGACGGACCGGGCGCATTGCAAGTTACTCTACGACGAGGACGAAGACCTGCACGAGTACGAGACCTTCTACGACTTCTCCTCGTCCTACTCCGACGCTGAGAAGCGCGGCGTAGTGGCGGACAGCGACGCCACTGACGAAACGAACGAACCGGGAGAAGAATCGGACGACGTCGAGGTTACCCGAACCTTGGGCGTGACGGATCTGGGGGAACTGGTCTTGCTCGACGGGAAAACGGTGGGAAATCGAAAGTGGAGCAGGTACTACAAGCAGAGGCTCCGGACTCCGGACGAGCGCGAGGCGGTCGTTGCGCAGCGGCGGGCGACGAGGCTGCAGCTGGGCGCCATGTACGACGACGAGATGCGAAAGGGCACGTCGACGGGGCATGCGGTGGCGCTTCAGCGCGGCGAGAGGAAGGCGTTTGGGGGTCTGTCGGGTGTGTCTCGCCCCAAGGACGTGAAGATGTTGAGGGCGCACCAGAGGAATCAAGCCCGGCAAAGGCTGAAGACCGAGATCCGGCAGAACAAGCTCAACAAAACGTTCGACAGGGTTGCCGAGATGTGATTTATTTTCTTGCTGCTGCTGCTGCTGCTGTTTGGTTTTGGTCGTCGTGCGACGAAAACGGTCTCCGTTCTCCGGCGTGATGGGAGGATGGTTTTGCTGTGGGAGGGAGGCCTTGTCTGCTTTTTCACGCGGTTGTCTTATTTTGATTAATAGCGTAACATCAGGCGCCGACGCAGGCCGACGTAAAGTCAACTAACTCAAGCTTTTTTCAGCCGATCGCTTCCACGGTTTATGTCCGGCCTGTTGAGCGCATGCTGAATTCCTTCAGAGGCTCGTACAGGCCGAACAACGCCTCCCCGGAACAATATTCCTACAGGGTGTGCTCGTTCGTGTCCGCTTTAGCTAACAAGAGGGTCATCCCCTCGTTTTTTTTTTAATTTTCGGGATCGTTTGTCCTGGCACACACCCCGACCCAAACATCCTCTCCAGAGGTCGTGTCGCTCATCACCGTACCGACCATCACGAAATTTCATCTCGTTTGTTTGACTGTATACTTAGTTGTGTTGAGTCGGCAGCGCGTTCCGTACGTACGTAGCCTTTTCGGGTTCTAATTGCACAGTCATATAATAGCAGCGCTCATGCGCGTCAATACGCACATGCTACCAGGTATCTCCGTAGTAGGACAGGCAGGCGCAGTTAATAACAAGTGAGTAGAGCTTCGTGTATGTCATGGTATCTATCGGCGCAGCACGTACTACTGTGCATGCTGGCAAGTGATGCACGACACGGTTCTTAAAGCGTCCGAATAGGACCAACCGATATACATCCGTAATTTCTATACTGCTGTAGTATGCAGAGGACCGGAGGATCATAGCCGGCATGCAAAAACATGATAACTACACGGCATGAATGAGGCGGCGACGCAAATATTTTGGACAGCATAACCATAAAGGCCACCGCCGCTGCACACTGTGACTGAATGGTCTCCACATAAAACATGCCATAATCAAAAGACAGACGAAATCGGTTAAAAACTCTTCTTGTTACCACCTGTATTCCATCACGTTTTTTTAGTCAATCAAGCTGCGCGAACATCGAACACCTCGCTGTACCCAACCAATCAACGCATCCTGCTCTCTCGGCCTGTATGGCCACCACCACGGATTGATAAGTAAGTGTGCAAGGAAGGACACTTCGCCAACTCCGTTTTCGGTTATAGATAGTGGTGCACGATCGCCGACAACTTGCTACACTCAATTCCATCTATCTCCAACTACTAATAACTGCAACACCCAACGGCCTCTGCTACGTACTCGAGTCTCCCTCATTATTGGATAAAGTTGACGGTGCGAAAGCACATCCCCCGGCTATAGTCACAGTAGTACATGCCCCCACCCCCCCCCCTTAGCGCATCACGGACGTTTCCCGACGCCATGTTTTGTTTCTCGGCTGAGTTACCCAGCTCCCAGGATCGGGAAATAAATATGCGGCAGACGCAGAGGGCGACTTGCCCTCGACCGCAGTGATCTTGACCTGTGAGCTGGGCCAAGCATGCGATCTAGTGGCAAAGATAAGGTCTTCTGACCGCACACCACGTACATGGTATGCGAATATCTCGAAGCGGACCGACATCGAGCAGACCTCTGCGAAATCCCTGCCCCACAAAAACTATACGAAGCATTTTGTGACGCAGAAACTTCAGGAGGAGGAGGTTTGGACAGGATTATTGGCTATCCATTCTCCCACTACCTCCTTCCCACCGACTCTTTTACGATATAGATATCGGATGGGGTGATGACATATGCCTGTGGCGCCAGCGTTCGGCGACGCCACTGCTACTAGTAAACTCCTGCCCCACAAAACTGAGTGGCGCATAAACGATAAGGTGTGGGTGGATAAGACTGCCCCACACCTTGACCAGCCACCGAATGCCCATGGGGTCAGTAGCAGCCTGCTTTAGCAGGCTGGTTTCCCGTGGCGTCACTAGCACCCTCTCAAACTCTGGGGGGGGGGCGCTGGCGCATACTACTCACTGCTGAGACCGGTAGGACCACAGTGCCTGAAGTAATGACCCGACACAAAACAAAACTGCAGTCAGTCGTCGCAAAAAGCCGAACATCGGCGGCCTAGAAAGGCGCAAGAATCCATCTTACCACACTACCAAAATACGAATCGCGATCAGTCAGTCAGGCTGTGTGACCAACATCTATCTCCCAACGCCCTCCGCCACATCATCCAGGCAGGGGTAACGACGGTTCGAAAAGCCGACTCAATCCATGGTGGTATTCGATCGCGTACAAAAAGAACTCCTGATACACCTAAAAATCAATCCATCGCCAACTGATCAACGACACAGGCGAGTGTGTCTCTCAATCGACTCAAACGCAACTCCGTAATTCCTGTCTACTCTCCCCCGTCCTTTGTCTCTGGTGCAAAAAAAGCACAACAATTACTTCCCGGCTACATAAAAAGTCCCAGTATACACCCACCCACCCCCCCCTAGCGCGACGCGAGGTCACCCGACGCCATTTTTTTTTTTCTCGGCTGAGTTACCCAGATCCCAGGATCGGGAATTATGCAGCCGAAGACAACGAATTGCGCTCGACTACAATGGTACTGAACCAGGGCGACTTTGTGGCATATAGGTAGCCTGGACGCAGACCACATAATATGCGAATCTCTCGACTTTGATCGAGTAGATCCATGCGAAATGCCTGCCCCACGGTTAACCGTGACGCAGACATTATTTGGGGGTGCGGACAGGATCAACGTCCGACCACACACCCTTCTCTTCCCACCGACTAATACTATCGGATGGGTTAACAAGCCCGTGGCGCCAGCGTAACGACGCGGCACCACAAGCGACTCTCTGCCTCACAGCTCAACTGTGACGCAGAAGCCATTTAGGTGTGGACAGGATTGACGTCCTGCCCACATCCTTCTCTTAGTCCCACCGATTTTACTATCGGATGGGACGACAAGCCCGTGGCGCCAGCATAACGACGCGGCGCCACTAGCGACTCTCTGCCCCACAGCTCAACTGTGATCGCAGGAAACGATCGAAGTGTGGACAGGATTGACCTGCGGCCCACTACCTTCTTCTCCCCACCGACTACTATCGGATGGGTTGACAAGCCCGTGGCGCCAGCATAACGACGCGGCGCCACTAGCGACTCCCTGCCCCACAGCTCAACTGTGATCGCAGAAAACGACTGAGGTGTCGACAGGATTGACGTCCTGCCGACTACCTTATTCCCACCCGACTTTACTATCGGGTGGGATGACAAGCCCGTGGCGTTAGCAGCAACCTGTTTTGGCAGGTTGACTTCCCGCGGCGCCGTCAGCAAACCTCTGTCAAACTATGGGGGGTATTGATATATACGTAGGACCGGTGCCTGAAGTAATCCGAAACAAAAAAAAACAAAACAAAAAAGAGACCCTAGGAATTTTCTACCGTGCGTACAACAACAATCAAGCGAACAAAAAAAAAACGTGACCCTACCCCGATGCCAGTCGCGGGACGGGCAGAAAAGATGGAATACACGAAATGCCCGCTACAGAACTTCTTCCCCCCCCCCCACCGACTGCATACCCGTTAGCAAATCTCAACCCTCTGCCTTCATGACTGTGCAATCCCCCCCCCTAGCACCGATCCCACCCCGCCCCTGCGCAGACCGCAGTCAGAAAGGGCTTGCACGGCTCAGACACAGCAAGCAGCACTCACAGAAGCACACCTGTAGACCTGATAAGCAGTTTCACCCACGTACAGCCAAAACCAGGGCAGCAAGCAACCAGCTATTTCATGAAGTATCACGGAATATCTGACACGCCCCAACTTCGACACGCCCCAGCAACTCGTCCGTCCCACTGAGCAATCGAGTTGGCAGCAGCTCGTCGCACTTGAGCAATCAAGTTGGCGAGGGCGATGTCGAAGCGTGTACCGAAGGTGTAACTAACTGCCCCCATGTTTTGGGAGACTCGAGAAAACCTTGAATCTGGTGCCTACGCTAGGTGCGCAGAGAGCGCCGTACCGAAGTGCCTTCCTCAGTTGGGATGTGAAGCATGACGCCAAGGGGTTGATTCACGAGCAGGAGTAAGATGTCAGCGAGCACACCTGTGGGCTGGGGGACAGGGGGGGGGGCGGTGGGGATGGAATCGTGGGGGTCAGACGGCGTTGCGAGCACAAAGGGGTGTCATTGATCGGCATACACGACAGCAATACCTGGTAGTAGTCAGTATCCACATCGATTCGCTGCCGGATGAACAAGTCGCCTGATATACCAGGTAGCTATTAAGAGTGGGGCACAGTACGTGTTCAGAATGCGGCGTCAGTTCTCGTGTGTTTCATGCAGCGGAACCCCAATAAACCGCCAGAGTTCACTCGAGATTTTTTGGGGTCACGCCCATGCTTAATTATTGTTCAGTTGAGCTATCTACGGCCCATCGTGCCTCACGCGCTCTCTGTCTCCCTCTCTCGTCATCCTCCAGCTTAGGCCTCTCACTGTTTCCACCCTTCAAAACCTACATATGTATTTCGGGCTAGCTTATCTTGTTCAAGATTTGCAAGCACTGTCCCCACGGCAGTAGGCCACCGAACCGCACGGCACCCAACAGCTCTGCGCTGCAACACCTAGTACATACGTACAACCGAACGTATAGTAGGACCCGCCTACCACTCACTGCTGTATTGTACTGCAGTACACACAAAAATGAACGAAAAACAAACGTGCAGCAGTATTTTTATGGGAGCATGAAGAAATCACGCGAAAAAAACTTCGAACGTCTGAGGTTCCATCAGCCTCGTAAGCTCCCTGCCCCCTCGCGACCACCTCTCGATGGACACGCGAAGCCTAGCCACGAAAACGGCGACCGTGCTCCTGCCGACCCTCCCTCTACTGGACAGCGCCCGCCGATACCCGCGATAGCGCCGCGCTCCTCCCCGTTGCCGTGTTCAAGCACGAGCACAAAAAAAATGAAAAAAAAAATGAAAAAAAAGCTGGAGGCAAAGCAAGTAATCGCGAACATGCGAAGAAAAAAGAACGCAAAGAAAGAACTTCGGGAAGCAAGTAACTTCTGCTTCGGCAATTAGAGGCTGAGAGTGGCTGTGAGGTACCAACATATGCCGAGGAAAGCTTCCAAAACAAAAAATAACCTCGTAAGGAATTCTATAATAGTGCATACCGACGCGTACTACGATGGAGGTAGAGAGGTATACCGTTTTTTGGCTGAACGTTTTCTGAATCACGGGGCTCCATAACCCCGAATCGTCGTTTTTTTCATTCTCGTGTTGCAATATTGCTTATTGTTGCATAGTTGAGTCATGGTCTTGTTCGTCGGGTATAATAGCACTTTTAGTTTCGTTCAATATCAGTGTGCAGGCTACTGCAGGTATAGAGCTCCTCAAGTGACTGACCACCCTCAGAAAAAAACGAGTGAGTGCACCTCTATACCTCTAACCTACCGGAGCATGCATCTACCCATAAAAACTGTCACACATGCGGCGCATAAGCGTAGAGCTGCGGCCCATCGCAACACTTCCAGCGAAGAGGACACCAAAGACCTGGAGTGCTAGCCTGGGCTGCTAAAACTTCTGCAGAACCATGCTGTGAGCTTCTCAGGATGGCCAGACTACTCGTTGACCGACCCCACTGCTGCTCGAGACAAATAAAAAAATCGAAATTATTGAGTACCGGGGAAGTGCGAAAAAGGGAGACTCCGACATTACCGGCAACCTCATCAACGCCACGAGGGGGGGCAAGTCGTATATCGGCGATACACCCGAGCAGGTAAGCGACTGGCTCAAAAAGGTATGCTCCATGCTCACCATGCAACACCCGAACATCTCTGAAGAGATACTGGGGTTCAGCGATATTCGGAGGCGGTAGAGGGGTGGGGACATAAAAAGGGAAGAGTCAATCTCTCGAGGGCAGCATGTACCTGACATGAAGACTGACTCCTGGCCGTCGTGGTAAGAGGGAGCAGACGTAGGAGAATACTATAAATATGAGTAATACTGCTGCTAGACTGACCGCTAGACTGACCATGCGGAAGCAGAGAAGACCAATACTGTCAAGGACGGTACTATTAGACAGAGGATTGATTACTTGAAGAATAGTCGAGTACGCAGTCTGTAACAGGGTGCTTTCCAGGAGCACGCCAAACTAGAGGACGTCGGTAGAGTGGCTCTTTGATCATCGTCCAACCGAATAACTTGAAGCACGTATAATACGTAGCACTACCGACAGGAAGGATCATGTACCCTCCAGCCAAATTACAATCCTGCCTGCCGCCAGCCAGACTGGGAGTAATACAAGAACTTTCTTATTTTCTCCTCGACCCAAACCATTGCGCACTCTACCCGTCCGAACCATCATCATAAACTCTGGAGGCTACTCTCCCAGTCTCAGGCCATCGCAATCAGATAACGGTTGTCCTCTCAGTGGCGTTCGTTGGCAGTAGGACCCTCAAGACAGATCTAGCGTTCGTACGGAGCATCGATTGAGAATGACGAAATCCAGCAAGGCGCCGAAAGGCGTGCAGGCCGCGGACGAGGGGGCGAGGATAGCCGTCACCCCGCTCAGGCAGGCACCCAGCCGGGGTGGGCAAGGCGAAGGTCGAAGATAATGCTGGCATGGGCCATGCACCGGAGATGGGGGGGGGGTCCCCCGCCGCTGTGGCTGCCAAGGCCAGCAGTCCCACCAGGATCAAGCATGAGCCGAAGGCGGCTCGGAAGCTTGAAACACCTAACAGGTGTACTCACACTTAAAACCAGGTGGTAGGAGTGCCAAGGCTCTCAAAGAAGAAGGGGAAGGACAGGAACAGGGTCCCCGCATCGCCCGAGGGGCTGACACCCCCCCCAGCGCTGCGACGTCGCCCTCCCCGGCACTTGGGGTCAAGTTCCTAACGTCCGAGGGGGGGAACGGCGATGACGTCGGTGGGACCGACCAGCCCAGCAGCTCACCTTCTTTCTTACGAAAAAGTTGCGCCCCCCCAAAACTGCTCCGCTTGAGAAGGGAAGAGCCGCGGTGGCGATCACGCCCATCATGGAGAAGGATGATCAGAACCAGGCGTGGCAACCCGAGAGTCCGCGAGTGTATGCAATTATGTGACGATTAACCGTTAAGCGAACCTGACGGGAGTGCAATACTCAGCGGCCAGCTAGAGCCTGGTTTCATGTTACACGCATGCCCGATGACTAGATAGGGCAGAGGGAGTTTTTATGCTCAAGGTCGAATACAGGATGTGGCAGTAATAAACCCAGACGGGGGAGACAGTAGGGGCGGCGTAGACGCACATGAAGATGGACCCTTAGAAATGCCAGAAGAAAGAGCTGAACAATAAAGCAGCGTGCGCGTTCGGTGAAAAATTACGCCAAAAAAATGCCAAGGATTGGGCGGTCACCCAGCCAAAGGATGATACTGCAAAAGTAGGAATGACGTGCATAGAAAACGAAACATCGAGCAGTGGAGTAACCGAAGAAGGTTTAGGACCAGGGCTGCACGTCAAGAACGTGAAACGATTAGTATCACAGGCGGGACTAATGGAACTACCTAGCTCTGAAAAATTACTGGTCCGACGTTTGTCACGAGCTCCGGGAAATCGTCCTGGCAGGAACCCAGGACTGTACGAGAGGCTGCTCGGAGACGAGTCGGTGAGGACCCATGCACCGCTGCTTTTGCGACCTTGGGTAAAGGACTGCGCGCACAAGGAAGCTGTGCATTTGGGAGAGAAGGTGACCCTTGTGCTGTTGCAGCGAGTTTCATTGGTGGACGGGTATCATATGGCTGAGAGTGGAAAACGCTGGATCAGATGGTGCTATACTTGTCAGGCACGCAAAAACACCCGGAAAACAGTGCGTTGTCCCCTGATACCATTACCACTATCGTTTGACGTCTTCGGATCCCTGCCGGTACCAGGTCAAGGGGAACGAGTACTCGTATGTCTTCCTGGTAGTAGATTTATTTAGCCGTCACGCTGAAGCGTACGCAATTACGAAGGAAGAGAGAAACACACGGAAGGTTGTGCTGCACGGTCAGTTCACGACTATACCGGCGCGTGCTGGGTGGTACATATATATATATTGTAGTCACATACTTCATTTTACCCATCATACGTAGGAGGGCTGACACGACAGGCCCAAGCCAAAAACGCGAGCTCCCACCGGAGATTTGTAAGAGGAGTGAACAGGTCGAGCGATGGGCGGAGGACCATAGCGTAGAGGCCAAGGCGCGGGCTGACCTGTCCATAATATCCTTGAAGCGTCGTCAAAAGACGGCATCGCCGCCTGCTACGCACGACGACGTCGAGTCGTGCTCGGAAACCTCGGAGCTGTCGTGAGGTTGGATTTGGAGGAGAGCGTGTTCCGGACCGACATGCCAACGCCGACAGTCCCGGCTCGGCTCGACGTTGGCACGCCAGTCCGGAACCCGCCATCCTTTACGGCCAACTGCGTCACAGGCTCGGGGACGAGTTCTAGTGGCTAGGGCATCAGATTGGCGTCAAGAGCCACGCGCAACCATAGCTAGCGCAGCTGACCTAGCTACAGCAGTAGGCAACCTACTGTAATAGGCACCCCGCGAGACTCACAACCAGTGGCGTTTCGCGACATAAACGTACAGCTCGGCGATGGCGAACATGGCTATAGACAGCTATAGACAGCTCAGGTCAGCCGCGCCTTGGTCTGCGTCATAGTCTTGCCATTTTTTCTCGACCTGTCCGCTCATTCCCAACTCTCCATTATGAGCTTTTGCTTCTCGCTTGGGCCTGTCGTATCAGGCATCCTATGGTTTATGAATACGTACGTACGTATGAACATTCGAGTCTGTGGTGGGAGGTGGGAAGAGATTGAAATGTATACACCTCAGACAGATCATTCAGATCAATCAGATCAATCAGATCATTCAGATCAATCAGATCATTCACATCAATCAGATCATTCACACCAATCAGATCATTCAGATCATTCAGATCATTCAGATCATGCCGATCATTCAGATCATTCAGATAATTATAATTCAGATAATTCAGATAATTCAGATAATTCAGATAATTCGGATCATTCAGATGATTCAGATGATTCAGATGATTCAGATAACTCAGATCATTCAGATAATTCAGATTACCACAAGATGATCTACTACCGGTAGATCTTTCAAGGCAGATAGATTCCTGATCTGTACGTATGATCTGTTGTATCGTAGCTCACGTTGTCGGGTGGAAGCCATAAAATCTGCATGAGTAGGACACGTTTTCTGGGTCAGATCTGTACTCCAATGTATGATACAATACGAGTATATTCAGACGAGTATCCAGATCCCGCACAACCTCTCACAACGACAGGCGAGGAACTATGAGGAATGCAAATTATCTACAAATCAGTCAGTACCAGTACTATCTGTTCTTGTATATATCTGGTAGATCATGATCTGTGCGAGGCGTGATTTTCATGGCGGGACGTGGGGATGAACCGATGGGACGGCATGAGGCATGACGGCGGGAAAAACAACCACAAGAAAAACACGGCGGAATTATGTACCGTCCTGTTTCCTGTTTTTGCTGTCGTGTATAGCTGTTGTTTTGTATCAGGCACAATGAAGCAGGTACATTGTACGTAACCTCAGTCGGTTTTGTTGTTGCTGCTACGTACGAGTTGTATTGTTGTCGCCGTTGCTGTGAGTGTCTCTTATGTATAATACAACCTCCGGCCGTTGATGTCGTTGTTTTGTATTGTTGTTGTTTCTGTTGCTGCTGTTGTCGTTGCTGCTGCTGTTGTTGCAGAAAATAATGAAAGCTCGTTGATTTTTCAGTTTCTAGAGTCTAGAGTCTAGAGTCTACATGGTAGAGTCTCTAGAGCCTCTCGTGGCCGGCAACAAAAAACACACCGCCACTGCTGCTGTCTGCTGTCTGCCGGTCTAAAGCGAATACCATTACACAGCAGTACACCGCGCGCAAACTATACTACTGCCCGTACTCCTCTCACGCCACATCTTACTTGTACTTGAAGGCTGCTTGCTGCTTTTGCGGGTGGACGGGGGGGTGTCATACCAGTACCGCTGTACGCTGTGCATAGAACAGAACACCTCAAGGGTATCACACCAAGGAGAAGAGCAGTAGCAGCAGAGACCTTGCGAGTCACTAAAAAGGAGTCACATGCTATGGCTGAAACAAAAAGATGCACCAGAATGATACGTAGTTTTCACGGCCTTCTCTCTCTCTCTCAACTCTCAACAGAGATACACGGAACTTTAGAACGGCGGTGCGGGTGTGGCAACCCTAGCTAGGGTGCGGCAGATGTGCGTGTCGACACGGCATGTATACAAGCAGCGACTCCTAAAACTTGTACTTCGGTCTTATACTCGTCCGACAGCATAGCAGTAGCAGCACAGCAGCAGCACCAACCAGCATCCTTCTACAAACTTCAACACTCACATCTGGAGTATTCGTAGCTTGGGCCTTGGCAGCATGAAGAGTTTTCCAGCCGAACCGACGCGTGAAAGGAAGCAGGAAGAAGTGGACCACCACCATTCGTCTTCGTCTCCCTCCCCCCACCCTCTTGGGGCGGGTACCCCGGCACCGCCGCGGCGCCTGGGCGGCCCGGGGCGATGGACACGCTCGCCGTCTGAACCGAGCGGGCTTATTTCTTGGGCGTGATTCGCGAGTTTTAAGTCCGCGCGCCGCGCGAATTTGCGCGCAGAGCTTGCAACCTCCAGAGAATCAAGAGTCATATCATGTATCTCCGGTGGGGCAAGCAAGCTCTGCGCTCTGCCTCATCCACCATCCACCCATCTTCAGGGTTCAACCTACAGGGGGTACAGGAGGAGAGTGATGGCGATGAGACCGCGTTGTGGTTGGGATCTGATCCGCTTGCACGTCGCATGTACGCCATGCGTCTGCGCAGTAAATGATGTGCGTCGAGAAGTAAGTGGATTGGCTCTAATCAGAAACCGGTGATCCGGTGCGATGCTGCCCATACTGTACCCAGTACGAAAACATGAAATCATGTTTCTGTTATTCGGGCAAACCATGCGCAACCCCGGACAGCTCATGAGCTAGCTCATCTGTCCTGTATAGCTCAAGCTTTGAAAACATGTGCAGATGAGCCACCGATTATAGCTCAAGCCTAGGAAAACATGTGTAGCTCATGTAGCTCATATAGCTCATTTCGGGACGGATGAGCTAGCTCAGGCAGATCACATAGCTCACCTTGTGCAAAAGTGTGTAGATGAGCTATCCTCTATAGCTCAAATTTTGAAAACATGTGCAGATGAGCTACCGATTATAGCTCAAGCTTTGAGCGCAGATGAGCTACCGATTATAGCTCAAGCCTTCGAAACATGTGCAGATAGATGAGCTACCGATTATAGCTCAAGCTTTGAAAACATGCGCAGATGAGGTATTGATTACTCAAGCCTTCGAAACATGTGCAGATGAGCTACCGATTACAGCTCAAGCCTTCAAAACATACATGTACAGATGAGCTACCGCCTATAGCTCAGGCCTCCAAAACATGTGCAGATGAGCTATCGCCTATAGCTCACCCCGGGAAAACATGATCATGTACGCAGCTCATTGTAGCTCTTTCCCGGCGAACATGCATATAACACCCTGGCCTACATTTACTCCACTTTGAATAAAATCTAGAAAATTCCATTTATTCCACCTTGACAATTGTGCAGAAAATGTTCAGCTTTCGGTTTCTTAACTCAAGTTTTTTCGTCCCATACTAAAATCAAGTAAGTCGTATTTATGTTTGTTCATCCTGGTCAACTTCATTTTCGATGTTCTTTTCGTACTTTGGTTTTCAAACTCACACTGATACTGAAATCAAGTAAATACAAGTATTGTTGTCTTGGTCGAGAGATTTCCAGCCAAGACTTTTTGTTATCAATAGAGATTTGTGCTTTGTCTTTCGTTTCTTCTTCGCACATGTGAAGAAAATATACCGAACGACCACGTTTTCACGAGAAAACGAGGACTGCCACAGGCGCGAGCCTTAACGTCGACGCCAAATGAGGGTAGGTTCCCCGGTTCGACTCAACAGCTATGGCACTTTCCCTTTCTTAGAGGGCAGCGTGTAGTACACGCCAGGTTTTGGTATAGGATGGGTACGGACGATCCCACGAAACGGCCATCAACGATGATGGCGGGGAGGAGAGAGAGAGGAGTGAAAGGAACGGGCCTTGCATTCATGTCTGCAGTGATTACTTGTCACGGGACAATGTCACTGCTGACGACAACAAATAACCCAGGAATATGACCACAGTCGTACAATAGGATACGGATAATATCCACGACCTCGGCGAATGGTGGGACCTACGCGGGACAATATCCATGCGGCGGTTGGGTCGAGAACCTGGAACCCACATTTGGTACGGAAATAAAATTATCGTCTAGGTCAAGACGAGGCTTTCACCACATCCCGGACGAGACTTATATCACACCCCGGGTATATTCCAAAAGGTCTCGGTTTTGGAAGTCCGCGCGCACGCGAGCTTTGATCCAGATTTGTTATATATAATGATATCTCGTGAGCTTGGTCATCTGTCTCCTATTATATAGCTCAAGCCTTGAAAACATGTGCAGATGAGCTACCGCCTATAGCTCAAGCCTCCAAAACAAGTGCAGATGACTACCGCCTATGGTTCAAGCCTCCAAAACATGTGCAGATGAGCTACCGATTATAGCTCAAGCTTTGAAAACATGCGCAGATGAGCTACCGATTATAGCTCAAGCCTTCGAAACATGTGCAGATGAGCTACCGATTATAGCTCAAGTTTTGAAAACATGCGTAGCTCATGTAGCTCCTATAGCTCATTTTGGGCCAAATGAGCTAGCTCAGGCAGATCATATAGCTCACTCCGGACATATGTGTGCAGATGAGCTACCGATTATAGCTCAAGCTTTGAAAACATGTGCAGATGAGCTATCGCCTATAGCTCAAGCGAAGGAAAACATGTGTAGCTCATGTAGCTCACGTAGCTCACCGGTGAGCTAGCTCTTTAAAGAGCTAGCTCGAGCTACGGTGAGCTGATCTGTCCGGGGTGTGACTGTTGGGCAGACCGTTATCCGTTGGGATCTGGCCTGCGAACAGGGAGTATGAAGTACGGTGCTTATATAATATCATGGAATGTTTCCAATGTCTAGTGTGTCCTTCGTACCCCTTACCTATCTATGTGCCCCTTTCGTGTGATCTGCTGTTTCGGTACACACGTGATGATATGGGACGAAATCAATCGGAAATCGTTCTACAAGTATTATCGTCTCGTCGACCCTGGTAGCATCCAGGGGAGTCACCGGCCAGTAGTCAGTCGCGAGGAAATGTACCTAACAATAACATCATGGAATAACGCCACGCAGCTAGCAAAGCTGAATATCGACCGGTCGGGAGAATTCACAGCTAGCTGACGTGTTTCTTTGTTTATTATTAATCCAGAGCACCATATGAGACCATGAACATTTGAATAGCACAACGACGCAACAACGCAGTTAGTTGCTGTGGGTCACACACATACATCATTCAGCTACGACGTATGATACGAGTACACAGTGATAACGCAGCAGTACGTTACGTGCTGTGTTACGTGCTGTGTTGATGTGCTGATTGATGCTCTGATGTGCTGGTAAACGTCAAGTTGACAGTTTTTCTTCCTCTTTGCAACCGTTCGCCCGCAAGGAAACAGGGGGGAAACAAATCCCCACGTGCATCGCACAAGCGTCCCTCGTGGCCAGACAGCGACCTCACAGTGATAAAACTCCAGCGACGCCGACAAAGCAACGCACACGAACAAGAGCAAGAACGAAAGCGACCAATGACGCTAATTCAGCGTCACCCCCCCGCCACGAAAGGCAACGAGTACGCGATGGGTACTCGTAGAAGAGCAGTACTGCGCCGAGGGGAAACCGAGAGATGTCAGAGGAGGATGCGCCAAACACGCCCGGTCTACAGTACGGTATAATTACTGTACGAGATATTAATGATACTTACTTATGAAGTATGGGGCGGTTTCGCTGACAGTGATCGTGTCGCTCAATCGACGACGGCGACCGCATCAACGAGGAGGGGAATGACCAGAACACGAGAAGGAAGTCACCAGAACCAAAACCAGGAGGAGAAGGATGAGGAGGAGAAGGAGAAGCAGTAGCAGCAGAAGGGTGTGGGCGGGGGGTGGGCCAAAAACTCCATCCACCGTTTTTTACGGAGTAGGGATGGAGAGGGGGGGGGAGAGAGAGACTGAGGGAGGAGGGGGGGGAGGACGAGAGGAGGAGGAGGAGCGAGGGGAAGGGGGGGGGATACATAGCAGGATGCAGGAGAAGGGGGGGGGCAGAGAGAGAGAGAGGAGGAGGAGAGGGAGGGGGGAGGAGGATAGGAGCGATTATTAACCCTGTCCGACCGAGTTGTACCGAACCGGACGGAACGAGGCCGTTTGCGGTCGTTCGTTTCGTTCCTAGGTAAAAACCCGCGTTGGGTCCATGCAGATTCCTGGGCCTCACCGACCAATCAGTACGAACCAACGGTAACCTTTAGCGCATGCCACAACACAACAACAACAACAACAACGTGTTGGCCCGTGATTAGTGTCCACCTCCGTTTACCAAGGTCACCTTTGTTCCCGTTCAATCGGGCCGTTCGGTCCTCCCTAACTACATAAAGGGAGCCAACCCATGTTCTTCCTCTGTAAAAAATCACTGTTTCGCACGGGTTTCATGGAATGTATTCGCTTTCGTAACCAATGAGTGGCAATTATTTGTAAATCATAATCCATTCAATCCGTTCCAATGCCCTTTGAAAGAGGTTAAGACGCCCCCTGAGGGGCGGAGGGGGGGGCGGGGGGGGGGGGGGCGTACTCACTTGTTGCTTGCCTTAGTCATTTGACCATTGACCACGCATCCCTTTCGAGACGGAGCACCATTCCTACTCCTAATAGAGACACCTCCAACACTTGGGCGCTCATTGCGTTGTTTCCATATATTACAAAGAAACTTTTTGCTAATCTTATCCCCTTCCTGCTTCGCCGCCTGTGGCCACCCTCTATTCTATCTCCTAAGATAGCGATCGTTTTCTCGCTACTATTTAGTGTACCAAACTGCTCCATGTCACACTCGTCTATTTTTCTCATCTCCTCCTCTAACACACCCCTTTCCTCCTTGTACCTTTCACATTCTCCCACTATGTGAATTCTACCCTCTATGGCTGTGCCACATGGGCACATTTGTGCATCTACTTCCTCCTCCTCCCGGCTACTGGTATACCTCCTTCTTCTTTCTGGCAGGTCCAGGTCCCCTACACGAAATCGCAATTTCAGCTTTTTCGCGAAGTCCATCGGGCCGTGCAGATACCTTTTCATTCCCATTCCTTCTCTCAACCCTCCGTATATCTCTAAGTGTTCTTTCCCTTCCACCTTCTTTCTTAACGGGGCGGGGGGAGGGGAGGAGGTAAGACTTTATAAAACGGGGGAAGGGGGGAAGGGGGGGGGGCGAGGGGGAGGAGCACCAGGGGAGCGACGAGGACGAGGAGGGCGAGGAGGACGAGGAGGACGGGGAGGACGAGGGGAACGCGGAGGAAGGGGAAAAGGAAGGTTAGGGGGGCGAGGAGGCAGACGGGGAGCAGACGGGGAGCAGGACGACGAGGCGGAGAGTGAAGACGAGCACAAGGAGGACAAGGAGGCCAAGGGGGACACAAAGAGCGAGAAGAAGGGAGAGCCTATACCGCTACAGCCACCACCGGTGCGGTCCACGGCAACACAGCCTCACCGCTGCCACCCTACTCCGCCGCCGCCGCCGCCGCCGTGGGGCGAGCGACGATGATAATCAGGCCGTGGGGCGAGCGACGATGACAATCAGCGGTGTCGGCATCACGTCATGGTCTCATCATTGCGTCCGGAAAAGTGCAGTTGGCCACAGCACCTCGCCGCCGTAGCTGCACAGCTCGATTATTTTGTTCACCATGGACCCTCCGGGACGGCGGGGTTTGGCCTTGTCTCCTTGGTGTGCGAGGAAAACAGAGGCCCTTGGATAGAGCGCTCAGCCAGTCAGGGATGACGTTGAGGTGTTGACAGCATCCAGCCGCGGCTCCTACATCCCGTCACACGAACAGGCGAGGTTGTTGGGAGTACGAACGAGGGCTGTCTTTGCCGCACATCTTTCGCGTTCTTAGCGATTGAAACGTGCTAGTCAGCCGACGCGGCAACGCTGCTTGCGTCCTGGGGGCGAGGGGTGGACTGGCCAGGCCACCAGGTTAAGCTGGCTGCCCCAGCAACGGGAGAGGTGGAGACATAGCCATTGTTCAATCAGTTTTGGGGGTGGTGACTGGCGGATGGTTTGCCACCATTAGTTGTAAGGTGGTGTGGCTGGGGATATAACACATTACTGTACCGAAATGTGATATATATATGGTGAGCTATGGGTACTATGATGTTGGCAACAAAAAGGGTCTGTCGTCGGGTTATATCCTCTGGGTCCGTTTTAGACTCTAATTTAGTTGAGGGCCGAAAATATCAGTACCTGTAAGTATTTTCTCTGTGCTTTTTGAAAATGTTGTCTTTCGAAGGATCTTCCATTTTTCTTCATTCCGGACCCGCTCTTGGGCCTGAGTGCAAAAGTACGAGCCGCCGAACCCACCGTTCGTCGCTTGGTGCATACATATATCGCTGAAGTCCATGTACGTACGTACATCGTGATCCTAGGTACAGGCGTCCGAACAACGATGCCTCCGTATGACTTCAAAACACAACACACTATTGTTTTGGTGGCCTTGGGCCGTCTTCGTTGCTCGCGACATCAGTCGTGCCATCGGTCGGTCGGTCCGTCGGTCGGTCATTGTGTTTTAGTGGCGTTGAGTCGCGTTGTCTATCGTGCCGTCGCTGTGTCAACAGAACGTCGCTCGCCCTCGCTGTTCCAGCAGCCCTAACCCTACACGATGACGATGTTCAGCAGGACAATCCGCGCTACATACACAAGAGGCACTCGCTACTACGAACACAATATATACCGGGACAAGACCCCCACAACTACACCAACGAGCTCACGCGACTGCACAACCTCCTGGCCGAGATGGAGGAATCAATCACGGACAAGCAAGGCACGGGCATCAAGCGTTGTTCGCCTGCCTGCCTGCCTGCCTGCCTGCCTGTGTCGGACGGCCGCGCCGTCGGTTGTGCCATGGCTGCGTCGAGCGCCCGGTGGCTCGGATTTCTTTGACGGCGCACGCAGTCGGTCAGTCGATCGCCTCAATGTCTCGCCCGATCTACCAAAGGCAGTACAGCTGTCGCTAGGAATTTGCGCAGCAGAACATTTGTACCTGTCGTCAGTTTGTGTGCGTTGGTGGATTCCGGTCGGTCGGTCGGTCGGTCGGTCGGTCAGTCGGTCGATCAGTTAAGCGATCTCGAAGGGGATCCCTATATTATGCCACCGTGTGATCATCATCACCAGGCCTATCCCGCAGCTTATCGTTAGAAACTTTTACAGCTGGTCGTCTGGTGCGACGACGAAGAAGGTGTTCACAAGCGTGAGGCAATGACAAAAACGCACCGACAGTATACACAGGTATACTTCAACCTTCCGAGGGATTGTTTGCTGTAGTAGGGTAGGGATGCCCGGGTTCTATACCTGTTTTTGTTTGTCATACTCGGGTACACCCAGAGTACATATACTGCTACCTAACACGCCATTGCAACTTTCGCATGAGTCAACGTGTGTCATTCGTGCGTATGATACGAAATATCGACGACATGCGTCGCCAATTGTTATACCATTGGCGACACTCGACGACAAACGTCGCCATTTATTACGCCATCGGCGACACCCTCGCACCCTGCAGCACCTCGAACCCGGCCTGGATCTGCCGCACGATAGATAGCCGATCGGCCGGCGCGACCAAGCCGTCATACCTCGCCGTCCTCGCGACCCTCCACGCCTCCATCCCCGACCGACTACTCTCACCCCGACAAGCATCCGCAAACCCTCGGCTGTGCACCACCAGAGGCTGCGGCACGGCGTGCAAGCTACGGTTCCTGGTGATGGTTGGGAAGGGTCTCAGGTGGGAGGCTAAAAGCGCGTCCGCTTGGCCTCTGACCGCCGCCACGGCGGCTCTTGTCCCGCCCCCCCCCTCCGCGACCCCCCCCCTCCTTCCTGACGCTAGCCACCCCCCCGACACGTCATCGTTAACGCCTCCAGGGTTTCTATCGAGAACGTTCCCCGTCCAAGGTCTCGCCCGGATGGAACCACCCGCTGGTGCACTGAAACCGTCAGCAGCAGCAGCAGCAGCAGCAGCAAACCCGGATAGGCCGGGAGTGGTGACCCGAGGTTCAAGCAGTCTTCCGACATTGGCGGTAAAAGAAGCGACACCGTTCCGCCCGCGGGAGGTAACCCGGGACCCCAGCGAGTAGCAGGGAAGCTGTGGAGTGCTCGCGCTTCCCATTACACGCCGGAGGTTTACGCCCCGAGGCGATGGCTCTTGACGGTCGCGGTTGCCGTCTGAGGAAGGCATCGAGGTAGTAATAGTCCCCGTGCCTCCTCCGGGGTTTTTTCTAGCACCCGTACTACTTCTTCGTCCTCGTGGTGAAGAAGCCGATGATGCTGTCGTTGCCCTCCTAGCCGTGCTGTGGTCTGGGCCCTCGGCTGCTTCTTCTTCACCCCTGTTGGCGCGGGTGCAGCCGGTCCTGTCGGCGCCTGATCCGTGCCAGACACCTTGCTGTCCACCAACGACGTGGTCCGGGATGGCATTGGCGGTAGTGGTGCTGGTGGTAGCGAGTGCTGTCCCCGGTTCTAGCGGCCTTTTCAATGCTGTCAATGCCTCTCTGCTCCGTTCGCCGAGGTGGTCTGCTACTTCTGGTTCTATCTTGGACGAGGAGGGAGTGCTTCCTGAAGTTGGGGGACCGCTCATGTCCACGAGCAGCGGAGTTCCCGCAAGGGCTATGAGGCGTTCGACCTCTGCTCCGCGGTCCTGCATCCTTGCCTTTCTCTCTTTGGCCGACTTCACGTACACTGGATGGAACATCATTTTTTTTGCGGGGGAAAAACACGTAAATAATGAAACAACAGGCAAGGCCGGGCACACGACAAAACAATTAATTAGACAATTATATGTTCTCCATCAACATTTTCGAGAACCAGGCCAAACTAAAACAACGTTTTTGCTCGTTTTTGTAGTGAAAGCCCACCCCAGTGGTTTGTTGAGTTTGTTTTTCGACTCTGACTTGAGGGTGTCGTTTTCTCTTTCATTCGTCTCACTGCTGTGGGACGGTGGCTCTTGTTGTGAGATAAACGGTGTCCATATATCGACGGTACCCGCCCGTTACGAAAAAAGAGCCGTTGCATCCAGCAACGGATACACCAACGTCAACCTCACCGCGCGCAAGGTGACTCTTCTTGTGGGATTAACGGTGGCAGATCAACGGCGCTAACTGGATACGAAAAAGAGCCGTTGGATCGAGAACCAGATACACAAACGTCTGCCCCCGGCGACCAAAATATGTCATCATTGAATGTACCGCACGCGGAGGGCACCAGTTCGCCCTCGGGGAGTGGTATTCTCCTCTTCGTTTAACGTGACATGCAATGCCATTTGCGTAAAACAAGATGTGGGACGTGTTTTGTTCGGCCCGTCGCGTGGAAGTTGTTTACTCAAAGGTCATTTCTGTGAGATAGCAGCAAGCGCTTGCAGGAAGTTTATCTCCAGGTGGCAGTCTGCCCAGGGTTATGAAAGCGCGTACATACAAACAGGCGGTTGAGGTGGTCCAGTATCTAGCCCAAGGTGGTTAAGCTTTTAGGACGTCTTTATAACGTTTAAAACATGGACACATCTTTGCAAGATAGATACTAGTGTGCGGATAATTCCAGGAAAACTTATTGATATACTAGTCCATACGTATGATATGATACGACTATCTGTTTATAGATTCTCCATAGAGGATTCACCTATCTTTGCCCGGGGGTTGTGGTCCAAATGCGCAGCGAACTTATCCGCTCTGCACTGCAGAACCCTTAGAGGCGTTTTGGCGACAACCGACGCTGGCTGAACGCCTCCGAGTAAGGCGGGAATGTCTCCGACCAGAGCCTTGGGCCCGAGGGATCCCAGGTGACAGACATCAACCTGTATCGGGTGCAAATAAAGATGAGATGTCCCAAATGTGGGTTGAACTTGCTTAATAAATTCGTGTTCAGTACGAAACTGTTTCATTGTTTGGAGACGAGACGGTATGACCAAAGCCGAGGCGAACGCAGCACCCAGACACACGATTTACCGCATGCAAAAAAGATCCCCACACTACTGTAATTCCAAGTAGTTCCCCTCCTAAAACGTGCGCGCAGTTCCAATACTGGTAGTGGTACGATCACGGGGTTCAGGTTTTTAACTCTGTTGACTTGATTGAAGAATAGACGTGATTATTAATGTATGCAAGTAGAGCGTCTAAAAAAACGACGACTGACTCGATTGAAGTATGGAAGTGAAGCGACTGAAAACACAAAGTGTAGGAGTGTAACTATCGTCATCATGATCATCGTCATCATCGTCATCACCATCACCATCACCATCACCATCACCATCATGATCACCATCACCATCATGATCACCATCATCATCGTCATCACCATGACCATCATCGTCATCCTCATCGTCGTCAACATCATCATCATCATCATCATCATCATCATAATCATCATCAACATCAACATCAACATCACCATCACCATCATGGCCATCATCATCATCACCATCATCATCCCGCTGCGCACTCGTCGTACAGTCCATTAAACCTCCGTCCAGACACAACTCTTACGCCGGTATCGTACCTTGGACTAAACAGGTTGGAAATAGCTCGTGTGGCCGCTGCTACTGACACCACCATACGAACTTCGAAGCCTATTATTTTGGACCCTCGTTTTCCTCTCAAATCCCAAAGGGGTCGGTTTTCCTTGTACTTGCGACGCATTATCCTCCAGTATTATAGCTCTGTAGGGGTGTGAGTATGTGGGGTTTTGACCGGGCTTCGGCTTTCGTCACGATAGGCATCGTTATTGATATTGTTATTGGTTGCGAGCTTCAGCGTTGGCCACTCGTAAACGTCCACAAAAAGAAGAAAGCGAATATACAACAGTTAGTACACTCGTGAATAGTGCGTCCTCTCTCTCTCTTACGGTATTTTAATCCGGTTTGGGCAGCGGGACAAAAGTCAAGGGGCGAGCCCACCATTATTACTAACAGTATTATTAGTAGTTTTATCATCCTTGCCATCCGAAAATGATACTATTATTAGCAGTCAGTGTGTGCCAGTGTGTCAATGTGTCAATGTGTCAATGTGTCAATCGCAAAAAAAATGACGAAGAAACAACAAGACGACATCCCAAACCGATTGACGAACTAAAAAGTCGAGCCTGACATTGCAGTTGGGCTCGAATTGCGTGGTCTACAGCAACGGCCTTACCTGGGTATGGAATCCACTGGTCAGCACCACGCCAACCTTGCTCCTTTGGCTGCTTCCAAGGTTGTACCTCGCGCCTCTGCTTATCGCCTTCGATCCTGCTGTACGACGCAGCAGTTTGACAATGAATGCGTGTGTATTCATACAGCCATTCGACCATCGCACGGCGCTACATGGGCACGATATCCGTCTGGAGCTGAGTTGGGAACCGTAACATTTTTTTACGGCATTGGTCACGTATATATCCCCCTGTTGCATTGACAGCGTGACCACGTACGACAACTGATAACGTATGAGTAACTATGTTTCATTGGCAGGGTAGCCATATGACCTGTATAGCATATAGGGCGTTGATAACGAAACCATGTTGCTTTGGCAAAGTAACCATGCATAATATGTATGGCATTGATAACGCAACCATGTCGTATCGGCAACGAAACCATATATAATAAACAGAGGGTTGACAAAGTAATATAGCCGTGTTGCTTTGGCAGCGAAACCATATGTATCGCATTGATAACGTAACCATGTTGCCTTGGTAGTATAACCACACGTACGGTATTGACAAGACAGGTATGCTGGGATTGATCGCCAGTTCTCACCCGCCGAGTGCGATCGTGGCTTGCCCTTAATAATCCTACACTCCCCCTCCACGATTAGGAAAACCGTTGTCGGCGCCGCTCCTTCCTCCACCAGAATCGACCCCACCCCGTACCGCGCATCTCGCATGAGCCCCTCTCGCTTCCGACCCCCGCCTTCTCCTCCGGCGCCCCCCACCCCCCCGCCTCCGCCTGCCCCCCCCATCCCCGGGAGTTCAAGCCCCATGCTTTTCATCAAATGCTTCCTGCCGTCAATATTACGAAACCAAGGTTCGTGAGAAAAGGGTCACCAATAATAGGCGTACCACGTCCTAAGCTTAGGGGTATTTCTAATTAATACAAAGTAGCACGATTCGTGTCAAAAAGAACAAGGAAACGTTACGTTTCTACTTGTTGTGTATACCCGGTAGGCGTTATGATACGTCACGTTTGCTTTTTAGCCACGTTTTTCTTTGTCGTGAATCGTGCATGAGTAACATCGCTTCTTCTTTTATTTACTTTTCAAACCGTTCGTTGGTTGAAAACTCGCTGATCTTTGCAGTTTTGTCAGAAGTCTTCGGTGGTCACGACATGTGACAAAAACAACGCGATTCGCGAAAATGTCGTTGGCTGAGTCAAGCAAGGTCCGCGAGGGTACGTAGCTCGTTCCTGGTCATAATCCAGCCTGCCTACCAGTAAAGTAGGGACAGGGAAACACAAGAGTTACGTACGTATTGATGTGAGATTATGAAGCATCTGCCGACGCACTTCATTCACCGATAACTTTTGCTACTTTTGTTAAGAAATGGCGAAATAACCCCCATCTAGCCAGTAAACAGTTTTTGGACAGGATAACAAAGCGGGCGGACCCTACCCCCTGAAATTTGCATTCATCCCGTATACAGACGTGCGCACCACGCTTCCGTACATACCTCCCATGCTTCTCGGCGACTTTCTTGAGGATTGGCACCACTTCTGCCCCGCTGATGGACAGGTACTGTCCGTCCGGGGCTATCTTCACCCTGATTTTCCCGGCCTCGGTGGTCATTTCTCGCCTCTCTCCGTACTCCCGCTCCCCTCGATAGACCTTACTCCTCGGGTTCGCTTTCACCTTCTACTCCAAACCGCGAAAAAAACAACAAGTCGGAACCATCCACCACAGTAAGTATGAATAGTAAGCGCTCGTCAAGCAGGCGTACCCTCTCCATCTAGCTCCATCTAGAGGAGTATACTCTCGCTCGGTCGCTCGGTCGCTCGGTCGCTCGGTCGGTCGCTGCGGCGCCTTTGAGTTCGTTTCACCGCCCAAGTAAGACATGTATGACATGTATGGATATACTTAAGTATATATGAATGTGTCCACTACTGTACGTACTACCGTTATGAACAGCGTGCGTCACGTTTGGTTCTGTGTGAGAGCGAACATATCGCCTTGCCGACAATTGCGCATTTCAAAATATTCTTCTTTGTGATGATTGTGTCGTTTATGCGCCCATGTGCTGCGATAATGAAAACAGGGGTAGGGGTGGATGAAATTAATTAATTAATTAATTACTTCCACTATTAATAGTGTAGATTAATTATTTTTTACGCAATATGCAACGCGAGATCGACCTCATGATCAGAAATATCCTTTGCGTGCACTCCCATTGAGGAAACAAAAAACTTGAAATGAAAGTGAAGCATGGGTTTCTGTACAGTGCATATTATACGGGGGAGCACAGTAAACACTATTAATAGTAATACTAGTAAATAGGACCTACGGTAGACACAAAAACCTATATATTTCCCGATTTTTAGTAACAATATTTGGTCCTATTTACTAGTGTTACTAGTGTTTACTACGCGTCCCCGTAACAGTAAAAGGGTTTGTTCTACTGTTCTACTGCTGTACCATCAAGATGGGAGTTTTTTTCTGCCCTGGATTTTCTTTGTGGGGGCGGGGCCACGCTTCCCGCTGCTATCCAGTTCACGCACCGGACATATCACCTACATATAGATCAAGATAGATCAGATAGATCATACAGAGCATACAGATCATTGCCACTTAATGATCTAGATATTGCCTCAAAAGGGGGATCTGTTCCCGAGCTTGTATGATCTGTATGATCTGTATGATCTGTATGATCTGTATGATCTGTATGATCTGCATGATCTGTATGATCTGTATGATATGTATGATATGTATGATCTGATGATCTGTATTATCTAGCTCGTGTTTCCGAGTGGGACCTGTATAATCTGCATGGTCTAGCACCTGTTTCCTGGTTCGGATCTGTACTCATACAGATCCTGCACAACCTCTCACAACGGCAGGTGAGATAATCTACATGATCTACAGTACATCATGATCTATCTGTAGATGATCTATCTGTAGACAGACAGATCATGATCTGCCCGAGGTGTGCAGCATGGTGTATGCTGTATGCTGCATGCTGCTCACCTCAACCTCGCTTATGGCGGCCTCTTTCAGTGTCTCCGGCACAGGGAGGAAGCCGAAAGTCTCCAGAGGTTTGAACTCAAGCTTTGTACCTGCAGCATCAAAGCACTGCACCTAATCAAAAGCACATATCAATCACGCGGTACAAAGGTACGAACGTAAGTAGAGCACTAAGCACATATAATTAATGCGGTACCGACATAAGTAGAGTGTACGTGAGGTCCGCGCACGACATATTATGCTAACAACACGTCCTGCTGTGTACCAGAGGTGTAAAGTCAAGCTTTGTGCCGGCGGCATCAAAACACTGCACCCATGCAAGCACATATCAATCATGCGGGACGACACGAGCATGGAATACAGTAGGTATGCCCACGACGAACACTGCGAAACACATTTTGCGGTGTAGGATTCACTTTCTAACTCAAAACATGAGTGCAGCTGTACGGGCCGTTCCAAACTAATTCCGAGTTAACCGTGAACCTTGCTTTTCTCAGGCAGAGAAACAGATAACTGTACTAGTGACGTTGTGTGAAGCGGCGAGATTTTCAAAGCACAGGTTAAACCCGACATCGTGAAGAAGAAAAACGGTTGAGTTTCGCTTCGCCAGAGCTTACGCTTGCACGCAATACTCCCTACCTTGCGCTGTACCAGGTACCATAATACCTGATAAGCATCAATCTTTCAGTTCGGTACAGTACATACAGGACAAAACTAAAACGTTTGTGCGGCAGTTAGAATCCTACCAACATAAAGCACGAACCTCTATTAATAGGTATGATGTCCCCACGGAGACTGGGAGGCGTAATAGGACTGGGTGAGACACAGAGTATCCTCTTACAGGTTTGTCTATTAAAGCATCCTTGGTGCTACTCACTTCCACGTAGAATCAAGCGTAGAACAGAAGTAGCTTTTATTATTCCCCACAGCCGTGATGACATCTGCCCAGTGCCCGGGAGGGGTTGATACCCCTTCCGATCTTATAAATATCACGAATACGAATGCCATCCAGCTAATACGAATACGGACCAATTACCTATAAATGAGGTAATTACCGGCCTTCCAAGCCCATACTATTACACAGGTTTCTTACCTGTGCGGGACCCTTAACAGGCACGAAGATCATGCACCCGGAAGCTGAGTCAGCCGCCACAAAATCGTGGGGCTCTGCGTCGCTGGGCACCATCCTTAGCTTGACGCATTGGGCAATTTTTAGCTGGTCCCTCTTTGACAGGAGTGCCCAGAAAGGCTCTCGCCATATCGTCGTCCGTTCTGCGAGGAACTTGCGCACGAATGAGCACTCATTCTGCGAGAAAGAAGTTCGTACATAGTACGTACGTAGATGGGGAGGCGCAAGTGGCGCAAATGGCGCAGACAGGAGGAAGGAGGAAGGAGTGTTGGAGTGTTGGAGTGTTGGAGTGTTAGGTTGTTTTAAGGTCGTGGGTGTGCGCTTCGATCTGTGTTGTATTGATCGGCGGGCTGCCGCGGGTACGTGGTATGTGGCCGTTTCGAACCCTTGCTGTGGCCATGGGGTAAGCAGGCCGCTGGTAACTTAGACAGCGCGCGGACAGAGTCCAAGCAATATTATAGGCAAACAGGTACCTGGTATACTCTACCTGGTATACCGTAGCCACAACCCGAGTCTCGTTTCTACTTGGAATATAAATATAGTCTATAACTAAAATCACGCCAGTTTAATGGCAATTATCCGAGGAAGCAATGTGTGAAATCGTTTCAAGCCGCGATTGGGTGCCTCATGTAAATCTCAGCCTTCAAGGTCATGACGACGTTCATTTACAGTATCAACAGAAGAACCGTTGTGTTGACGTGTCAAAACAGGAAAACAAATGTCGATGATGTCGTACCACTGCTGTAGTAGTCGGTCGGCTTGAGAGTTTACCTCTGTTCTCTGGCCGTGCTTAAGCAGGATTCTTCTCAGCGCGAACGTCTCCTGGAGCTCGAGAGTCGCGGGTGCTAATTCCTGCCGAAACAATGTGACCGTGTACGATAATCACGACGCACAGCAGTTTTAACACTCATGAAAACACATGGAAATAAAAGAATGCGAGGTATTCATAGCGGCGATCAGTGAAGCAAAGGCTTTAATAAACTGTATACTACTCGTGAAAGTTTATCGGGCAAAAGTCTCAGGCTACAGATCTCGGGAAAGCTGGGGTGGCGGGTGGCGAAGCTTTTGTCCCAGCAAGGCTCGTCGCACGTGCGAGACATCAGGTTACATATACGTATAACACGCAAGAACACACTCCCACTGGCGCCACTTGCGCCACTGGCGCCACTGGCGTGATTTTCCGCCTCGATGTTCTCCGCAACACGCCTTAGGGGGGCACCCCCACAACGAAAATGGCAGCCTTGGGAAGATCTCGCCGATATGTTTCGATAGGCGCGTCGCGCGGCGTTCGCACTCTCCCCAGTGTCAAATTGTCGGTAAGATCAGCCGCGTAATTACTGTATGTAGTCCGAGGGGGGGTGTGTTCTTCGACAGGCCATGCTGCCGCCAAGCCTCGGAGGTATATACACCATGACCAACTAGAAGAGGGACTAGGGTCGTACGTATCATACAGTAGTCTACTATTGCCGCAGTAGTCGCAGCATACACACAAACACATGCACCGACGTTCGACTACATGCTTCAGTGCAGGAAATGACCGCACTGACTGGTTATCACGTAATCACACATACAAACCAACAAAGATACGAAGACGAGTACGAGTACGTATGGATTTCTCGTGCATACGTACTTGTAGACAGTAGTATCAACTCTGAATACCAACGGCAAGATTCATGTACACATCATACTGCTTGCACTACGTACTCTGTTTGGTGATCGCAGCGTAGTACGAGTATACTGGAAAGAGGAAAGAGGGTATATTCGAGTCGCGGCGTACTCAAATCTCGTTACTTGGACATTCTCAATGCTTTTGAGAAAAGCCTTCGTCTCACCCCTCTCCGTCGAAGCTTGGAGATCGACAGTTTCCTCCTCGCTGCCCACTCCAGGCCTACCGGGGTCACCATCCTAGCCAGCAGTACAGCGAAGGCGAGGGGCTCCGAAGGCTGCAAGCAGAAGCAGCACAGCAGCTCTTTGTACACCGCACACCCCACCCGCACCACGATTTAGCGGGACAACTTGTTCCGTTCCGACGAAGAAAAAATCGGTTTCAAGTTTCAAGTTTTATTTTATTAAATAAATTTATTGTACCGCCTTTAAAAAGTGACGGTTGGTTGCAGAGATTGACGGTCTAGTTTTGGCCGGTCAAGGTCAAGCAGTCCTCTTCAGTCTTCAGTCCTCAGACTTAACATACTATTTCCAGTGGGGATACTCTTTGATGCCTACCCGTCAAGGTTCAACGGGCAAGAGCACCGTCAACAGTCAGCCGTCAATCGACAACCGACACATCTTTTGGATATTTGGCCGTTCTCGCTTTCTCGCCGCTATCCCATATCCCATATCCTATATACCAGGTGGTACGTCGTACTACGAAATCCTATCATCCTACGTAATGTACGTAAAACTCGCCGCGTTATTTGGGTTGGGCGTCCGCGGGTCCACACGTTATTGTCCGGCGGGCGGTGGGTGGCGGGGCGGCAGTGGGCGGTGGGCAGTTGGGTGCCCCTGTCCGCTTCCTGCGTTACGACGCCAAGACTACAGTAGTAGTAGTACTGCTGTAGTAGTAGTACAGTAGTAGTAGTAGCAGTAGTAGTAGTAGTAGTAGTAGTAGTAGTAGTAGTAGTAGTAGTAGTAGTAGTAGTAGTAGTAGTAGTAGTAGTAGTAGTAGTAGTAGTAGTAGTAGTAGTAGTAGTAGTAGTGGTAGTAGTAGTAGTAGTAGTAGTAGTAGTAGTAGTAGTAGTAGTAGTGGTAGTAGTAGTAGTAGTAGTAGTAGTAGTAGTAGTAGTAGTACATGCTACCTCGTACACACGTCGTACGTAGGTACCGACGTACGTATAATAATATATGTCCGTACGAAGGAGACCGGTCTTTTTGTATGACGCGTGGAATACGCTTTCCTCCTTTGGGCATAACCCCTGCATAGAATTGTAGAACCGCACTGTAAATTATCAGTACTGTACGTACATTAGAACTGTAAATTATCGGTACTGCACGTACTGTAGTACGTAGTGTAATAGTAATATTAATAGTAGTACCTGGTACTGTAGTGTATGGGGGGGCGGTCACAGTCAAGGGAATCTAACCGCGGTCTCCAACAACACAATACGACGTAGTAGCAACATATGGTCGCGAGTGGGATATGCTCGACTCATTGATAGACTGGCCAACGGCAGATAGATCATGACCGCTCGATGTATGCGCACCTTCTACTGCATACGTACAGTACCTGCTCGTGGCCCTCAGGCGCGTGATCCTATTACTATACGAAGTAGATTGTACAGTAGTACTCTATAAGATCAAGACATTGTTCACAACATCGCAGAGAGACAAAGACGATGCATCGGATCGAAGAAGGCAGATAATGTATGGTACTGCTTGCTACTGCTGCTATGCTATGCTGGTGATGACGGCAGATAACGCATTTCATTTACCTGTTCACCCCTTTTAGAAACTGCACGCACGCTTTGGGGGACAATGGATTTTCTTGAACAAACCAAGCATTATTATTATGTGTGCGGATTAAGGACAACGGTAATAATCCGTGGTTCATGACATGGGCATGGCTACAGCACAGTGCGTACCTCGCTAAGTTAGCTGTGGGAGTTTAAGATACTTATCTGTATCGTACACGTGAACAAGACACTGCTGCTGCTGCTGCCGCTGCTGCTGTAGCTGTAGCTGTAAAGCATGATCATGATCATGGGACTTGCGGCAGCAACAACAGCACAGCAACATTTTGTTCTTGAGTCCGTCAGTGTGTTACATAATTGTTGTCGATGGTGTTTCTTCGTATCGGGTTGTCGTACTACAGTACTACCTACTGTCATCCATTCTGAGTCATGGCGCACATCAAAACATACGGATCATCAATCTCAAAGCTCTTCTATTTCCCTCCCATCTATTAACGTTGCTCTGCTTTCTCCAGCTCCCTCGCATTCCTAACTCAATTAGATGTGTAGTCACACACAGGGTACCCCTCCCCCCTCCCCACTACGGTGCACGCCTTCCTACGTTTTTATCGCTAGAATAGTTCAGCGTTCTCATCCTTCATCGACTTACTTGCTGCGTCGAAATGTGCATACTTCGGTATATACTTCATATATACACCGGAGGCGCTTGTTGCGTCATTTTGTTTCAACAGGGCCAGACAGGGCACCTATTTTTCTTAAAAATCGAGCGCTACCAAGAGCCAAAGATTGAGATTGACAGAACCATAAGAAATCCGGCAGTCGCCGTGCTGAAGGTGGTGTTGAACGTACCCATGCTCAAATAAGAATAAGAAATCCATCCCGGACCAGCTTTCCCGTTTCTTACTGTTGAAAAAGGTTGATATATTAGAAAAAAATAGGTGTTCTGTACTGCTGTGTATTGCGCAAGCCGCCGTCTGAAAGCTGCACCCTCATTCTACATTCACAACCCAGTACCAGCACACATCTTCAGCATGAGTGTAGAGAAAAAAAACCCTTAAATGCCCAGTGCTATTTTTGCTCGGTGCTTGATTTTCTTATACTCGCACGGTGTCACAGTTCTTGTCTGGGACATGGACGGAGCCCAAGAAAAAAAAACAGAACCCAAACGTACAGCACCACCAGAAGAGGGAAAACAAAACATCAATCGGAGGACACCGACCAAAAGCGCCCCAAAAACAAAACCAGCTCCGATAAAAAGAGCTGCCATGAAAGAGAGCAGGGTGACCCGCCCGCCCGCCTCCCATACATATACGAAACCCAATGAACAAAACCAGAACTAAAGTGCCCTTAAAGCACTCACGAAAATGTACGCAAACTACCCGTAGACTGGAACTTCGAACCTAAAGCAACCACCCCCCCCCCCACGCCTGCAAAAAAAAACAACCATGGATGTTATGCCAGGCTACAAGACGAACCTAATGAAAAAAATAACGAAACGAGAGAGGTAGCGCTCCTACGACGAAGACCCTGCGATACCGTATATATTGCCACTACTACTGTACATCTCTATGTCCCTTGTACTTCTTTCTGCCAGCTGTATTCTGCGAATCCGTTTTTTTTTGTCCTGCAAATAGTATCCCATACTAATTCCAAGCAGTCTGTCCGCTTCGGACTTCAGAGGGGGGAAAAAAACGTCGAAATGAAGTGACTTGGTTATAGAATAGCGCCGGCCTACACCAAGGAGCGCAAGCCTTCACACCTCGGACAGATCACTGATTCCCACCTCATAATTAATAAGCGGTAGACCTTTCAAGGCAGATACATTCCCGATATTTTATGATCTAGCTCATGTTGCCGGGTGGGATCCGTATGATATAATCTGCATGACCTAGCGCATGTTTCCTGGGTTGGATCTGTACTATGCAGATCCTGCACGACCTCTTACAACGGCAGGTTAGGAACTAGATTATCTAGATCATGATCTATCTGTAGATGATGTAGATCATGATCTATCTGCAGATGATCTAGATCATGATCTATATGTAGATGATCTAGATCATGATCTGTAGATGATCTGTCCGAGGTGCAGGGTGTGCAACGTAAGGAGCTGCATGTACCACAACGCGCGCAGCAGGGTGATGCTCGTACTGCCGCCCTTTCTCTTCCGAGCTGCTTGAAAAATTGGTCCTTCTCGCCTCGTATGCCTTGTCACTGATACTACAGTATATACTATATAGTACGGACGGGTCCCAAAGGGATTATAAGCCGTTTTTATACTGCAAATAGTATCCAATACTGATTCCAAGTATTTTTTCCGTAAAAAAAAAGGTGGGTACGATTCTGTACGGGTTCACCTAGGCTCAGCGCGCCAACAGCACATCAAGTGCCAGCCAGTACAAACAGACCAAATAAAGCCGAGTCGCGAAAAACACGGAAGGCCCAATGCCGGCCGAGCAATCGTTTCTGGGAGACAGCACGCTTTCTGCTCTTCATACATAGTATGTCGCATATGATCACGATGCTCATCGTGGTAAACTATATTCCATGTGCACACCGAACATATCCCCCTCCCGCCCCCCCCTCCTCTCAACGAAAACCATGCAACACAAGGAAGGTTTCATGCTGATCGAGATTCACCCCCCCCCCCCTTCCATCTGCCTGGTTGGTGAAAACCCAACGTGCTCCGTCCCGGCATTGTAGGGATGCGAGGGTCTATGGTCATACGACTACGGCCATGCACGACATGAGTACACCCCCCCTTCCCCTTCCCCTCCCAATAAACGCCACCATATCACCCATAAAACCGATCTGTGACCTGTGAAGCACTAAATCACTACATCCCGGCCTCCGCCATGGCCACGAAACCTTGACGCACGCGGGACACAAAGCTGCTGAAGTCGTTGGTTTTGTTCACATCCGCGAGAAGTGCTTCGAACTGGTCGGCGGGGAGGGCCGGCAAGCACTCCGGCACAACGTATACGCCATCATCGTTGACCTTGACAGCGATCACGAAGGGACGGTTGGGATCCTCCCGAGAAATCTGGTCGCACGGACAGGCAGAAGAGCAAGAAAAATGGAGGCCAAGGGAGGGAAGGGGAGAGGGAGGGAGGGAGGGAGGGAGGGAGGGAGATGGAATATTATTCACCAGAAGAATTGCTACTGATTGGTTAAGACACCGGATAGATTCCGCGCGGTCTGTGTCAAAACAGTTTTTTCTTTATTTAAAGAGGGGTAAAAAGGTCCGGCACCCTTTGCATTGCTTACGAGGACCGAACAGCCCGACCGAACGGGCACAAACACGGCCTCGGGAGATGGAGGTGGACACCAAAGGCGGACCGATGCTGTTGCTGTGTATGGCACGCGCAGAAGACTCGAACCGTTCGTGCTCATTTGGCTGGCGAGACCCAGGATTCTGCATGGACCCAATTTTCTTTTTTACGGAAAAAACGGCCACTAAAAAAAAAAAATATGGTTCCGTTCCGTTTGGTCCCACAATGCCGGACAGGGATAAGACACACCCTCATTCCACGCCCACCTGCCCCCACTCGGACCTGAGCCCTCCAAACTGACCCGGGGTAAAAATTGAGCCACCAGCAGGGCCCACCAAAACACTCTGATCCGACACGACTTCATCCACGAAAATCGGGGTTTCCATCAAAGTGGCCACAGCAAAAACGGGAACAACACTAAAACTAGTACAATAGTGACTGACCTGTGGTTTTCTCCCACCACAGGCTCGTGTCTACAGTCTAGAAGTAGTTGAGCCCTTTCGAGACAAAGGCGTTTGTCGCAGGTGTCTTCCCTTCCCCTCCCGGTGATTGGATGCGCGAAAAATAATAATGGGGTACAAGTAAAAGTCGGGGTCACGGTCTAAGACCTATCGGTTTAAGAAAAATGCTGGTTAAGATACATTAAACGGTTTGGTACCTTCGTACTAAAAGCTGCTGGTGTACAATACACCTTCCGGTTTCAAGACAAGGTCGGGTTGAAGAGAGGGCAGACAGGCCTGACACACACTCACCCCCTCTCTTAAGCAGTGACTGCCGCTGTACTCCGAACTATGACATGATATCATATACGATACAGCATGACACGCTAACCTTTTTACTACTTGAAATAGTATACCACACTAAATTCAAGTATTTTGTCCCCAAAAAACGTGGGTGCGGTTCTAAAAGGGTTAAGTCGCCGTTTGCTACGTACGTACGTAGCGTATACTGTATTCAAGATAACAGGATACCACAAACCCCCTGGGACGAATTTCAGAGCACACTTTCTCCAAAACATGCCTTAGAGGGGCGATGGCTTATTATTAGAGGGGCACACACAACCAAAATGGCGGCTTTGGGGAGATCTCGTGGAAATCCGTCCGAGGGTGCGGGTGTGCTCAATGCCAGTATCATGTATCGTGCATGGCCGCGTAGTCGTATGACCCACAGACCCTCGCATCCCCACAATGCCGGGACGGAGCACGTCGGGTTTTCACCGACCAAACAGACATTGCTATGATAGCACCAAGCGCGAAGCGTCGTGATGTCTTCGGCGAGTCGCACGGAGGGTGAGCTGCATCCTACTATATATATAGTAAGAGGGGGTGCGTTATCTCAAGTGTTGCGCGGTGTGACAAGGCAAAGCGCTCGATACCTGACGGAAGATGAGCCGAAGGCACGAGGATGGCCCCTCCCCTCCCACATTGCCGCCTTCGAACTCCAGCCCCAGGCGCCTGTACAGGAGAACCCCTCGACCGAGCTCAGATAGCTCATCTTCCTGCGGGAATCACGAACGCGGGGGGGGGGATACCCATTTGTTGCTTGCCTTAGTCATTTGACAAGTGGCCACGCATTTCTTTCGATTCGGAGCGTCGTTCCTACTCCTAATCTCCAAATAGAGACATGTTCAGCTTTCGGGCGCTCACTACGCTTTTCCCATACACATATATATATTACATAAACAGTTTTTGCCTACCTTCCTATGGTGTCGAAAACGGGTAGTGGGGTGTCCATTTCGTTTTTCACGTGGCCCCCTGGACTACTGAGCGTATTACGTATTAATACAGTACTGTAGATGAAAAACGTAAATGTACGACAAACATAGACCTTGGCCCAGCTTCTTCCACAAAGTTGTTGAAATAGACCACTCTAATCACCGCCTGGACTATGATGTCAGTATCGAACGGTGACTGTATTGCGCCGGCCACAGTGGTACTTGACTTCAAGTTCTAACCCTGCCCCTAGGGCACTGGGATTTTTCTGGGATTTTTCTCGGAATGAAGATGGTTGATGTACTGGCGAGCAAGTGTGGATCATCAACCATTATGCCATTTCGAATCTGGGCCAAGTCGAAAACACTATTAATAGGGCTGTCACAAAGACTCGCCCTCCCCCACCGAAAGCAAAAAAGGCGTTTTCGGCAAGCCGTCTGCCATCGAGGGCAGGGTGGAGCAGTGGCAATCAACACAACGGGTATTATAGAAAAAGCGCGGTACAGCAGTATCGCATCAACCCACACCATCAGATCGCACCAAACCGTCTTGAACTGCATTATTAGCCACACCTTACTAATATACATACTCGTACGACCACAATATTGGCATAAACAACACCCTGCCACTTGCGCGAACAAATTTGATCCTGGCTCGCATGACAGCACACGTCAAGAAAAAAAAACAAGGCACGGACCTTACATCAAACAGCAGAGACCTGTGATTTGCCGCTTGCGATCGGTGACGTCTTGACGAACGATTTTTCCGAACTAGCAAAGTTTGCCTCTCAACAATCCCTTGGCATACATATTCTGAATCACGTCCTTCCTCAGCTTCGCTGCTGCTATCCAACTCTGCAGCAACGGCTTAAAGTATCCTCTCCCATCAACGCACAGAACACAGCAGTACTGTACAACACCAGGCATACCTTACATCAGGCATCAGAGCCTTTTGAACTGCTGCTTGCCATCTAACTATGGTGCACGATCACAACTCGGCTACGACATTTGCTCAAGCAATACCCTCGCTCATCGACATGTCGCATTACTGCTGTACCACCTTGTCGCATCAAACAGCAGAGCTTTTTGAACTGCCACCCTGTAGGTTACATGGTACACCATACAAAGAACTCTGCAACAGCGGCCCAAACAACCCCCCCCCCCCCTCCACCAATGCACAGCAGTAGACTACAGCACTATTAATAGAGGTATTAGTAGCACTTTTCGGCCGAAATATTTTCAGAATGACCTATTATAGTGTATTAAAGTGTATTGAAGTGTATTAAAGTGTATTAAAGTGTATTAAAGTGTGTTAAAGGCTCCTTAACCCAAAAATCGTCGGAATTCCAATTTGGCGTCGCCAAAAAAAAAGTTGTCTCGTTATATAATTGTTCATCGGGTATATAGCATATATGCTATATATGCTATATATAGCATATGTAGCGCTATTGTTTTCCTCCAAAATCAGTTTTTGACTTAGTATTAGTATAGAGCTTCCCAAGTGATCACCCTCAGAAGGCAATACCTTATTAACATGCTGCATCTCGGAACTTCGAAGGGGGGAAATGACGAAACAAACTGACGGTTACAGCTACAGTAGCAACGGTTGCAGCGACGGGCACTGCGTGATTGGTGGATGGTACTGTCTTGTGCATATAATGGTTGGTGTCCCGACTTACAATGGTTGCAATGCAAGAAGTCGTGTAATACGGCACGGGCGTGGCATGATACTATATACTATATACTATTGTACTACATACGCTATTGTACTACATACGGTGCTGCCGGGCGCTGACGCTGCTGCTGGTATCATAGATAGATGGATGATAGCACCGCAGCTATTAAATATCACTGTTTTGGTCGCAATCCATTAAAAGGGGTCCCAAAAGGGCTACTGGCCAGTAGACAGTAGACTATTAATAGGGCAGTAACCTACTAATAGGGCAGTATGTCGCCTACTACTATTAATAGGGCATTGGTCGCAATCCCTTAAAAGGGGTTCCAAAAGGGCTAATGGCCAGGAGACAGTAGACTACTAGACTGTTAAGGCAGTAGCCTAATATCATAGGGCAGTAAGTACGTAGCCTACTATTAGGGCAGTAAGTAGCCTAATATCATATGGCAGTAGCCTAATATCATAGGGCAGTAAGTAGCCTAATAACATAGAGCAGTAAGTAGCCTACTAATAGGGCAGTAAATAGCCTACTAATAGGGCAGTACGTACCTTAAGGTAACGGCGTTTGGCCATTTCGCCCCTCTTCGCTTCCAGACCAGAGGCAACTCGCTCGTGCTCGGCCCCTAGCACTTCCAGCTGTGGAGAGCAGAGACAAGAGTACAGATAAAAAAGGCAGAAAAAGGATGCGTGACGCGACGAAGAGAGGAGGGAATCGCGCTGGCGCACGTACATATATACGATACCACAAACATTTCGAGCAGCAAGACGAATCGGGCCCCATGCATCATCCACAGAAACAGCCCCATATGTAGGTTGTGCTTTCCAGTAGAGCTTATCACCTACCGGTACCAGGTGTATATTCGGTGATATGGTTGACACACACTATGATACAGTTTGTGTACCAGCACGAGACAAAGGGACTTATGGTGACCAATGGTTGACTAGGTCTGATTGGCTTAGGCTTAGGGTTAGGGTTAGCCTTAGGGTTAGCCTTAGGGTTAGTTGTATTCGTCTTGTACACCATGTGCGTCAACCGTTCTCTCGAATAAGTGGTAAGCTACCATACCTCGGACAGATCCAATAGATCATCTACAGATCATTCAGATCATTCTCACTTCGTGATTTAGATCAATCAGGGCATACATATTCTCGATCTGCATGATTTAGCTCATGCTGCCAAGTGGGAGCTACATACACAGTTTGCATTATCTAGGACATGTTTCCTGGGTTGGATCTGTACTCTATACAGATCCTGCACAACCTCTCACAACGGCAGGTGAGATAATCTACATGATCTACAGTAGATCATGATCTATCTGTAGGTGATCTATCTGTAGATGATCTATCTGTCCGACGCGTGAGCACTTTGAACAAGAAAATAACAAAAAAAAACGCGACAAGGCATTCCGCGGCAAGCACGAAAGCGCTCTTATTACATGCTCTTAATACTTGAAAAAAAAAAGGCGACACCTAAGGCATTTTAGCGACAAGAACGAAGTAGCAACAGACAAATCTTGCAACGCTCCTTCTTACCTTGAAAAAAAGCACTACTCGATAATGCCTTCCACGACAAGCACGGCAACACAAACACGCTTCCTTCCTTTGAAAAAACTTCGATAAGCGATGAGACATTCGACGACATGCACGAAGGCGCTCGTAAAACGCCTGCTCACCTTAGCTGGGAGCTCCTCTTCCTCTGTTACCTTGAGCTTTTCCAACCGGCGCACCTCTTCCTGCAATCACCAAAACCGCGTCGAGATAAGAAACAGATAACAACTACTGCTGTAAAACGCGTAATGGAAACAATAATAAAAAAAATCCGAAAGGCAAAAAAAAACAAACGAAAAAAAACGAAACGAAACGGGCAACTCAAAAGTTTGGGATATTATGGAGAGTAGTACCCGTGCTAACTGCTGTGACGTCAGCCTTGTGCGAGTTCTGCCTACCGCTGCTGGAGCTGGGGGAGAGGGATATATATATCTTTGTTTTGTTTTTTTAACTTTTACGAGCAAGGGGGCTCATTTCCAGCCTCGCGTGCCGGAATCTCCGCGTCCCGTCTGACGATTGGAATCTCCTAAATAAAATGTCTGACATATATACCGGTAGTGACTGCAGCACGCACGCTCGCAGTGCCTTGCTGCATAGAACCCCAATTATCTTCACGAGCATGCAGGCAGGCACTCGGCAGCAGCACCTTCGACTCGGAACGATGCTGAATTTCGATAGGCGCAAGCTTGGCGACCTGCAGGAGCGGTCCCACCATATTTGGTATGTAGCCATTGACTCACCTGCAGTCGCTCTTCCTGCTGCCTGGCCAAGTCAACGCAGTGAATTTGTCGCGCGGTCGCCTCTTGCCCGGCTTTGCGCAGATCTAGCACCTCGTTCGCGCGCGCTTCCATGGACTGCTCGAATCTCGCCTGCTTCCAGAAGCGGCGCAATACAGTCAAGTACATACCGGTACACACTATTAATAACTTGGTTATAATTTATGGTAAACAGTGGCGGGAGAGGGGGTTGTACTCATTAGCCGCATGTCGTGCATGGCCGTAGTCGTATAACCATAGACCCTGGCATCCCTACAGTGCCGGGACAGAGCAATGGCGGGGGGGGGGGGGGGGGGGGGGGGGGGGGGGGGGGGGGGGGGGGTACTTCATTTTCATGCATGGCCGTAGTGGTATGACCATAGACCGTCGCATCCCCACAATGCCGGGGGTAATGGGCATGTGAATTGTGATGATATCGTGGACCGGACGATGGTTGGCAGAATGGCGGTTGGTGTTAGTGAGGAAGTACATCTATTATTAGTGAGACAGAATACCCTATACCAGATAAGCCAGTAATTCCTATTAAATAGTGAGATATAATAACCTGTCAGACTAGTCAGTAATTTCTAGCGAGATCAAAATAACCTGTCAGACTAGTCAGAAATTTATAGCGAGGTCAAAATAACCTGCCAGACTAGTCAGTAATTTCTAGCGAAATCAAAATGACTTGCCAGACTAGTCAGTAACTTCTAGTGAGTCAGGATAACCTATCAGACTGATCGGTAATTTCTAGTGATAAAGAACAACCGGTCAGACAAAATCAGTACTTTCTAGGGAGACATAATAACCTACCAGACTATGATACTCACTACTCAGAATTTTTGAGCGAGATAGGATAACCTGTTAGGCTTGTTAGAATACTCGGTCAGGAGCGAGAAGGGATAATCTGTTACGCTAGACTACTCAGTCAGCGACTGTATTACTCATACAGCGAATGGACCAGATTACTCATTCAGCGAATGGACTAGACTATTCATTCAGCGAACGGACTATTAATAGACTAGTCTAGTCAGTCGGCGTTGATTGAGTCCGTAGTATATTTTAAGAGGTCATCCCCACTCACTAACAAACTCTACGTATACATGGTTTGGGGCCTAGGCACTTAGGCACCCACCACTCACTAATATCATCTCTGGGTCGAACCCCTTGCCAAACTACCAGGCGCAGCAAGGCCGGAGAGATAAAACCATAGACTAAACTGCTTGAATACTCGTACGCACTGCATAAATAGGTGTGTTTCCAGACTCTGTACGAGTGCTGACTGAGCGCCGTGCTGTCCCAGCCACCGTTGGATATGTTCGGCCTTGGCAAAGCAGATTTTTCCCGCAAGGAACTCTTAAAATGGTACCGTTAGAACACTACCGCTCCTGATGAAAGTGAATGGGGAGAATGCCTGTGCTGTACGTACCGGAGCAACCGCTCAACGTGTCTTTGGCATGCTATCAGGGGACGGTAATTACGGTAATTGCCCTGGGGGGTGCGGCCGTCACTTGGGCAGGCAACACCCAGAGGTGTGTGACGCTGTCCACATCAGAGGGAGGCTATGATACGTTTGAAAGGAACCGCAGGCAAGGGGTTTTCATCAAGATATGTGCATGCTGTCTGTCCGAAGCGACAGACTTAACGTCTATCATCAGTAGGTTTCTCTGAACTACCCCGACGACTGGCCCACCAGAGCTGCTGCTGTACCAGGTGACACAATATAACCACACGAGCTTACCCATGATGGCATACACCCCTCTGGCAGAGCACCGAATACTCCTGTCAAGAGCAAAGCGTACACCGGCTGTGCTACCCATACGATGCCGTTCGATATGCAATGAGGTCTACGTACTGCTGTAGGTAGAACGCGCAGCACCCAAGAGCAATTCGTACTTCATAAACATCAGTCATGACCAGTGTACTGCTGTGGTCGAAGCGTGTACGACAAAACGTGTTGGGAAAGCACGGGCATTCTGGAGACGTCATAAGGACATCAAGGGTTGGACCATGGGACCAAAACCCTGAAAATCTGGGCAACTCCAATGGCACACCGAGTCTACAAACTAAGCTGTGCACACTGCACACCCTTTAGTATATGCTCGTTTTGGTGTGTTTTGCTTTTTGCTGTGGCCTTTAAGTGGAAAACCTCATTTTGGTGTATGTCGTTCCCACGGGTGGGCCCATCGGGCGGCTAATTATATACTGGCTCGTACGAGTACGAGCCCAGTTTCAGTTTACAGGGCTCAGGTCCGGGTGGGATCAGATCGGGGTGGGACCAGGGTGCTAAGCGTAGGGTAGATGTGTTGGCAAGACTTGCATACCCGCTTTGCAATTAGGGCTCGTCTAAAACCTTGCTTGGCCGGCGTGGTCACGTATCTGCTGTACGGTTGACCTCGTACAGCAGCTCAGCAGTCTGTTGTCTACGGGATCTCTATATAGATGCTTCGTATTAATATTAATAGTACGTTTTGTCGTAGAGCTATGGTATGATATACACTACGTGTCGTGTACGAGTAGGCTCTTGTTGTGCGAGCTGTGAGCTACCCGGTACGTACTTAGTATTAATAGGTCCCTGTTGTGTGAACTACAGCAGGCTAGACGTTAGACTACGCAGGCCTTGTTGCGTAAGTTTGTAAGTTCCGATTCGCCTGACTCCCTTCGTCTGGCCTACCGGTATATATCGGCTAACGACAACTACTGGCTGTATTTTGGCATCGTACTTATTCGTACATAGCTTTGACCACAACGCAGTGCTGCAAACTGCTAAAGACCTTGTATACGACATAAATTGCTGTAGCAACAGCTGCAATATCGTGGACCAGGTATCGTGTTTTGTCTGTTCGTGTGATTTTGTCTTTGTAGTTGTGTCCTGTTGCGTGTTTGTGCTGTGTTTGAACGTGTTCGTACTGCTGTAAAGATAGTCTACTGGTGTACCCGCGTGTACAAGAAGGTATACACATGTCTATCATATGAGACATATCATGTTGAACGTCTTCGCGCGCGCGCAGCGTTGATCGACACGAGAGAACAAGCCAAAGTTTGCCGCGTTTGGTGCGGGTACTGGCTGTACTGCTGTACGTACTCGTACAACGTGTATACGAGTACGAAAAACAGCAGTACCAGAGTATGTACTGCTGTACGACAAGCATACTGGATGGGAAACACCGCATTCTTTCCAGATCAATCAAACTGCGTGCACTATACACTATGAACTACCAGTATAACAGGTTGAAGTGAGCGTACGTTATCCTTTTGTACAGACGAGATAGTAGCCCAGCTTGCTTCCTCTCTCCTGGCTCCTGCTGTCCGCTTTTGGGCGGGCTAGAACGGTGTCTCAAGTCTAAAAGTCTCACACATCATTCGATACTCGTGCATGGAGTACATCTAATTCCTCAAATTCAAAAATCCGTTGTTGGCTGTTTGCCTCGTTGCTGATTTCCCAGTTGTCTGCCACAGCACAGCTCATCCACCACACGCCAACGAGGACTCCCGTTCCCCGCCATAAGGGTCCCTAGCAGATACGCTGGATCACAAGCCAGTGCGGGAGACGTGTTCCTGGGAAGAACTCACCTGTAGGTCGGCAAGTCGCTGCTCCCTCTCGGCTACCCAATGGCTCAACTGAACCTCCGTGCTGTGCAGCTCTGCTCGAAGCCCGGCGGTCATGTTTTCGCCCATTTCCGCCATGGATTCCATCATCCTCGGCTGCATTCGATCCACTTCGACCAAACCCATAGCCATGACAGCTTTGTCGAGCGTGCTTCACCCACAGGTCCTTTGAAAGTCCTTTTGTACGAGTGCTCAAGTCGAGCGCTGGTAAAAAAAAATAGCAAACCGATTTTGGAGTTCCATACATTGCGAAGGCTTTATTTGCGCGAAACGGCCGTAAAAAAAAGGAGCAGCCGACAAAAAAAATCGTAAACTGGCCGTGACCCGTGATGGCCGTGATCGTCCTGGTGACCCTGGTGCGATTACCCAGGGGAGTCAATGGCCTACACACCTACATCCTTCACGAGGCCATACCTTGCGTATTACACGCGGGCGAACTGTTGCACGCAGCTTGCAATCGACCTCGCAGCTGATCGTAGTCGGTCTTTTGCCAAATGATATACGTCGAGTCAAGGTCGAGTAGTAAGGTAAAAGCCGGCAGAGCGCATACTCGTAGGAAACTGCTGCTGCACACTCGAATACGTTACGTAAGCGTTATATACCAGGTTTCTTATCTACTTTCCGCGCCCTCATACTCATACGCGTAACGGGCTTATATATCGCAAAAATACCACCGTACATCTGTCGTCTGTTTGTGAACTTGACTCGGAAACCCCGACCAGACCGACACTCGACCGACATGATGTACGTACGTTGTACGAACGAGCTTGTTGTTTGCGCTCTCTCCGACTTTCTCCGACTGCTGACTGAGTACATACAACTACTTGGCTGAGTACGTACAACAACGATAATAGGTACTCTGTAGTATGCGCTCAATCAGGCATACTTGCGACTAGTATATACCGGGAAACAGAGAACGCACCCCCTCGAACGAATTTCATAGCTAGCCTCGAGCTAGCTGTGGTTTTCTCGACAACGAGTGTAAACGAGCGATGCGTGTATGGAAATAACTCGACGAGATAGTACGTGTCCAAAGTCACAAATTTCAATTTCCCATTGTATCATACTTAGCTAATCATACCCCCTACCCCCCATGTTTTGTTTTGGAGAAAGTCGGCTCCGAAATTCGTCCCAGGACGCCACGGATCTACATTATTAGACTTTTTCGTGGTTCGTGTCGCGACACGTGTCGCGACACGTGCCGCGGCACAGGGTTCGGGTAACATATCTATCTGTCTTTATTATTGTAGAGGGCGCAGCATTACCATCCACGCAGTGCATGATGACATGTAACGGCACGCACATGGCATGTATACTGTAATGAAGTAGGAGTAGCGGCTCCCCATCAATCAAAATCGTCGCCAGCTGTCGTTCGTTTTTTACTTCGTACAGTATGTTTTTTTCATTGAAAGCATTCTCTCAGCCAGTCAGGAGGATTTTGCGCGTACGAGTTGTACGGGGCATTAATGTGGTGAGGGGCACACCGCAGCAGTAAGTAATACTGTTGCTGTATGTAGACCTGCTGATGCACGGGCAACGGCACGGATGGGTGTGGGTGCATTTATTTGGTACTCGTACGTATACACCTGGTGCGTGGGCTATGATACCACCTCCACTATTACCTTGTATAATATTAATAATTTCAGTGTGGCCGTGCCGGGCGTCATGTTCCCAGACCCTGGAAAGGAGCCCACTGTGCTGCTGTGAGGCCCCGTTCCTGCGTACATCCCTCTGATCCACATGCTTGCATGCATGCTCGTGTTGGTGCATCAGCGGTGTTGTAGAAAGTGTGTGATGTCCATCGTAACACAGTGTAACGCAGCAGAGCAGTACCTGGCACCACTCTGGCCATAACTATAAGCTACTTTCTGATTCCATAATACAGTTCAAAAGTAACTCATATTTTCGGGCAGAGAGGTACATGGTTTCGGTGGCGACCCCATTAAATATTGCGGTGGTGACTCTGATAACGGCCACAAAGAGAACCGTTTCGGATCATGAAAACCTTCGTAAACCTTTCGAATTTCAAAGAAAGGTACGGTAAACGTTACTCTTTGACGACGGTGTGTCGAGGGTCGAGGGCACATAATATATACGTACCGGTTTTGTGAGCAGAGCCCGACTCGAATAATACTGACTGCTGCTGCTGCTTCCAAGGAATAAACGCCCTTGGCGGGACTCCACCGACCGTGCTACGTAGTGCTGAGGAGAATCGCGTCAAACCAATACTCAGATGGCACGACGCATACGACGAGCTCGATCAAATCTGGGTATATTACGAAAGCCAGAAAAACACGTCATCAGTATTGATTGGCTGCCTGGACCGTTTAATCGATACGGCAATTCGAACCGCACCGTAGTCGCACCATATCTTTCATCACTACCACAGTAGCTCTGACAAAGACAGAGCTACACGGAATGGGACAGAATCACGAAGTACAACGGCACACAAGATAAATATTTAATCAGAGCTTGGAACCAAGTGCGCTCGACACAGCAAGTGACCGTCGAGCCACGAGCCCAACCTACGCGCTCTCATATCGTATACAGACTCAGCCTAACAGAGCATAATAGCCACTAAACCACAAGATAACAACAGCGTGTTTTGTCACACTTGTCCCTGGCGCGTGATCAATACCAGGTACTAATCATTTGCTCGCCTCCAAGAAGAGGGGTACGTATTACTACTACTGCTGTAGTCTCCGTGTGCAACCTGAATATAGGCTGGCCGCCTTTAGAAAATTGTCCTCTCGACCCTGGTATTGAGTATCACCCAGGGGGGTCACCGACCTAAATATTGCACGAGCTTGCAAAGAATAGTGTTAATAGTGTTATCACACGGAGCTTGCAAATAAGAGTGTCGACGAAAATGTTAATGTGTCTTATAAGCTAAGCTTGGCTTGTACGAAGTATCAGGCGTACTCGTATTAAAAAAAAAACACTGGAAACGGCAGCATTGCGGTTTGATCACTTGTTTGTGTGTCGCCTGTTTACCACTCGTTCTACCACTCGTGTTATCACTTGTTTCTAGTGAGCGTCCGCTGCTTCTCCGCGGCCACGACAATTTTATCGTTTGTGGCGAGCCCCTTTCGCTTCCTGATGCCATCTAAGTACTGTCTTGCTATGTTGGTGACGCTAAGGTGTCCCTCTTCCCCCTCGTCCTCCCTCTCCTCGCTAGTCTGGGGTCGCCAGAACGGGTCCAATTCCATCACCTGCATTGGCAAGACGTGGTTTTAGTTTTTTGTTAGAACAAGGCGCTAGAGGGATTGTTCGCAGAAATTACTGCAGAGGGTGAGCGTGTAAAAGTGGCTAAAACGACGAGGATTTCGTGCCAGAGCTACAATGGGACGTACGTAGAATATGATAGCTGTCCGACGTAACATAATGTTACGCGGGGCTCTCGCCCGTGCGATGGTGCTAGCGCCGTACAGTAGTATTTAAACAGGAACGTAGCATCAAAACAGGCGAGGTTCCAAAACAACACATTGACGGCAAACACTTATTGTTTACGAGCAGAGTTTATACACACGATCTCCAGTACGATCCACAGGCGGCAGAACAAACATCACTGTCTCCAACATAGAAGGATCGTTTGTATGTTAATATTTCATCAAAATGTTCCTTATATTCATGGACAGAGTGGTACATTTATATTCGCAGCCGCCCAAAGCCTCGCATGATCCCAGTGACAGTGCAAAGGCTGCATGCTACGATAGAGGTGCACCATGTTTTTGCCTTCTAAGGGTGGTTACTTAGAAGAGCTCTACACCTCGCCCTAAAGTGATCATTAAGGGAGGGAGGAAAGTAAAAGTGCTACAATATGATATCCGATTCACAATCCCATGGCCAAAGCATACTATTAATAGGAACGAGATTGCAACAAAATAAGGACAGATTGCAACAAAATAAGGACAGATTGCAACAAAATAAGGACAGATTGCAACAAAATAAGGACAGATTGCAACAAAATAAGGACAGATTGCAACGCAATAAGGACAGTCCGCCGAATTTGGGTTAAGGAGCTCGATCTTCCAGAAATCATTTCAGCTAAAAAGTGCTATCTCTATCGCAGCACGCATCAAAGCGTGCTACCGGCTAGTATGTACCGGATACAAAACATCGGGGAGTCCTTCGACGTCATCGCACGTCGCACCTATATGCGCGAATAGGGTCCGTGGTCAGCACACATACTAGTCAGAAAACGCCTCCATTTCCGGCACACAGGCTACAGTAGTACCACTGCAGAGCCTAAGAATCGCTTGGATACCTTACATACAACCAGGTATGCTGCACGAGACGTGATTTTATAACCGGATCACCTCGTGGCTGCAAATGCGAGAGTGTGAGTTAGCAAAATATGATGAAACTCGACGGGCAGTGGTTTGCGGGAATGCTGCACACTTATGCGCGATAAAGATAACTTGCGTGTACCGGGGGGGAGGGGGGGGGGGGGTGTACTCATGTCGTGCACGGCCGTAGTCGTATGACCCCATAGACCCTCGCATCCCTACAATGTCGGGACGGAGCACGTTGGGTTTTCACCAACCAGGCAGACATTGCTTGCACCAAGCGCGAAGCGCCGTGAGGTATTGGGCGAGTCGCATGGAGGGTGAGCTGCATCCTGCTACGCCTCTGAGGCGGACTTGCATATGGACGACAACTTCAATGAGTTAATTTAATTTCTGGTGGGGGGGGGGGGGGAGGGTTGACACCTCTCACCCCCACGGCTACGACTTGTTCAGAAGATCGTCGAGTGTAAAAAGCTGCTGCAAGTTGAGCTGAAAAGCAAAAGCCACGATACAACGACGAAAACTAACTGTTTGGATATGCACCACAATCACTTTGTCCATAAGACAGCGCTGGCAGACTGATGGACAAGTCATTATGGTGCACTCTTAACACAATTCGTATTGATACCTTAAACACGAAACCAAAAAAAGCCACCGGAACGGGCTGAACGGAACGGACGTTACCTCCCAGTGCGAAAACGCCAGCTGTGGGGTGGTGCCAGCTCCAGACGTCTTCTTAAGCAGCTCGTCAGCGAAGCCGAACGACTCCGCCACGGGCAGCAGTGCTGTCAACAAGAACAGCTGAGAGAGAGGCACAGCATTCAAAAAGAAAACAAAAAGAAAGCGGACAGGTTCGGATGAGCCCAAGCGAACCTGCCACTAAAAAAACCCGGTGAAAGTAAACGAGCACTGGGAATGTCGAACGCAAAGCGCGGTGAAAAATAAAGGCAAGTACTCGTGACCACGGCTTGTCTAGAAAGCTGTGCTGAGGGGACAAATCTCCTCTACGAGCTGATCTGGAGAGTGAAAGCGATTTAACAAAAGCATCCTGTCTCTGGTGGTCCGCATGTGGTACTTTGCACCATGTGATCGACGCTGAGGCGCTGATGGTGGTAGATATCGAACGGCAACAGGAACTGATACCATATCGACAAGCGAAAAATTAAAACCATGTCCACTATTTCGGTACTCGGTATCATATGCCATACCTGGTGTCGTATATACGTCCAAACGTATCGGTCGGGACATATCGGCATAAAAAACGAGCTCGATACGACATACCTGGTACTGGTATGTGCCATGACTCAGCATCTCGAAACTTTCGATGCGATAGGCAGCACTACTACTGACCAGTACTGCTGTGCTACTGTGCGCACTCGTTCTGCTGCAACCGACTGCAACAGACTGGCCGTGTGCCACTTTATGAGAATGCAGCTGCAGCGGAGGGAAACGGCGGCCGTGACTTCTTGACGCGAAGAGATCAAAGCACAAACGAGAGCACGTAGTCCTTGTGAGTGCACGCCGTCTTACTATTACTAGTATGGTATGGTATGAAATAGGCACACTATGATAAATAAAATAAAAAAAAGTACAACGTGCTACCACCAAACGCGTTCAGGATATCGAGTAGTAAAATAAGGATCACGACTGCCTGGACCATGCTTTGCCATTTCACCCTGACGCTAACTTCGCATGTCGGCGAATGTCAATCGCAAGTCACAATTGATCCAATTACTTACACTAGTATTTAGGTTTTCGGGACACACTCAGCGACGTCCAAACTAAACTCTTTTCAGCTGCAAAAATGATCCCACACTATTACCAGGTAGTTCGTCCCCAAAAGTTTGCTCGTGTTTATAAAGGGGTTGTATGGGCTCTATCATACCCGTAATGCGGCTGCGGTATGTATACTGCCGGAGAAAAAAAAATGCGGGCAACAGCGAACACCGCACTCCGACCCACTCACCCACCCACCCACCCCTCCACCCACTCGTGCTGTCCACCCCACCCCAACCCCAACCCAACCCAACCCATGAAATCATGACTTAGTAAAAAGCTACCTGGGTGCCGTCGACGAGGTCCTCGTCCACCACCCTGCCACGCCGTTTCGAGAGCACCGCGTACATGTTCCCCAGCTGCTGCTGGTCACACTGAAGACTGTTCAGTACGTAAGGCGGTACAAAGTGAATACATAGAGTTATTACACAGGGAACGGCGGCCAGTAGGGTCAGGGGACTTGCCGAGATATTCTGCAGACTGCTCGTTACGTAAGGCGGTATATACATAGTGAGTATGTATAGTGAATACACAGAGGGCGGCGGTCAACGGGGCCAGAGGAGTTGCAGAGATATCGGGGGGTATAACCTCGGAAGTCGGGGTTGGGGGGGTCTCCTAAAGGAGTGGAGGCACTGTTAGGGGGTACGAATGAACTATTAACTCAACTCTACTCGTACGGGTTGGCGCTTGACCAGACAGCCGTCGGCTAAAAGATGGTAGTCACCACGGCGAGAAGCATCACACGACAAATGTTAAGCGAATCGTCATATATATGAGTACAGCATAGTGTTTCTCGTGGGCGTATTCAAAGCCGGTGCGGGTTTTGGTGTGTTGCTGACGGGCCGAAACGCCGCGCATACCCCTGCAAAACCCCACCTGCCTATCTTGCGTGCCATACAGTACGGCAATCATGTAGGTGGAGGTATACCTGCAGCGATAGAAGGCCTCCACCAATCGCACCGGGCAGCAGAGCATGCTGGCCCGGCAGCCCATGCGCACAATGGAAATTATCTGTCCCGTCAATGGCCCGAACCTCCGCTGCTGCTGCTGCTGCTGCTGCTGGTGGTGGGACGGAAAAACAACGAAGAACGCAAAAACGCAAAAAAAGAAGCATCAGCCGAAACAGAGTCGATATTGTACACTGTCTTGGAGTGCCCCGTGCGTAAAGGTGACAAAACAAAAGGAGGAGCAAGACGGCGGGATATTTCTTGTACGTACTATAAACTATAAATGGAAATTAGGCAGGCGGACCAAGTGGCATCACCCCAGCGAAGCAAAAACAAACGACGAACCGGGCCAGACAGGCGCGCGTCATTTCCCCGCTATAGAAGGTTCGATGTTACGATATAGTCATGGTATCCCTTTTACTGCTGCACTGTACATAAACCTTACTCTAATTCCAAGTTAAATACTGCCTAAAGGAGTTAAAAGGGTGATCATATAGCAGGCGCTCACGTCGCGAGCGCAATGATGAAACACAAAAAAGAGCCGCCATGGCCAGCCAGCGTAGAGAAAATATAAAAACTTGGGATAGAAAAACAAACGACCGTTCCACCGTCGTTTCTACAGTTTTAGCTCCCTCGAGCACATTACGATACGAATAAATCGTGTTTTCCTTCATTCAGCATAGAGGAAATTCCTAGCACGGAAGAGGCTCGGACATCGCGTACCATAGGTTCGGCGCTTACCGAGGAAGGGCTAAAGAAAAGTCCTACATTGGTCATTTCGCGCAGCAAACGTAGAACTGCTATTAGACCGATAAGTAGGTCTACAGTAGACACACAGTAGACATACTGCACGAGACCACAGTAGACCTATTGTAGGATATCACAGTAGACATACAGTAGACCTACTGTAGGAGACCACAGTAGACCTACTGTAGGAGACCACAGTATACCTACTGTAGACACACAGTAGACCTATTGTAGGATATCACAATAGACCACAGCAGACCTACTGTAGTAGACCACAGTAGACCTACTGTGTGTCTACTGTAGACCTAGTGTAGGAGATCACAGTAGACCTACTGCAGGAGACCACAGCAGACCTACTGTAGGAGACCACAGTAGACCCTACTGTAGGATATCACAATAGACCCTGACCTGCTGTGGACCGAAAATAAAGAGCACAACATCGCCAGCCGTGAAAGGCACTCCCCTTATCTCGACCGATGCAGGCATCAACTTTTTCAAACTTTAACCCCTACCGCCAAAGACAAACTAACCCACCTGCGGGTCCCGCTGCCCCCCTTTCCCGCTAGCGGCAACGCTGCTCTTCGTGCTCCCCCTTCCCACGCTGACGTCGTCGCCTTCCACCTCGGGCAAACCCTCCTCGCCACCGCCTGCACCATCAACTCCCTCTGCTCCGCCGCGACCAGCTTCCTCCAATTTTCTCGACGGCACACCAGGGGACACAACAGGCTCGTCCCCGGCCTTTCCACCGTCCAACACGCTTGATGGCAACACAGGGGACGCAATAGGTTCGTCCCCGGTTTTCCCCTCTCCGGGTGGTGCCAGAGTAACGCCTTCTTGGGTAGGAGGGGCCGGCGGCGTAACGGTAGCCGAGGGGCTATTGCCGGCTAGGCAGTCCTCCGTGATTTCCACCCGCTCTAGCAAAAAGCAGAGACCGTGCATTTCTTCCCCCGCTAAAGGGCCCGCAAGGGTAGCAAGCTGAACCAGCGGTAGTAGGTAGGTGGCGACCGGTGGGCAGCGGTAGCGGTAGGGAGTGGGGGGGGCAAAGGTTTAGGAGGAAGTTTAGGTTTGTTATACCATTTTTGTCCGGTTGGTTGGGCGGTAGTTGGGGACGGTGGCCAGTGGGCAGAGGCAGGGGAAGGGAGAGGGGGATGGGCGTGAGAGGCTTAGAAGGAGGGGGTGTAATGATGTCATGCATGGCCGCAGTCGTATGGCCATAGACCCTCGCACTCCTACAATGCCGGCACGGAGCATGTCGGGTTTTCATCGACCAGGCAGACATTGCTTGCACCAAGCGCTAAGCGCCATGAGGCGTTGAGCGAACCGCGTAAAGGGCGAGAAGCAACCTACCAAGAACCGCTTGTGAAGCGGATTTTGTGGCAATAGATGACAGCGTCGAACTTATTGGGGGAGGGCTAAGTTTATAATTGTCATATATTTTTTGTGCGATTGGTTGGGCTCGGGAGCGCTTGGCCAATCAATTCAATTGGCACAAAGCAGTCACATTAACGCAGAATACAACAATGAGTTGATCACGAGTTACAGTCACAACAACAGCCATGCAATGTTGTAATGACAGCAACGGACAAATACTCCTTCAGGAGCATTCTGCCGCCAGTAAACAACTGCAGTAGACATACTGAACAAGCGCAGTAGACAATATCGAACACGTGCAGTACAGCCGCACCTGGAAGCCAGTGATGACACTGTTCTCTATCAGCCGAAGAGCCTCCAGAGCTTCTTCGTCGCTGGCGCCTCGCAGCTATATACCGGCATCACGGTCAAGCCAATCGCACCACGAGCGCAAGAGAGATCAAGGGTCAACACCGTCAGACGGCCACAACACGCGAACATCAGGTACACGACCGCGAGACGCGCCGTTTTTTTTCTGAGGGTCCTGCCATGAGGAGGTCAAAAACTGATTTTGGAGGAAACTGAAAGTGCTACCCTATGAAAAACAACCTCATTACCTATTACCTAACTATACTCTGAATAAATACTGCAACACAAAAATGACGACGATTTTGGGTTAAGGGCTATACGATTAACGAGTATAAAATAAATTCAATTTGGAAAAATAAAAATCCAAATCCGCTTTTCATTGGTCAACACGCGCACCAGCACCAAATATTAGGATCTTGGGGGGTGCTGGTGCGTGTGTTGACCAATGAAAAGCGATTTTTGAATTTTATTTTTTATAAATTGAATTTATTTTGTACTCGTTAATATGGGCCCTAAGGAGCCATTAATAGCCTTTAATACTTTAATACTTTAATAGATCGTTCAGAAAATGTTTCCGCCAAAACGTGACACCTCTATCGTAGCAAGAACAACTACCGACAACAACAACTACCGACAGCAACAACTACCGACAACAACAACAACTACCGACAACAACTACCGACAGCAACAACTACCGACAGCAACAACTACCGACAACAACCACCAACAACAACAACTACCGACAACAACAACACCAGCAACAGTCAACATGCCAATACACGTTACGGTAGGTTTGTATGATACCATCCACTAAAAGCGTGAATTCACTTCACCTCGCTCGCCGCTTCCTCCACCTTTGCCGCTGCAACAGCCTTGCTGCCGCTTCCGGCACCATTGCCAGTGGTGCCATTGCCAGTGCTGCCATTGCCAGTGTTGCCAGTGCCAGTGTTGCCATTGCTTGCGGAAGCAGGGGGCTCCTCGAGACTATCTCCTACTCTGGCCACCCTGACCTCCACTTTACCAGCGCACCTGCAACAGCATATACCAAGTGCAACACAAGAGAGGGGGGAGGACAGAACATTGGCGGGGTTCGGCGGGGTAACGAACATGGTCAAGGGTGTTGCTGTTGACGTTGGTGGTAGTGTTGCTGATGTCGGTGGTATGCCTTGGTGTTGGTATTACGTTGGTGTTGGTGTAGGCGTTGGTATCAGGTTGGTGTTGCTGTGTGACTCGCGCTTTTTTCTTCTCTTTTCCTTTTTTCCATCCCATTGATAATATTTGCTCTCTCCTTCTGAAGGAAGAAAACCACATCGTTTGTCAATGATCTGCAGCCATGTTATTCATAGGATTAAGGATTTTGCTGGAGGCTGTCGTACGGCCGTGATATCGAGCTCGCTCAAATCCCGTGAGGCTTTGAACAGAAGAACCAAGGAGGGAATACGAACCAGACACCAGACCACCAAAGCAACAGAAGACGTAAAAAAAACAACATTTTCCATTGAAAACACCACTCTGAGGCGGGCAAACTACACACGCAAGGGCCGGCACAACGAACTCGCGTAAAAAGTCGGCAGAAACAAACACAAGAACACCGCTTCCCACCTGGCCAAAACATTGGACCCCACGTTCCGCGGTCCGAATGCCAGAGTTCTCACTAGGAAACCTTCCCCTTCCGCCTCGCCCCAGCAGGCGCCGCCGTCACTCCCACCATCGGACGATGCCTCCCGGAGGGCGCGAAGCAGATCTTCGCGGAAGGCGTCCGACCTGAGGCACAAAGCAGAAACAAATTGTCCGTGGTTGGCTCGAGCTTTGCCATAAAACCTACCAGGTATGCACGCAAGAAAATCATATTTCAAGCCTGAAATGTATATTTAAACACAGCTTGTAGCTTTTAGTATGCCCGTGTCAAGCGATTCGGTCTATCTCAAACCAGTACAGTTCTTAAACCAGCACTTTGCTTAAACCGGTAGATCTTAAACCATTGCCCCCACCGCTGAATACACCCTTTGCGAATACATATTTGACTTCTATCTGAACACACGTGATGTGTTGAACTGCATGTATGTACCACACCTGGAAAGCTTTTGAGAAGCGACCTTAGTAAGAGGGTCGGTCTTCCCTCCCGTCCCCGACAAAATAATGTCTGCTGATGCATTTGATGCATTGGCATTAGCATTAGCGGCTCTTGCTGCTCGAAGCGCCTCCGACAGTACTCGCGCCTGGCGACGGAGCAGAGCGAAGACCGTCAACTATCAGTTAATACGTCAGTTGCCTCTTGAGAAGAAGTCATATCCAAACAGCTGAGTCTGATGAGTCAAATCGAATGGTGTGATGATTTATGATACGATATGATATGATATGATATGATATGATACGATATGGTATGATACGATATGATATGATATGATATGATATGGCATGATATGATATGACATATCATGATATGCTATTATGTGAATGATATGATATGGTATGATATGATATGGTATGGTATTATATGATATGATATGATATGGTATGATATGATATGGTGTGGTATGGTATGGTATGGTATGGTATGGTATGGTATGGTATGATATGATATGATATGATATGGTATGATACGGTATGATATGATATGACATGATATGATATGATATAACATGATATGATATATCATGATACGACATATTATGATATGCTATGACATTATATGATATGATGTGATATGATTTGACATTATATGATATGATATGACATGACATGATATGATACACGATTCGATACGGCACGTCATAAAACCCGTAGTATCACACACACAGCTATCGAAGTATCACACACGCGTATGACTTTCGACGAAATCTTCCATCTCACAGGTGATGTTTTTTATTTTGACTTTTCTACATACGATATATACTCACCTCCTTCGGATGATCCTCGATAAGCCTCCCGACCCCGCTTGGCAACGGCAAGCACCGGAACGTGAGCGCAGCCCGCTTATCAGGGGTGAGCACCCTAGCCCGTCCGCTCTTGTAGTCAGCAAACGCCAGCCCTTCCTCGTCAGCCCAAGGGGCAATCTTCAGGTGAGGGGGAGCGATGATCGACCCATCCTCTCCAATCACCTTCACAATAGAGGGAGGAGGGAGGGAGTTGTAGAGGGAGGGAGGGACGTAGGGGAGGGAGGGGAGGGAGGGAGCAAGGGAGAGGGAGGGGAGGGAGGGAGGGAGGGAATGGTGTGTGTTTGTTTGGTGTCGCAACAACTGTCTGGGCGAATTAAAAACAGATGCCGATATTGGTGTTGGTGTTGGTGGTGTTGGTTTTGATGCTGGTGGTGTTCTCGTGTTGGGGTTGAGTGTGCTCTTCTTAGTATCAAAATGCTACTACCGCTATAGTGATTATTATATCAGACTGCTATATTACTTCGTAAAATATCAACATATATGTAAATTCGAGCACCACCCTTCGCCGAGCATGTATCATATTTATACATACGTTGTGTTGATTTGTGCTTGTACGCCAGGAACTACACTGAGCCCAAACAGTTTTTGGTGGTGCTGTGCTCGTACGAACCTACTGCCGCGATGTACTGCCGCCACCATCTACATTTACCGCCGCCATGACATGCATTCACCGCCGCGGTACACTGCCGCCGCAACATGCATTGACGAGGAGCCCTGACAGTCTGTAGCGGACACGTATGCTTTTGATCCGAGTATAGAGACGTGTTTCGTTCGCAACCAAAAGTTAGCAAAAACGTGCCCTTCCAGATGGAAAAAAACAAAAACAAACGAAGGGTCGTTCTTAGGGTCGTTCTTATCGAGCAATTTTTCCCCCCAAAATTTGCAAAAACAAATTCCAAAAAACACAGGAAAATCAAGAAAAAAACAGGATTTATTTGGAAATTTGGAATTTTTACAGAGGGCAAATTGTTTGGAAGGCTTCGCATTTCAATACTCGTAGTTGGAAATTATTTTAGGAAAATATGGAAATACAAAAATTATTGATTTTTTTCGAAAAAAATTGCTCGATAAGAACGGGCCTAAGCTGTGTGATCCATTTTTTTTATCAAAAGTCGTGCATACCAGTATTAGTATTTGCAAGCCTGGTGTGATACTTCGAGCGAAGCATGCTATATACGGGGCCTGTAGGTTGTGTGGGAAGCAAAAATATGTTCTGTAGGAAAGAAGCATAGCATGGTGTCATACCTGTCCAGGTGTAACGACCGTCTCCCTGAAGGGCACCAGAGGAAGGGACGCCTTCAGCTCCACGCACGCATATCGCTCACGCAGGTCCTGCACAGAAACAAAAAATAAACGGCATACAATCAGTACCATGGTATGAATCAATACTGTTTTTAGATAGGTACTCAACAGAAATAAATAGTGTACTCGTACTCGTACGAAGTGATTGATAACTTATACCTCTGTTCTCTGTTGATACTGGTAGTGTTTTCTAGTGGGGTTTCACTGTATTTGGTGGCATTTCGAGGTTTTAGATATATTTAGGACTGCGTGTGTGTATCTATCCCTGTTTTACGTAAACCAGTGCTTGGCGGTATGTATATTTCATGGTATTTGGTGTCGGCTCGGGGCGCAACGTTCCCCTTGTCACCTTCTGCTGACACTACGGTCACAATCCACACCCTCCAAATAGCCTATATACCGGTAGTATACAGCCTTAGAAACAAGGACACGGGAAATTCCGTAGCCATGATATGTAGCGACCGTCCAGAGTACAACAAACCAAGGGTGTGTTTAGTACGGTATATACTCTTGGAATACCCGGGTATATACTTTTGGGGGTGCCCGGGTATACACTCTGGGGTACCTGGGTATATACCCTATGGGTACCCGGGTATATACTCTGGGAGCACCCGGGTATATACCCGAGTATGGCAAAACATACCAGGTTTAGTGCCCGGATACCCCACAGTACATACCAAAACGTATATGAAGTATACCCTATTACACAGACCCATCTAACAATCTACGACTGCTCCAAAGTTACACTTCCGTATGGAAGACGTTTTTTTTTTAATCTTAAGCACAGATCTGATGTGGTTGAGGTGATGATGAGCTGACCTTAAGGCTCTGCTCGAGGTGGAGCTCCCCCAGGCAGCACACCACGTGTTCCCCTCGGGTCGTCACGCTCACCTGCTCGATCGGGAATTCGACAGGAAAAATGGCAAGCGTTACATCACAACAGTCACATCACAGCTGTTACACGTTGCACCGCTACACCGTTGCATCGCAACCGTTACACTGCTACATCACAACCGTTACACAACCGTTACACAACCGTTACACAGGCATTGCATGACGCCACGGCCGTTGGCCGTTGGTCGTTGATTGACACCACAGTCGTTACACGAGAACACCGCCACGTGGCAACCGTAACGTGACAATCGATGCACCACCACCGTTACATCCCAACCGTTACGTCGTTGGATACATCACAGCCGCTGATTGGCATCACAACTACTGAGTCATCAGAAACCGATACCGATACATACCAACCGTTTAACAGCTATATCACAATCGTTACACGGATACATCACAGCCGTCGCATGACATCACAACTGTCACATCACAACCGCTTCATCACAAAAACCGTTACACCAACACAGTTACACCACAACGGTTACATCACAACCGTCATACCACAGCCGTTACACCCCGACCGTTACAAGACGGGAACGATCGGCTGTGCGCACACCAGCCGAAACAGTGTACACATCTACTCACCGGTCAATCGTGTTTACGAAATGGCCAACCAACCGACACAACACAGCTTCCCGGGCAACCAATCAGAAATCAGAGCATCGGCGGTGCAACTGCTACTGAGAGAGAGCTACTGTAGATACGACGCCTGGAAGATAGTATAACTGTCGCTACTAATAGGAACTCGCGCAGCAGGATATTCGTACGTAACTGTCGTCTATTTTCGTGGGTTAGATTTTGGCCGGTCGGTCGGTCGGTCGGTCGGTCGCCTCAGCCATCTCGAAAGGGGTATCACAATTTTGTTGGCGCCGTGTAAACTAGAAACTATAACTAAATCGGTCCAACTCCATCGGTCCAACTCCATGACGCTGCGGGCTGCTCGACCACAATAGATGACCAATTACAGTACCTATACCAAAAGCTAACGAGTCCTGTTTAAACCACCGTGTTTTCTGATGAATTCCAAAAGCTAACGAGTCTCGTTTAAACCATTATTTTTCACTGAATACCAATTTTTAACGAGTCTAGTTTAAACGAATTTTGTTTTAATGAACACCAAAAATAACGAGTCACGTTTAAACCACCGTTTAGCCATTAACAGGTGTGTTTGAGGTAAGCTCGTGAGCATGAGGGACAGAGAGCTCCTGTGGCTGCCAGCAGCAGAGTGAGAGATAGGGATGGGGATGCATCACCTCAACAGCGGGGTCAGCTTGGTACAGCCTGCTCAGGCCCAGCTCGAGTTTATCCATGTCTTGTTGGTGCAAAGCTTCCACAGCCACCCGCACCATCGGCTTCGCCTGCCAAAATAAAAAAATAAAATCCACAGATCGGACACGTCAGATCCCCAGTTCATAAGCTTAGCTGCCAGTTCATGACCTAGATCTTTGGGGGCAGATAGGTTTAGATTATTGATGTATGTGATCTGTCAGAGCTGGTATTAATAGATCATGACAACGTTTCACACATTGGTTATATCGGATATAGTACATCAGATCCTCAGCGCGCTGGCAAACAGTGACGTCAGTCCGTTCAACGTCACATACTATCGTTTGCCGCGCCTGCGACTAATACGAACAACCCCATTGACCGGCTAAACTTGATTAACGATAATTCAAGCAAAAACACGCGCGACACGACATATCGAACTATCGATATCCGCTATACAGATGGAAATTTCCGATATCTCAATATATGGAAACCTTCGATGTTTCGATATACAGTGTGGGTCCCTCAATAAGGCGGTCTGAGTGTCTGAATAAGGCGGTATCCCTCGATAAGGCGGTCAGAATCGCTTGGCGCGACTGGGGAATCGCACTCATAGCCTGGAATGAATAAGGCGGCTTACCTCTATAAGGCGGTCATATTGCTCTGGCTCACTACCGCCTTATTGGGGGACCCCTGCTGTATTGAGTATTTCGGTATTTCGATCGATATTCGATATTCAATATATCGAAATTTCGAAATTTCCGATATATCTTTATACGAAGTATACAAAACCCCCCGATATTTCGGCATATCCAACTTGCGATAGGATGTACCAGTATCCATTATCCAACCCTTACCTGAAGCGTAACCGCTCGCATGGCTGGGCACTCTGGCACGTCGCTTAGCGTGGCGCACTTGTTTACCCTTCCCTCTAGGCCCGCCAGGGCAAGGACATTTCCGGCTGGAACACTCGAAACCGGCTGCAGCGCTGCTCCCATCATCATAAATAACGCCACGTTACCCCCCCCGCGCTCCCGCGGCGGCGCGTCCTCTTCGACGTCGATCTCCGAACCGTCACCATTTTCGCCGCACGTGCGCCCCGGGCGGCGGGTGAAGTGCCGTTTCGATGCCGGCGGTTCTCCCGCGGTAGGTCCGGCGTCCGGGGGGGGAGGAATCCAATCGTCCCCTAGAGGGGATGCGTGTCTCCACGCCCCCGGCTTGAGGGGGTGGTACTTTGGCCCTAGCACCTGTCGGGGATGGAGGGAGAAAGTCGTGGGGAAAAAAGGCCAATCGTATCACAGGAAAACCCGAACCCGACGGCAGGTTAAGAAAGCGGCAGGATTGGAGGAGGGAGATAGTCTTATGACAAAAACGCCAATCGTATCAATGGAAACCCCGAACCTGACGACAGAACTGGAAAGCGGCGGGATCGGTGCCGGTATGCCCGCCGACCAGCACCAATTTGCAGCGTCTTAGATAATTTCCTATTTGTTTCCTGCATTGCATTGCCGAACTTGCCGCGTTTTTTTGCTGCGGTGCTATTACTAACAGCTTGAGGCATTTTGATGGAATAGCAGCAACAACACAGGGATCATTCGTCGCTGTCCGCGTTCACACGCCTTCCTCAGTCACAAGCGTGGGCGAAGGGACAAAAGACACACACACACGGATTCGAAACACCGGTTTGCAAACGCCAGGCTGGGCTTGCAGGAAGTCCCGCCAGGGCAAGAATATAGTATTACACGTTTTCCCCATGTTTGGTACACTGCTGTATTAATAGTTGTCGCGACGACCGAACCCTCCTGGGAATCAAAGGCGGCAGTTGGGGTGGGTGTAAGCCGCAGCTAAATGCCGCAACCGAGCCAAACCGATCCGTGCATACACCCGGCCCCACCTCGTTCTGTTTCCGTCCGAAATAGTTTAGCCTGTTTTGCGACCACCACCACCACCACCAACACCAACACCAACAACACCACACCACCACCATCTAATTTATTTTCTGGTGTGGTCACTTCCAGAGACAGCAATGGGTATTACTATGTATCTGCCTCTGGGTGCCTTACCATATACACACTACGTGATACGATCATTCCCCTTGTCGGAGTTGAGGTTCTCGACCCCGCACAAATGATCTACTCGACCGCCAGCCTTGGGTAACCCCAAAAAAAACAAGAAAAAAAAACGGACCCTGGTTGTCTAGCTCACGCAGTGAGAGGCATGTTTTACAGCGTCGTGCCACGACGCCAACCCAACCATAAATATATAATATGTTGATGGGGGGGGGAGGGGGGGGGGGGGGGGGGCGTACTCATTTGTTGCTTGCCTTAGTCATTTGACCATTGACCACGCATCCCTTTCGAGACGGAGCACCGTTCCTACTCCTAATAGAGACACCTCCAACACTTGGGCGCTCATTACGTTGTTTCCATATATTACAAAGAAACTTTTGCTAATCTTATCCCCTTCCTGCTTCGCCGCCTGTGGCCACCATCTATCTCCATCGTGTAGGGATAGTATAGTTTCATCGTTTTTCGTACTATGCTAGTGCCGAGTGTATGATGTGTAACATTTCGAGTCTTCTTCAAGACTCCGCTGATTCGGGGGATTGCTGGATGGGGGGTGGGGCGTAGTCTAGGGGGGGTACTCATTTGTGCTAGGCCGTAGTCCGTATGACATAGACCCTCGCATCCCTACAATGCCGGGACGGAGCACGTTGGGTTTCACCAACCAGGCGAGAGGGGGGGGGGGGGCCATTGTCTGAGTGTCGTGCGATGACGCTGCGACGTATGAAAGGCGAGGGGGCGGGGGTGTATCATGTGTGCACGGCCGTAGTCATGACCATAGACTCGCATCCCTACAATGCCGTGGACGCGAGCGCGTTGGGTTTCACCAACCAGGCAGGCATTGCTTGCACCAAGCGCGAAACGCCGTGAGGTATTGGGCGAGTCGCATGGAGGGTGAGCTGCATGGGGGTATGTAATATGAGCGTGAGGATAACTAACCACGATGAAGATGAAAACCTTCTGAAGATGATCATCGTCGAAGTAAGCCGCCATGCATGCATGACACATGAGTGCCCCCCCCCCCCCCCTCCCCCCCGCACGCTCTTCTGACCCCCCCCTCCTGCCCAATGCGCCCCCAACGCACCCCCCCCTTACGCCCAACCGAAAGGATGGAGATGGACCGCGTGCGCCGAGCTGTGGCCACCTGTGACGCCTCTCCCTCCGCCCCGGTGGTGATTTTTGTCTCCAAAATGATACCGGTAAAAAAGAGGGATATCGTTGATGCCAACGGGAAGCCATGGCGACCCCCCTCTGGACTGCTGGATGAGGGCGGCGGGGAGGGAGCGGGGGCGGGGGAGGTGGAAGACCAGGATGCTTTGGCGTTCGTGGCGTTTGCTCGAGTCTTGAGCGGGACTGTCACGCCCGAGACTCCTCTCCTGGTGGGTTGGTGTTGTGCTTTTTTATTGGTCGCGGGAACGTTGGGCTTACTCGGAGGTTTGTGGTGGTGGCTAGGAGAGGGGTGGGGAGGGAGGGAGGGGGGTGCTGTTGCTGTTGGTGATGATGGTGGTGGTGATGGTGGTGGTGGTGGTGGTGGATTGAGACCCCTCCTGGTGGGTTGGGTTGTAACTTTTTTGGTCGCTGGAAAATTGGGCTGAGGGCTTTGTCTTGGAGGTTGGTGGTGGTGGTGGTGGTGGCGGCGGTGGTGGCGGTGACGGGGGGAGGGGGGTGGTGAGGATATGGATAAGGTAAGGTTTAATAGGTAGGGTCCCCCGTGTTTGGCTGGCGTGGTGGTCGGTGACGCGGGTTAGGGGGTGGTGTTGTGGGGTGTTGGGGCCCTGTCTCCGTGTTGCCGGCTGCCCTCCCGGTCCGGCTGGTCGCCGCTCGCAAACAGTGCCTAAAACCTCACTTATCGAACGAAAAACAGAACCGAAAGGTGAGGCCGGTAAGTGTATGACAACAGAAGTCGGCTCCTTGGCCTCCGCGTTGGCTCGGTTGCGGCATTTAGCTGCGGCTTACACCCACCCCAACTGCCGCCTTTGATTCCCAGGAGGGTTCGGTCGTCGCGACAACTATTAATACAGCAGTGTACCAAACATGGGGAAAACGTGTAATACTATATTCTTGCCCTGGCGGGACTTCCTGCAAGCCCAGCCTGGCGTTTGCAAACCGGTGTTTCGAATCCGTGTGTGTGTGTCTTTTGTCCCTTCGCCCACGCTTGTGACTGAGGAAGGCGTGTGAACGCGGCAGCGACGAATGATCCCTGTGTTGTTGCTGCTATTCCATCAAAATGCCTCAAGCTGTTAGTAATAGCACCGCAGCAAAAAAACGCGGCAAGTTCGGCAATGCAATGCAGGAAACAAATAGGAAATTATCTAAGACGCTGCAAATTGGTGCTGGTCGGCGGGCATACCGGCACCGATCCCGCCGCTTTCCAGTTCTGTCGTCAGGTTCGGGGTTTCCATTGATACGATTGGCGTTTTTGTCATAAGACTATCTCCCTCCTCCAATCCTGCCGCTTTCTTAACCTGCCGTCGGGTTCGGGTTTTCCTGTGATACGATTGGCCTTTTTTCCCCACGACTTTCTCCCTCCATCCCCGACAGGTGCTAGGGCCAAAGTACCACCCCCTCAAGCCGGGGGCGTGGAGACACGCATCCCCTCTAGGGGACGATTGGATTCCTCCCCCCCCGGACGCCGGACCTACCGCGGGAGAACCGCCGGCATCGACACGGCACTTCACCCGCCGCCCGGGGCGCACGTGCGGCGAAAATGGTGACGGTTCGGAGATCGACGTCGAAGAGGACGCGCCGCCGCGGGAGCGCGGGGGGGGTAACGTGGCGTTATTTATGATGATGGGAGCAGCGCTGCAGCCGGTTTCGAGTGTTCCAGCCGGAAATGTCCTTGCCCTGGCGGGCCTAGAGGGAAGGGTAAACAAGTGCGCCACGCTAAGCGACGTGCCAGAGTTCCCAGCCATGCGAGCGGTTACGCTTCAGGTAAGGGTTGGATAATGGATACTGGTACATCCTATCGCAAGTTGGATATGCCGAAATATCGGGGGGTTTTGTATACTTCGTATAAAGATATATCGGAAATTTCGAAATTTCGATATATTGAATATCGAATATCGATCGAAATACCGAAATACTCAATACAGCAGGGGTCCCCCAATAAGGCGGTAGTGAGCCAGAGCAATATGACCGCCTTATAGAGGTAAGCCGCCTTATTCATTCCAGGCTATGAGTGCGATTCCCCAGTCGCGCCAAGCGATTCTGACCGCCTTATCGAGGGATACCGCCTTATTCAGACACTCAGACCGCCTTATTGAGGGACCCACACTGTATATCGAAACATCGAAGGTTTCCATATATTGAGATATCGGAAATTTCCATCTGTATAGCGGATATCGATAGTTCGATATGTCGTGTCGCGCGTGTTTTTGCTTGAATTATCGTTAATCAAGTTTAGCCGGTCAATGGGGTTGTTCGTATTAGTCGCAGGCGCGGCAAACGATAGTATGTGACGTTGAACGGACTGACGTCACTGTTTGCCAGCGCGCTGAGGATCTGATGTACTATATCCGATATAACCAATGTGTGAAACGTTGTCATGATCTATTAATACCAGCTCTGACAGATCACATACATCAATAATCTAAACCTATCTGCCCCCAAAGATCTAGGTCATGAACTGGCAGCTAAGCTTATGAACTGGGGATCTGACGTGTCCGATCTGTGGATTTTATTTTTTTATTTTGGCAGGCGAAGCCGATGGTGCGGGTGGCTGTGGAAGCTTTGCACCAACAAGACATGGATAAACTCGAGCTGGGCCTGAGCAGGCTGTACCAAGCTGACCCCGCTGTTGAGGTGATGCATCCCCATCCCTATCTCTCACTCTGCTGCTGGCAGCCACAGGAGCTCTCTGTCCCTCATGCTCACGAGCTTACCTCAAACACACCTGTTAATGGCTAAACGGTGGTTTAAACGTGACTCGTTATTTTTGGTGTTCATTAAAACAAAATTCGTTTAAACTAGACTCGTTAAAAATTGGTATTCAGTGAAAAATAATGGTTTAAACGAGACTCGTTAGCTTTTGGAATTCATCAGAAAACACGGTGGTTTAAACAGGACTCGTTAGCTTTTGGTATAGGTACTGTAATTGGTCATCTATTGTGGTCGAGCAGCCCGCAGCGTCATGGAGTTGGACCGATGGAGTTGGACCGATTTAGTTATAGTTTCTAGTTTACACGGCGCCAACAAAATTGTGATACCCCTTTCGAGATGGCTGAGGCGACCGACCGACCGACCGACCGACCGGCCAAAATCTAACCCACGAAAATAGACGACAGTTACGTACGAATATCCTGCTGCGCGAGTTCCTATTAGTAGCGACAGTTATACTATCTTCCAGGCGTCGTATCTACAGTAGCTCTCTCTCAGTAGCAGTTGCACCGCCGATGCTCTGATTTCTGATTGGTTGCCCGGGAAGCTGTGTTGTGTCGGTTGGTTGGCCATTTCGTAAACACGATTGACCGGTGAGTAGATGTGTACACTGTTTCGGCTGGTGTGCGCACAGCCGATCGTTCCCGTCTTGTAACGGTCGGGGTGTAACGGCTGTGGTATGACGGTTGTGATGTAACCGTTGTGGTGTAACTGTGTTGGTGTAACGGTTTTTGTGATGAAGCGGTTGTGATGTGACAGTTGTGATGTCATGCGACGGCTGTGATGTATCCGTGTAACGATTGTGATATAGCTGTTAAACGGTTGGTATGTATCGGTATCGGTTTCTGATGACTCAGTAGTTGTGATGCCAATCAGCGGCTGTGATGTATCCAACGACGTAACGGTTGGGATGTAACGGTGGTGGTGCATCGATTGTCACGTTACGGTTGCCACGTGGCGGTGTTCTCGTGTAACGACTGTGGTGTCAATCAACGACCAACGGCCAACGGCCGTGGCGTCATGCAATGCCTGTGTAACGGTTGTGTAACGGTTGTGTAACGGTTGTGATGTAGCAGTGTAACGGTTGCGATGCAACGGTGTAGCGGTGCAACGTGTAACAGCTGTGATGTGACTGTTGTGATGTAACGCTTGCCATTTTTCCTGTCGAATTCCCGATCGAGCAGGTGAGCGTGACGACCCGAGGGGAACACGTGGTGTGCTGCCTGGGGGAGCTCCACCTCGAGCAGAGCCTTAAGGTCAGCTCATCATCACCTCAACCACATCAGATCTGTGCTTAAGATTAAAAAAAAAACGTCTTCCATACGGAAGTGTAACTTTGGAGCAGTCGTAGATTGTTAGATGGGTCTGTGTAATAGGGTATACTTCATATACGTTTTGGTATGTACTGTGGGGTATCCGGGCACTAAACCTGGTATGTTTTGCCATACTCGGGTATATACCCGGGTGCTCCCAGAGTATATACCCGGGTACCCATAGGGTATATACCCAGGTACCCCAGAGTGTATACCCGGGCACCCCCAAAAGTATATACCCGGGTATTCCAAGAGTATATACCGTACTAAACACACCCTTGGTTTGTTGTACTCTGGACGGTCGCTACATATCATGGCTACGGAATTTCCCGTGTCCTTGTTTCTAAGGCTGTATACTACCGGTATATAGGCTATTTGGAGGGTGTGGATTGTGACCGTAGTGTCAGCAGAAGGTGACAAGGGGAACGTTGCGCCCCGAGCCGACACCAAATACCATGAAATATACATACCGCCAAGCACTGGTTTACGTAAAACAGGGATAGATACACACACGCAGTCCTAAATATATCTAAAACCTCGAAATGCCACCAAATACAGTGAAACCCCACTAGAAAACACTACCAGTATCAACAGAGAACAGAGGTATAAGTTATCAATCACTTCGTACGAGTACGCCCCCGCCCTCCAACAACGCCTCATCCAGCGGCACTTCCTCCACAGGAGGCCAGAGCACTTTGACCCTAGTGGCTTGGGCGTCTGCAGGAGATGGTCCTTTTTCCACCACCATGCGGAGCACGGCCTCCGACAGAGGGAGCCACCTCTTCATCACCGACTGGAACAATGCAAACGAGAAGGCGTGATCAGGGGGGGGGGACAGGGGTTGTATAGAGGGGAGATAATAGGGGTTATATAGGGGGGAGGGGATAGGAGACAGGGGATAGGAGACAGGGGACATGGGTGAAGAAATATAATTCAATCTTGTATGTACGCTGCACGGATACAAACGAGAAGGCGTGCTCAGGGGGAGAGAACAGGGGTCAGGGGACAGGGGACAGGGGACAGGGGGTATGGGTGAAGAAAAATAATAGAATATTAAATATACACTGCACGAATACACACGAGAAGGCGTGATCAGGGGGGCGGCAGGGGGGCCGGGGATATGAGTGAAGAAATACTACACAATATTACATACCGGTATACGCTGAACGGGTACATACAAACGGGAAGGCGTGATCAGCGAGGGGGGGGGGGTACAGGATAGGGGTTGAGAAATAGAACAAAGTGTTTTACGCCAGACGGACACAGACGAGAAGGCGTGATCAAGAAAAGGGGACAGGGGATAGGGGGCAGAAAAAAACGCCCCCTAAGGCAAGGGTATCCACCACAAAAACACGTCGACTCGGATTGTTGTTTTTGGCGTATCCTCACGACCGACCGCCCGACCGATCGACCGACTAGCCGACTAACCAACCGACCGACAGACAGACCTGCCGACCGACCGATCTACCGACTAACCGACCTACCGACCTACCGATCGACCGATCGACTGACCGACCGTGCTGCTGCTGCTGCTGCTGCTTCCTCTCACCTGAAGGACGGTCCGGGGGTCAGACGAAGACAGCTCTCGCGGGGGGACGTCCAGGCCGAGCTTTACAGCCATCCGGCCCGCCTTGGTGCCGTTCTTGTCTCGAACAGCCGCCTCGTACAGCTGCCAGATCGGGTCCAGGATCATGGACACGAACATCGGCGGCGACTGGCTGGAAGGCACCCACTTCGTCACCTGCAGAGAAAGACAAGCAGAGAAAGTCCGTTCACAACATCCAACATTGGACAGGTCAGATAGATCAGATAGATCAGATATATTAGATAGACCAGATAGATCAGATAGATAATCGATTCCTACTCCACGATCTAGATCTTGCTTGGCAAATAGATCCCCGTTGTCGCAGATCAGATCCCTATCGCACGATATACGTCTATACGGGCAGACAGATCCCTAACATCGGACAGACCAGATAGATCCCCATTCCATCACGATCTAGATTTTTCGGCGCAAGTAGCATCCCTGTTGTTACATATCAGATGCCTATTTTCATGATCTACGAACGCATTTCGGGGCAAAGATCTGATGCTATATAATAGATCCTTGTTGGCACACAACATCGGACATAGATCAGATATATCAGATAAATCAGATATATCCCCATTTCAGGATGTAGATATTTCAGGGAAGACAGATAGATCCCTGATATATACCAGTATGAGCATGATCTAGATCACGTTTGCCGGATGGGACCTGCATGATCTATACTATGATCTATACTATATGATCTGTAACATCTGTAAGACAAGACTCATGAGCCACACGTTTGCCGAGCAGGATCTATTATACCATACAGCTCTTGCACATCATCCTATACCCGCATACTTCGTATATATAGGATCTAGATGATCTAGATTATTTAAAGCGTTTAGATCGGGTCATATGTCATACATCGCAGTATACAGCAGTTATATGTTACACTTCGTATGTTATACTTCGCAGTATACAGTTATATGTTATATGTTAATGCAACCATTTTATTTTGCGTATACAACTAATATCGGAGACCATACTAAATACGACCAAACATTGTTAGTAAAAATAGTAAAAATAGTTCAATATATAGGTTTTAGTGTGTACCGTAGGTCCTATTTACTACATTAGCCCACCCCGTAACACTTTTTTTCAGTACAGTAGTTGTGTGAAAGGGGTAACCCGCCTTTTTCGTCTTGGCATTCAACACGAAGCTCCCCCACAGCATCCGTCGCAGCTCCCGCGGCTTGCACCCCACCCTCTTCGCCCAAATTTTGGCGAAGTCTCCGAGACCGAAACCCCAGCCGTCTAGAGCAGAGCAAAACACCACGTCTCCATTTTCGGGGCTGAAGGTCCACTCCTCCACCACCTGTTTTGTTTTAGTTCCGTGCCCAGCAGCCCAGAAAGAGGCAGAAACAAGCAAAAAACAACAAGGAGAAGAAGAAAAAGGAACACACGAAAAGCAGGCAACAAGAGGCAAAAAATAGGCAAAAAACGAAAAAAAACGGGGTGAAAAAGTTGAGAAAAAAGTTGGAAAAAAAGTAACGGCAAAACAAAGGAAGATTTTTTTTTCGGGGGGGGGGGGGGGGGGAACAGGCAAAAACAAGGAAAAAGCGGGTTTAAAAAACAAACAGGTGAACAAAAGCAAACAAAGGAAAAACAAAAACAGGCAAATCATAGCCCGAAATACAGGCAAAAAAAGGCAAAGTATGCAGAAAAGGGCAAAGTATATTAAAAGGAGGACATCGCGCTATATACCACAGTAACAAACAGTACGAGTAGTGTTGGCGACAACAGGACATACGCCCGGGAGGCCGAGGAGTTGGGGCGGGCGTACAGTAGTATGACACTACTGTATTATTCACCTCCGCTGGCGGCGCCTTCTCCTCCCCCCCTTCCCCCTTAACCTTGTAGGCAGCGTCGTCCAGCTCCGCCAATTCTTCGGCACTGACCTGCCATCGTTGCCATCGGATGAGTTTGTTTGTTCCACAACATAGCAGGGCAGTTAGTACGGGATGGTATAGCACAGTATACCACAGACCACAGCCCGTTAGTACCGTCCCCTAGCATACTGGAAACAAGCACTGCGGTGCATGCATTGTTTTGTACTTGTTTGCTTTCAGCCATCGAGATGGATGTTCTTGCTTATTTATAGCGTGTTTTGTCACCCCGGATTAATGGGCTGAGGTGATAATCATCATCAGTATAGCACTGTTTTATTGTATAAGGCCATCTATTATGGGAAATTATTTTTGGGCCCTCAGAACTGAGGTTTTAGGCCAACAACGCATACTTCTGAAAACTGATTAGTTGCGCCGAAAATCAAATGAGACCCTAGAGAAACGGAGAACTGCTCCAGAAAGCCCTCGGAAAACTAGGGGTGGATCTTGAGGAGTGTATGGGTATTTTTTAGAGTCCAGCCGAGTAAAACGGGTATATTGGGCCTAGAAACCAGTTCCTGGAGCCCAATTTTTTTCCCCCCATAATAGTTGGTCTAACAATTTCACTCTTGGCCGGTACAGGCGGCAAGTTTTTGAGGTGGTACCGCCCGCGTGGGGCAGTCTACGACTAGTCCAAAAGTCTCCCGGAGATGATGCGCGATGAAGCGGCGGACGCTGCGATTACACATTCCGATGCTGCTGCCGCTTAACTGCTCTATACTGCTACAGTGCTGCACCAACACAAAAGGCTACGAGCATGCCTACTTTCATTTTTTTGTTCGACAGTTCATTCAATTCAACATTTAGTTCGACACGCGAAGTGGTTCCGCGCTTTGTTCGGCACACCGTTTGACAAATTGTATGACAGTTCGTTAGATGTTTCGTTCGACACTGCTTTTGAGGAGGCGGGAGGGCCTCTATCCATCCTGCACATAGTGCTGATAGTCCGTTAGTGCTAGTAGTGCTGATGGTGCTGTACAAATGAAGCGGGGACGCGGTGTAAAAAAAAGGCTTAATAATAACGTCAAAAATTATATATCAAATGCCACTATGGCAACTTGAAAACATGATAGCAGCCTGACATGAATTACATAGCTGGAGGTTGGACGTACCACCCTATTGGACGAAAAGGCAGGAATCGAATCCCGTGCACCTCTTCTACTCGTTAATATTCGCGGGACTACATGTTAAGACTAGTATTCAAAGTCAGCTGACCCTGTCCGCAATTAACCTACCCGTTCTTAATTGAAACAAAGGAAACACGTTGAATAAATCTACTGCTGTAGGCAGTCAGCTGACTCTGTCCTCCATTAACCTGTCCCCAATAAAATTGAAAGAAAGGAAATAGGACAACATCTACTAGTGCTGTAGTACTGTAGATAATTCTCACCAGCGTGGCCGTGAGCGCGTTGATGTTCTCCACCAGTCTGTGCAGGTGCTGCCATGCTTCTAACGGCGTCAGCTGCAGCTCAGAAGCCAACCGGTCCACCTACCGTCGAAACGGAACCCAACATGTGAGGGGGGCGGGGATAAGAAGATGGCCTACCCGTGGACATGCCTTCGAACCCAGTGAAGCTCCTTAGAACTGCGCTCACGCAATAGGGACAGACCACTTGCAATTAAACTTGGGTCATTTTAGACGTGGAAAAAGGTGCCCTACTGAACAATAATACCGTACTCACGCCATTTCAAGACGGCCTAAACCGCAACCGTTCGCAGTTGTACACCACAGCCATCAAACCCTTCCAGTTTCACTTAACACGATGCAGCGCAGCAGACATTCAACCCATTCGAAACAATCGGCACCTTGTTGAGTACAAGCAGCGGCCGCATCCGCTCCGCCCTGGCTTGCCGAAAAACCGCGTGCGTCTGAGCACACACACCCTGACAAACGTTCCAAGCAGCACCACCAAGGAACGGCAGTACAAGCAATACTCAGGGTCAAGGTCAAAGTCAACGTCAGGTCAAGGTCAAGGTCAATTTCAATGTCAAGGTCAGCGTTAGGTCAAGGTCAAGGTCAACTTCAACGTCAAGTTCAAGTTCAAGTTCAAGTTCAAGGTAAGGTCAAGTTCATTGTCAATGTCAACGTCAATGCCAAATTCAGGTCAAGGTCAGTTAAGGTCAGGTCAAGGTCAGGTCAAGGTCAGGGCTAGGTCAGGATCAAGTTCAGGTTAAGCTTAAGGTCAACTTCAACGTCAAGTTCAAGTTCAAGTTCAAGGTCAACCTCAAGGTCAGGTTGAGGTCAAGGTCAACTCTAACGTCAAATTTAAGTTCAAGGTCAAGGTTAATGTCAAGGCCAATGTCAAGGTCAGGTCAAGGTCAAAGTCAATGTCAATGTCAACTTCAACGTCAAGTTCAAGTTCAGGGTCAAGGTAAGGTCAAGTTCAAGGCCAGGTCAATGTCAGGTTGAGGTCAAGGTTATGCTCAGGAAAATACTCGAGGTCAACGGTTAAGGTCAAGGCCAATGTCAGGTCAAGGTCAACTTCAAGGTCAAGCCAAGGCCAAGTTACACAGTGTAAGCACGGGTGCGCGCTCCGAGAACAGCTTCGGGCCCTGCACGGGGTCCGCCAAAGGTGGATCTCCAGAGGGTGCAAGCTCGAGGGTCTACGATCGTGTCTCGGCAGCATACACGGTAGCATACCAGTAGGGCCACCTACTCGTATATGCCATACTGTACAGGCATAAGAATATCTAAGGCCATTCCATTCCATAAAAATGGGTGGTCAGTACAGCAGTAGCGAGCACAACTGCGCGCATCTGGGCCATGAAGGCTATTGCCGACAGACAGACAGACGAAATACGTCTACTGAAGCCCTGCAGCAGCAACATAATCCAGCAACTCAAGATAGGTGAAACAACAAAGCGACTGACACGTCAACCGACAAAAACCGCACCATCCTTCAAGTCAACGGCTCTCTCGACAAGACACTTCCAACTGTACTCGTACCCTATTTGTAGCACAACCATGCACAGAGATGTTATTGACAGAACATCCACCTTTGATTCCTTGACTGACCGCCCCCCTACACTATTAATTGATAACATAGTAATATATAATACATAGTAATACATAGTAATACGAAGTAGTACTCGTATATATAATCAGAACCCACGATGGGCCCACAAAACTTATACCCCCCTATGTTTACACGCCATATTTGGTTCTTCTTATGACAGTACTATATTCCCTAGGGCTGGGCACTGGCACAGTATGTACTGGCAGTAGTAATCTACTGGTTGAACCGGCCAGTATATTCGCCAGTAGTTTTTTTTATCATGTACATCCAAGAAACACGCCATAATATAGTACGGAAACCCACCAAATGCGTTTCGGAAGGAGAGAGGAGAAAGGAGAGACAATATACTGCTGCAATCCAGTACACTGGTTTTTACGACAGTATACATCTCTACTCACTGAGTCAGCCAGTGCCCAGCCCTAACATTCCCTCTTTAATAAAACTGTTGTATTGCTAATAGTATATTAAGGCCAAACCATAGGGCTGTGAGTTGGATGGTGCTCACAGCTATTGTAGTCACGATTATACTCGTAGTCATGAATAGTTGGATGGCGATGTACGCCAACTAAACCGACTCACAGTAGATTATTGGTTGTTAAAGACACTATTAATAGTGGTAGTTCAAGCCATAAACGCACCAGATACGTTTTTTTTAAACAGATTTCCGCAAGTTACGGCAAGCAACTACCTGTACCAGGTATTAGATATTAATGTGATAATCAAGGATAGGTCGGGGTTGGGTCGGGTAAGGGTGACCCGATCCGACCCGACCCGTGAAATTTCAATTTTTTCCTGACCCTACCCGTGGGTCGGGTCATGACCCGTAAAGAGCTCTGCTAGGAATAGCCCTAGGAATATCCCTATGAATAGCCCAACTACTGCTGTAGTATCGATGAATAGTCGGCGACGTTTAGTCAGCCAACTCACGCTCTACCAAACGAGACCTTCACGCCCCCCCCCCCAGAAAAAAAAACGCCTTTAATATCTGTACTATATCATATTTCCTAATACAATATAATAGTGTACACACCTCAAGCACGTCGACCACGACGAGGCCGCAGTCACACAGCCTCGTAGCCGTCGACACGTCCGAGCTAAAGTCGATGTGCCCCGGCGAATCAATAAGATTGATCAGAAAGCTTTCCCTAGCCTCCTTGGTTTCCACTGTCGCCGCCACCCCCCCCCCCCTCCCCCCTCTCCCCCGGCGGAGCTCTGGCCCGCCCCGGCAGCGGAGGTACCAGCAGGAGCTGCACCTGGTGAAGCCGCTGCTGGAGGCCCCCCTGTGCGTTTTTTGGGCTGTGTTCTGTAGAGGAGCGATATGGCGCTGGAGTGCATCGTTATTCCCCTCTTTTGCTCGTCCTCGCTGTGTCAGAGGTTACCCCGCGTTTTGTATTAAAAGGAGGGGGAAGGGGGGGGGGGGGAGAGAGAGAGGGGGTTAAGACAGGGGAGGTTTTCAACCATAAGTAGGCGGGGCTACTCGTACTGTTGCTGTGTTACTTATACTTGTTTTGGCGATGATTGCGCTGACAGGCACTTGTGCGGCGTATCGAGAGAGGGTGGCGGAAGATGAACACTCTCAACACGAGTACCTGGAATACATTCAGAGTTACTTCTCGTACCTCAACAGTACAATATGGGAACTGAAAACGGTACCTATCCTACTGTAGGGACGAATTGGGTGCGAAAACCAACGCCGTGAGAGGCACGACGAACACACCAACAAAAACAACACCAAAACCTAGACCAGCAAAGACTACAAATGTTGTTTTAGTACGTTATACGAGGTACCTGGTATAGACCATTATGCATTCGTAGCAATAGTACCACAACAGGCGGGAACGGCGGTATAGTCAATAACACTAAACCTAAAGCAGTAGCTCTAGACTACTTAAAGTAAACCAGCCAGCTCTCTGTAAGCCAACGCGTAGGACACTCCATACTCGTACGTACAAAGCCTACCAGAAGGCCCACAACGATACACACTACCGGGCATTCAATACTTCAATACTAGACTATACTCGGAGCACTATGATATCAGTAGTCGTGCAATATATAGTATATCGAGAACTGAGGTGGAAGCGCAAGCCAGTTTGGTCCCCCCTGCGAGTATGAGCTGCAAGTCTATGCTATACCAAGGACACACTGGTGTGCTGCCGAGGCACGAGGGCATAAGAGTAGTGGTTGGTCCCACTGACACTGTTTGGGCATATGAGGCACTATTTATGACTGATGGGGATTCTCGACTGAAACATTACCCCGACATCATTTGTTTTTACCCCAGACCTAGGCCGTGGGATGGCTAACTCTTGATTCAACCTCTAGCGTGTTGATTCAACCTCGGGCGCATGACGGGCCCTTACACAGGCGGACAGGGTCAAGGAGCTGGAGCGCTCCTCATGTAGACATAATCCACGTAGTTAAGTGTGTATATATTATCGGACCTCGCAGTACACCTCGAAGTGTAGACAGGCAAGCAAGTATCCAGCAAGCACGAGACCACACAGATGGAGGAAGCCTCATCAAGTATATGAACTCCCTAATATATGTAACCGTCATCGTACCTGTGGTATGGTATCTATTGCAAGCACAATCAATACTAACCCTCTTTGGACTTTAGAGTCATAGGGAAAGTCGACGATAAAAAGTGGCGAGTACAGTACCGGCGACTTATACAATGGTTGCGGGATGGTACTGTATATACAATGGTTGGTGTTCGAGTTACGATGGTTGCAATGCAAGGAGTCCTACGGCACGGGCGTGACATGATCCTATATATATTACTGTACCCGTACCGCTGAGCGCCCACGCTCCTCATGTTATCATGTAGATGGCTTGATAACACCATTTATTTATTTTTTGGTTGCAATCTCCGGGGCCCAAGGGGGTTAAGCGTGCAATTTGTACTAAAGCCAGTTTCGGGGGGGGGTGAGATACAGAGCTCCTATACTAAATATAATCAAGTGAAAGCACAACCTCACAAAATTCCAGGTGCACCCGTACCTTGCGCATATATTTCACAGCATGAATATATTAAGACATTCATAGATTGATACATCTAAGACGGGTTATAGGGTTGAGACACTCACGTGCTGTCGAGGTAGCGCAGCTTGCCCGCCAGCTTGGAAGAAATGATGCCGTTCGAGCAAACCAGCCCGTCCGAAAGCCTGCCAAAAAAACGTCCACATATATGCATATACGGTATGCAGTGTCATAATTACTGCACCACAACAACCTCAAAACGTTTAGGGTTCATATTATACGAAGTCAACATCATCACACCAGGAAAATTGCATACCACCAGGCCTGCGAAACCAGCAAGCACCAAGCACATGTGCTGCTCAAGCATCGAGCATGCTGGAACAGAGTACAGCAGTGTAATACGTAGTACATCAGGTACGTACTGTGTACGTACAGTATGATCGTGATGGTGGTGTGATACATGCGACATGTTCGTAGAATTAAGAACAAATCGTCATTCGCGCTGGTATGTAGCCAGCATCGCCAAGCACACGCGCTGGCTACTCGGGCATGCTGGATGCTGGGACAGCTGTGTGGCGTTCGTTCACTCGTCGACCACAACAGGACACTACATAGGGCTACTATTAATATTCATACCATATAAGTACACTCAGAAAACACATAGCAATAGCCTCGAGGACGAACACCTGTGCTGCTCGTTGCTCGAAAGCATACAGGTTTATCTACAGCTGAGAGTCGGCACGACTCAAGGCACCAACGATAATTAGTCGGACTAACAGTAGTAGTTGGTCGCTTCTCGGAGGTGCAGACTATCCGACGTATTGGGTTTCCATACTTGTAGGAAGGATTGTTCAATAAGGGATACCTTGCACATTTAAGTTTTTCGGGGCGGGCCCCCCTCGGCCAGGAAGAGCTGTTACGCCTTGCCGACTAACGGTATTAGTCGTGAAATCCTGCCGACTCATAACTCTGGTATATCAGGTACATATACTGCTGTACGCGTAGGTCTATCGTATTGCCAAGCGGAACATTCCCAAGAACGTTCCTATTCGTTATCGTGGCGGCCCCTGCCAACACGATCGAACTAGACTACAGATAGTTTTTGAGACACCGGTTTAAGAGAGGCCTGTATGAGATAATTCGGTCAAATCGGCATGTCCCGCCTATACTAAAAGCTTTACATCGCCTACTACATACCTGTACCAGGTGCAATGTGAGCAACCTGTAGTTAAAGAGCGCTCATTCTCGTAGGCTTTTCAAGGAGCGCTCGTAAACTGAGGTACCCACTGCTGCTACGAGCACAGCTGTACCAGGTTATGCTCGTAGTGCTTCGTAGTGCTTGTAAGCCAACATCATTCGTAGGCCGAGGGTTAGGGTTCAATCGACGGATGGAAGCGTGCTTGCCAACGCGTCGGTGCAGAGATGGCAGCCAAGGCGTCGAAGCATCGCACGCTGAGAAAGTTCCCTACTGCTGCGGCATTGCTCAAGTCCTCTCGAGCTGGCCTTGAGTACCGGTATGTACTCACTACTCACTATCATACCACAGGTACGTGTACATCGAAAAGACAAACACCACGAAAGGAACAAAGCTGGTGCACGACGAAAAACATCTGCTGCATCATACTCCTCTGTCCGGAAATGTAAGGACATTTTCGTTTATAATATGGACACAAAACTATCCTTACATTTTCCGACATTGTGGTACGTACGAAGCGCGTACGCGTCGACAGCCAGGCAAGTGTGACCGAACGGTACCACAGCAGTACTACTACACACAGAGTAATAAGAGACACGGCTTACTATTTGATAGTTCCGCCCACTTACCATGGAACGACAGGAGCCTTGTGGGTGGACATAGCAGCTTATGGATGGGAGAGGCAAGGTGCAGTTTTCACCAAGCAATCAAGCAGGCTTGAGTGCTGTGCTGCTGGTGTACTCGTATCATACGGTTTGTAGAAAATGGGCTATGACAACAACTCCCAACCTCTTACGTTGTTTTCCCATGGTCAACATGAGCTAGAATGCACACGTTGCGCACGCGAGAAGCATCCTCCTGGAGAGTGCTGAGCTCCGAAGATGCCACCCGCTGGCCTCCAAGCCTGCTCGCCATCTTGCACTCTTGGCACTTGTTCTTCTGGTCGGTGAAGGGTGAAGTTGAGTTTGAGTTTGCTGTAAAGGGGTTTGCACACATCTGGGTTTGCATGTCCCATGCAGGATGCGGGGTAAAAATCTAAATTACACCGCACAACCACGGCGAACCTGTCATGTGGAACCCTTGCTACCTCATGCACAGCAGTGGGTGAGCAGGCCTGATACCCAAGAGGTCAGATGCACTGATATTCTATGTCCTATGGGGCCAAGCATGAAGGAGGAGGATGGCGATGAAAACCCTGAGCCTCGCACGTTGGTAGTTCGAGCGCAAGATGGGGAAACGATCATGGGGGAAGATCTTGTCCTGCCCGTTACCGGAGATGAGACTGTCGTCCAGATCCAGGAGGTTAGATTTTAGATTCGCATCTACGGGTGGGTATGGCAACCCTAGGATACAGGATACGCGCATGTATGTGCGTTTCGTGAAATTAATCCTCCTACTCCTGCGACTGGGTGAATGCGCGGTGATCGAGAAGAGATGGGTTTGTTTTGCGTGGCGTCCTTTTGCCGGTACTCTGCTACGTACGGGTACACTACGTACAGTAGTACGAGTAGGTGACCGCTACAGCTGTACCACCGTACCGGAACTCTGCTGTACATTCGTACGAGGTAGGTAATATGCTTGCTGCCTGTTCATGTTGTTTGCTGCTTGTTCTTTACGTACACTCAGTGACATGGTTACCAAACAAATAATGCCAATAGGTAGAGCCCGGAGGACTACCATCCATTGTACCTACCAGGTATATACGTATCGAGCTATCGGGACGATCCTTGCCTCGAGGCTCCTCCTTGCGCCCTTCCTGCTTCATGAGCTTCGGGCACTTGTCAAAGTTTGGCACAGCGTATAAATACATGTGGACGACATACGAAGGAGTTTACGACGGAGTTTGTTGATCTCAAAATCCAACCTGCTTGCTCGGCTTCTCGTCGCGTGCCGTATAATACTCACCACTAACCACCCGTACGCACCCGAACGAAGGTGATAAAAGCAATGAAAGGAGTCCCTCTCACCCGCATGATGGTGTTCAAGGGAGAAGAAGCATCGTGTATCTCCGACAAGCACATGACATGGAGCCTGAGCCGCAACGGCCTGTATGCTGGGGACGTCCTCTTGGTGAGATGGTACCGCGTGTGCCCGCAGAGTTTTCAACCGTTGGCAACTCATGCCATTGCACCCTGCTGGCACTGCGACAGTACACACCAGGGCATTAATTAGTGGCTCGGCCTCTGTTGCGCGCCGTAGGCGCGCAAGCCCCCCGCAGGGGCCCCCGGAGGGCCCCCCGGGAGGGCCCCCCGGGAGGGCCCCCCGAGGGCCGCCGGAGGCGAAAAAAATGCGATCTATGCGCGAATATACGCCTCAAAACTAAGTGAAAAGCCTTTTAATTTACTTTTGGCTACGACGAATAGAAACAAGTACCTCAAAAATAGTAAGAGCCTACGGCAAGTAGCAAAAGGTGCCTAATTTTTGTTTTCGACTATGGCGAATAGGACAAGGGGCCTAAAATATGTTCAATTACGACTAATTATTAAGAAAAAAAGACCCCCAAAAAAAATTTCTCGCCTCCGGCGAGAAATAAACGCGCACAAAAAAATCGCCTGCGGCGAAAAATGTTGCGCGCACAAAAACGCGTGTTGCGCTGCGCGCAACCAGCCTCGCGGCGACTGTAGCGGAAAACGGTTATTTTGGCCAAATGTTGCGCCAGCGCAACAGCGCAACACCTAATTAATGCTGGTACACACCGGCCTGAAGTAAATATTTCACTACGAGTATTCATGAGAGGAATGAAAAATGTGAGTACGTAGAGCACGCGCGGCCGACTTATCGCCCGACCAGGTTATACTCGTAGCACTCACAGCAAAGCTTAGAAGGCTTGGTCACCGTGGACCTGGGAACCCCTGGTTCCCATCTAAGATGCGCCTTCCAAGTACTACCAATACTATTCTTATACCTCGTACCAGGTACCAGGTATTTGTATTTACCGACGTTTCCGCATCATCCCAGCAATACCATAACACTATTAATAGCCCACTCTGATGAGCCGTATATGCAGAAATATGAGAAAATCGTGGAAACCCCGATTCCACGAGCTAAAACATGAGTCGAACATGCAGCTCCTCGAAACCCACTCCCACACCTCTACCTAAACGGCAAGGCTACCCAGCAGTACCATAACAACTACTACTGTAGTAATAAAAGGGTCGAACTTATAGCTGACGCACAGTACGTACTATTGTACTTTGTATATATCAAACGACATGTGGTAAGAGTAGTGACAATAATAATAATAACGGTTGCAGTAGTTGTTATTGTAGTTGATATTTTGTCTTATTTAGTTTGATATCAGTATTAAAAAAATACTCGAAAACTCGAAGTGAATCCGTAAAAGTAGAACAGAAACCTGGCACCCTAATGTCCAGAGCGCCACCAGTAAAATAATAATGGCGTCGCGTAAATATCGGTACTACTGTACTGTACTGTACCTGGTACAAAGTGAAAATGTCGGATCTCACTATTAATATTACTACTGTAACCACATGAGACGACAATGTGTCTTGCGCCGCTAGGTCAAACCGACTCGACCGAACCAGTGGTTGTGGCATCCCTTGGAGTGGTACGAGGAGCGTCTGTTAAAAGCGGTGGAAGACGTTGCTTCTTCCAGCCCATGGGCGCAGCGCGGAAGGGGGTGCCCCCTCTCAGTGTTGGAGGAGAAAGTTTTGGTACCGCCACCGCTTGGCCGGTAGGTTATACTTTCTTGAGCTTGTTGCAGTACAGGATAGGCCCAGTAAATACATGTTACCTGGTATGTTGGAATAGCCTACTAGGTGATAAGAACATAAGGTTCACTTTTTGGGGAATGCTAAGATATTTTTTATGAAGAAATCGTGCTCACTGGCGAGTGCTAAATCCTACCAGTACCTGGTATATAACAGCCTACAGTAAGGTCAAGGTTGTTGAAGGATGGTGTCACAACATTGTTCTACTCGTAAGGCTTTACTCAGATAAGGCGTTTTTTGTTGGGGGATGGGGGCATACTGTGTTAACCCTTTTGGGGTCTAGGGGGTAACGACCCAAACAAGGAGGTATTTGGTAATATAAAAGCTTGAAAACGGCCCTAAAAAAACAGGACAATCAGGAAATTTAGAGGCAAAACGTTCTTCGATAATAACGACCCTTGACCACCCCTACTGTAGTGGTATGAAACATGAAATGTGTGAGCGTGCACCAGTATTAAAAAAAGCAGCGCCAAGGTGCGCCTGGGTGGTACATCTTACCAACGGCTGCTTGCATTTTTACAGTGCGGCTACGAAATTTGTCGCCAGTTGACCAAGTTACCAAGCGGTGGACGATGCCGCAATGGTCCCGATCACCCTCTGGAGCCCCCAAAAGGGTTGTCAGTACGTACGTAGGTCGCAGTTTTTGGGTCACTTACACAACCTACTTTGTTTTAATGGAAGGCGTCTATATATCTGCTCAATGTCTCTCGCAAATCGTGACTTCGCGGCAAGCACAGACTCGCTATTTTCGAGCGCGCAATGCTCACAAGCGACACCATTTTTATACCCATTATGTTTTTTAATTATGTCATTTTACCACACACGAAGTGCGATGCAAATAATGCTGTGTTTTTCCAACTGCATCATCCGCCCTCGCTTCCCTTCGTGCGCGCTTTCCGCTGGGGTGGCGCCTCTTCTTTCGCCCTGCTGTACTCGTAGGGACTCTCTGAAGGGCATTCTGCGGAGGTTCCCGGACCGGCTTCGACTTGAGCTCGACCTCGTGTCCGAGAAATTCGTGGTGTACCCAAACCAGGAGGCGATGCTTCTGCCCTCGTCCTATTGAACCTATCGCAACTACATGCGATTATGGCAACTACCTGCCGACGTTTTTTTGTTTTTGTATTTCGCACTACGAATACGATAACTTTACTGTATGTACTCGTGTAGGTTCATGGTGTGCGTATATCATAGCTGTGCGCTTGCAGCAACGGGCTAAACATATATTCCATGCGGAAGACGACGACCATGAAGCAGCGGCTACACACCTCCTGTGCTCGCTCGGATGGAAGAGCTAGGCCAGTTACTCTATTTCGAGTCGGTACGTATGCAATCGCTGTTTGCTTGCGAAGTAAGTGCACAAAAGCAGCTGTAACCCGCGCTCAAGAAAAGCGTGGTTTCGTCGGGAACTGACAGCCACAACTAGGCCGCAGGAGCACACTAAATCACGACTGCGGGGACATTTAAAAACCACCTCCGTACTTCAGGCCTTGCGTTTCGGGCTAGATTGGGGTTAGTGTGTGGATTAGGGTTACGTGCCGGTCTTTGGGGCTGTGAAAGCTGCAGCCATATGCCTACTGATACGGTCAGGGTATATTCGCCACGAGAGACGCCGCTGCAGGGCTTCGCTACCATTGCACGCTGGTCTGTGGGAGTTCGTTGGGGTGCTAGATAGGCCTAATGCGGCGGGGACATTCGAAACGCAAGGCCTAGAACCCGGGGATGGCTCATACATGCTTCCGTAGTCGCGATTTAAATCTCGCCTATTAAATACTTAGCCGTGAATATCACTCGCTAGTTTCGGCAGTAGAACGTAGCATACGTCTGACGCTGCTTCTGATATGTTTATGGCCTCGCCTTACAGACGCGGTCGAGCAGGAATCGCTCGGAGATACACGCACATATGATATGCACGAGCTTCTCGCCCACTTCATGCATTCATCGTTACCAATGCTGCGTTGAGTAACACTCGAACTGTATTAGGAGTTGCCAAATGGTGAGTTGCTTGAGCCTGTAATTAATACCATACACTCATAGGACAGTTGGCTGCCATATTATAACCTCCATCGTCCTTAAGCTCTCCGTTTACTGGTAGTGTAGTTACCATGAAATGCGTCGAGTATCCCGTACTCTCTCATGCCAACAGGAGGTGGCAAGCGCACGAGTGTATGGTATTATTTTATGTACACTCGCACGGTTGTAAGTTTCAAAGGAGCCCAAGCTATGAGTGCCACGGCACCGACACCATACACTCAATGACAATGAACGCGTGCCTCACATCGCACGGCTATGAACGACACCGACCTATCACTACCATTACACCCGCACGATACACCAAACGAACAAGTACCTGAGGACGCACGGCCATGACCAACAACGAGTCGTGACCACCGCGACAGCCACGATACACCAAACGAACAAGCTCCCTGATATGGCCGTAACGTAGACCAAAACCAACCGCACACGTCTTAGGGGCGCGAACGAGCGACCCTCAGAGCGGTGATTCATCGCACCGTCCTTTCAATCATTCCACACAAATCAATTCCTTTCAAGAACGACGCAGCATGCTCAGTACGAAGCGCACACGAGTGGAAGATGCAAAGCGCTTATGTCGCCCCCTTACTGTTACAGCACCTCCGCCTGTAAACAAAAAAACGAAAAAATAACCTTGCCTCTCATCTACACCCCAAACAAAAACAACGGGCGAAACATTCCCTCGTCGGGCTCGCCACGGTGGTTGGACAGTCCTACTCCAGTGCTGGGAATCTCGCCGAGTCAAGGAAGTTGGGGCTTGAACAATAACCCTTACCGATCTTACCGATAGCGTGCAAAGTACAAGACAACGCACAATGGGCAGTTGTGTCCAGTCGAAGGGCCCTTACACTTTCGGGTTCATCCAAAAGGGCTGTTTAAACTGACACCTGACGAACCGGTATAGCTTCGAAACCATTAGAACCCGCGCTACTCAACCGGTGCGCTCCACACTACTGTTTCAAAGCACCACACTACTGTTTCAAAGCACCACACTACCACACTATTCCTATCAGCGAACGCTTTCAACCAAGAAACGCGTTGTTCAATATACGCTGACACAGGAATGACCCAAAACGAACACTGGCGGCGGGCGAGCCGGTAAATCTCAGATAGCATTGGTGCCCGCGCTCATCAACCGGCACCGCCCCTCGTTCATAAACACAAACTATTTCTACGAGCGATCACTTTCAACCAAGAAGCATGTTTTCCAACATGCGATGGCTCAAAAACGACCCAAACCGCTTTCAAACCTCTCCGGGTACTTTGTTGGGGGGTCTGAACTTTGTGCCGGCATCGCAGTCTTCTAAATGAAACCGCGTCAACAGCAAAATTGTCACACGCACCAATCACTCCATAGGATGCCATGCCAAAAACATCAGACCAAAATGGTCTGTTTCGGTCATGACACCAATAAGAACCGAACACAAACAAAACTGATCAGTGCCTCCTACATTTCAACGGTAGGAAGGGCTCTGACATATAGCCGTTGGACCTTGGCACTTATGCAGGTGCGTCGGGAACATCCAAGAGAGTCATGTTCTCGTTCTCGTGGCACTTGAGGAGGTACGGGTGGTACCTGTGGTTACGCACGATACGCACGAATTCATCCGAGGCGACAGCGTCCAAAGCTCAAGTTAGGAACGGGTTGGGGATGCGGGCAAACCCTAAGCGGGCCGTGGTAAATCTCAATTATGTTTGACGCGATGTGCGGATAACCCACCTCAAGGCAGTTTGGAAAGGGCTGACATATGCGTAAGTTTCCCTGTAACGGGGAAACGAATATTTTCAGTCCCGAGTGCATTTTTTAAAGCAGTTTTTCACGAGCGGGAAACCAACTGTCCGAGGACAGCAAGGTGCTAGCGTCTTACGCAGACCAAACACGCCGACCGTAGGCAGTACAGCATCCTAAACGGTTTACGTATTTGAGGGTATTCAAACTACCGATTATCTAAAAGCGTCTAGCGCAGCGTCAAATTATTACCGGTAAAAAAATTACCTACCGCAGTAGTCTACTGTTGTAGGTTACTGCTGTAGGCTACTGTTGTTGTAGGCAGGTTTCCGACACCTGACTCGGCGGGAACGACAACAGCCGCACGCCAATAACCGAAACTGTGTGCTCCTTTGGGTCCCCAAGCCAGTTGGCCGGCCGACCATTCCACAAACAGCCCACTGCAAACAGCCGGCATCCTCAAAACATCCAGGTATAAAAAAGTATTTCCGTGGAGATCCAGCGCACCCCAGCACTATGACACCACTCCCTTTGCCGACCCTTACACAACGGTAGAATCTACGGTAACAACCAAATGCTCAAGATCTCATACATATATCCATGGAAGCATCACATGAACGCCTTTTACAGTGTAAAAATATCCTACATTAACTCCAAGTAGTTTGCCACTAAAACGTGTGTGCAGGACTTGTAACCCCAACTAGGCAGTATTAGGCCTGCAGTTCCGGGGACAATTTACTCGAAATTAGAGTCAGATTTAGGTTTCTGTGCAGTGTAGCTCTAAAAGGGTCAAGTCTTCACAAGCACCCGTCCGGTTTCCTGCCCCATTTTACCTCATGTGTGCCTGGGAGATGTCAACGTCCAGCAACGACAGCGCTTGCACCACGGATCTGCCGGCGAAGCGCAGCCCGTACCGGACCATGTCCTTCGAGGTACCGTGCAGCTTCAGATCTCTGGCGTACAGCTGGAAGGCCTTGTGCACAAGTATCTGCCTCCGCTTAGGGTCCGTCTGTTCAACGAGAAGGCATCATAAGCGTATATAGAGGCTCAATCTACGTATCCTGAAGTGCCAAGCGATGGTGACCTCTCTTCAACCCGACTTGTAACTTGTACCGGTATCAAACAGCGCGCTGGGGAACCGACAAAACAGGCGTATACCTACAGTGGACCTCTTGGTGTAATTCGATCAACTTAACGCTTTTCGAACCCTAACCCATTTTTGGAGGGGTAAACTACTTGGAATTACTGTCGGATAAACTGTGCATCAATTAGCCCTTTCGCTACTGCGCTATACGTGAACATGCATCCGACTCTAATTCCAAATGATTTTTCCTCAAAACGATCGAAACGGGAATGCAGTCCTTAAGGTGCCTTAAGGCCTAAACGGGTTAAACAATCGACTTCATATAGCGCATTCCAAAAAAATACTGTCCCTCAACGTTGACAATTATTTTTTTATTTACACCTCGGTACCCGCAACCGCGTACCGTATGGCTGTTTCACAGAAAAAGGAAGAAGCACTATCTAAACCAGCGGTGATTGCCAACGTATATGTATACGTATCACAACAACCACACAAAAACAACCAACTGAAGCAGCAGTGGTTGTAATACGACTTGCCTTGACCGTGTGATCCACAAACGCCTTGCAGGCGCTGTTGAGCTGCTCGTTCATCGTACTCGGAGTCAGCAGCACGACCACGGGAGGGTTGGACTGGGAGCCATTGTTCAGAAACAGGCTCATCCTGTCGTCCGCCTGCGCATTGCCCATTTCGTAATACAAAACATCATTACGACAACAAGAAACGAGGTTTTCATTACATGCGCGGAGGCGCCAGCGAGACCAGGAGGGGGGGCAGCATCCAATACGAGTCTGTGTACGGGGCTCGCCAAGAGTATACATGGAAACGACTGGAATGTTGCGGTGTGCGTTTTAGAACAGGACTGGGAGTGCCGTACTGCTTGCTGTCCATTGCCAGAACTTGTACAAACAAAAGGATGGCGTAAGGATCAACGTTAGACGTTTTTTGACGTTCAGATATAGGCGGTGTCGGTATCGAAAAACCTCTGCTTTTATCCCCTGAAAGAGCACAAATGGTGCGTCGCAGATCGTCACATACCGGTTTTCATTTTCGAGAAAAAGAAACAGATATCAGAACGAAAGAAGCCATAGCCCCCCCCCTTTGACAACAACGAGCGACGAAATAGCCGTCGACTCAACGCCCAACCAAAGCACCCCATTTAGAAAATGATAGGTTTGTCCGTAGATGCACAGGTATATACCGCCTCCGCAAACTGAATACAAAATAAAAAAACGCGGATTATTGTCAAAGAGAAGTAGGCTTGTCTGCGTCGGGGATCCGGGTCAGAGTGGAAGGATAGAAACGAGAACTGCAGTTTAGGCGGGGAAGTCGTGACGTGTAGGCCAGCATCCCCACGCCTAACGCCAGCGAGTGGGGGGTTCTTGGAGTGGGGGGTTCTTGCTGAGAATGTGAGCAGACATATAAGGTTGGTCATTACAAATGCATAACCTACAACAACCTATAATACGACATCGTGTGTCTTGGAGAGTAATTAATGTCTTGAATTATATGTATACTTCGTGTACCAATAAAAGCTTTGGCGTTTTGTATCGTAGGTTTGCGAATGTGTCAAAAACGGGGGCCGGGTGTTAAAACGGGACAAAAAATAAATAAAGGGAGACCAGTAATCTCGCCTTGGTCAAGCTGTAGAAGTAGTGCTCATCATTTTCGGGCGGCAAAGGTGCAAAACGCTTCGGTAGATCTTTAAGGTTTGGCCTCGGCAGCCTCCCCCGAAGCACGCAGTGCTCCAGCTCCTGCAACGAAAACACATCGCCTCCAACCTCGTACGAAACCTGGACGTAATTCAGCGGCCACTCCTGCGGCACACGTTGAGTTAGGTTTCGAAACAGACGGGTCACGACCAACGAAGCAACAACGAGACGTTGATCAACAGCGATAACCTCGTTACCATCAAAAGCTTCCTTTTGGGGGGAAAACTACTTGGAATTAGCGTGGGACAAAATCGCATCATCATATATAGAGTGAAGAGGTTAAGGTGCCGGGGCGAGTTGAGAGGTCGTTTTTTTTTGTTTCGAAATTGCCGTGACAACGACGGCAACGGTGATAAAGATGAAAACTTGGGCAGCGAAAAGGTAAAAGCTTCAACCGCGAAAAAAAAAAAACTTCGATACACGGTGACCGGATGGACAAGAGTGTTCGGATGGGACAAATAAAAAAAAACAGCAGAGGGCAGGTACTGCTCTCCTGCTCAAAGTGCACGACCCCCCACCACACTCACCTTAGCGGAGGGGGGAGGACCTAAGACGAGTAGCATGTGCATCACGAGCAGGTGGTAGAGGTTGGCGAAAAAGCACAACGCCTCGTCGGAGTCGAGGTCGAGGCTGCTCAGGTCAACTTTCCGGAAGGTCGACGCCAGATCGAGGAACGGGACCTGGAGAATAGACGCAAGTCAAAGCACTAGGGGTGTGAGTAAGGAATCACAGCAAGTATGTATGATATTCTAAATGTGGAACTGTGGTGAGCTTCAGCTTTATTTTGACCAATCCGCCGGAGGATGAAAAAAAAAGCAAAAAACAAAACAATCCTTGGCTGGTGTAGTTATTAGGGCTTTTGAGTAAGGTATACCAGGTAAGCCTTTAAAGGCATACCTTGACTGGTGCAATTAGTAGGGCTTTGAATAAGGCATTCCTTGGCTGGTGTAGTTAATAGGGCTTTGAGTAAGGCATGTCTTGGCTGCTCTAGTTAGTAGGGCTGTGAATAAGGCATAGGCCTTTCGAGGCAAGCCTTGGCTGGTGTAGTTAGTAGGGCTGTGAATAAGGCGTGCCTGGTATGCCTTTTAAGGCATGCCTTGGCTGGTGTAGTGAATAGGGCTTTGAGTAAGGCATGCCTTGGCTGCTCTAGTAGGTAGGGTTGTGAATAAGGCATAGGCCTTTTGAGGCATGCCTTGGCTGGACTTAACGGTTAACAATAGTTACTAGTCGGGCAGCGAAGCAAGCCAACTAACTGGCGTCGTCCAAACCTTCCTTACAAAAAACACAAGACGAGCCACAAACAAATACGGCAGTCAGGTATAACACAACAAACATGAGGACCTCCGCACATTACAGCAAGCAAGTTACTGTAACACCTATACTAGACAATTGATAACAAGTCGACGACCTATGATACAGTCAGCCAATTCAAAGCCCTACAAAGCACACACAAACCGAACTTTGGGTAATTTTTCAACCCATGACCAGAGACCGCTCGGGGCGGCGACAAGGGACCAGTGCCACGCAGTTCAAAACGCGACGGGGGGAAAAAGCCGACGAGCACGTGGTCGACAACGAACGAAACCAGTACCGAAACTAACGCGCGCTTTCATTCAATGGTTGGTTCCTGGCAGTTTCAAGGGCAAGGAAGAACAATCGAAAAAAATCAAAAGCAAACATAAATGCACCCGTAGGAAACCCGACGCGCTCTAAAACTAAAACATTCTTGGCCCGTTTAGGCCGAGGGACAGATAGTTTCCGCCTGTATGCACGGCGGCACATACTTTCGACAGGTATTATGCGCCCACGTGGCATAAAGCGCTATCACGCAACACAGAGGTAGGCACCGGTATGCAAGACGGTTCGATTCAAGTCACTGTCACGTTCGATCGGTGGCGAAGCATACAAAATCGTCCTCGACGCGCACCAGTTGTTCGATGCCCGGGTCGGCGCTAACCGCGAAGGCAGACCGTAGAACTTCCGCCGAAAGCTGCCAAGGCTGCTGCTGCTGTTGATGTTGCTGGTGACTTAAGCCACCTGATGGAAAGTTTGCAAAACAAAAACGATCAGAGCAAGAACATGGCCGCCGCTCCTAAAGGACACAGCGATACCAGCTACGAGTACGTTATCTTGCACAAGCGAGGGGGGATGTCGGATAACGCCCAGCAAAAAAACTACTGGTAACAGTTACATACGTGGGGGGGGGGGTCTGAACACACACCAAAACAACAACCGACAAAGGGAGAAACAGACAATACTGATATGAAGCTACATAGACAGACAACACGCAAGTATTGTGCAGACGGTACTCGTAGACACTGTTCTGTTGCTCTTCAAATAATCGAACTTGCCATGCTCCCTCTCGACCAAAACGCACGGGGGCTCAGACCGCACCGGCCAATAAACTTCTCGTGTGAAACAAAGGAAGTGAAATGCCCATTTGCCTTGCCTTGCAGACTCGCCCCTGCATCGCTCTCCCCCGGTCTGTTTCCCTGCCTGAACACGCCGTCCGGGATATCGAAACCCGGTCTTCGAGCGTTGAGGATCAGCCGCGCGGGCGCACGCGACGGTGCCGTCTTGAGCACGTACATCTCTCGGTGGTCTTGGGGCAGCTCGAGCGCTACTGCAAACAAAAACGGCAACCAAACAATCAAAGCGGTTAGCCGAGTCCCTTCACAGTTGCTGGCACGACTCCGATGAGTGCCTCGTACATTCCCCTGCTTTTGAGAAAGCACATACATACTCAGGAGTACACGGAAACAAGAGAAACCGACCTACACTCAATTCCCAAGGTCAGAATGAGAAACCAACTAGAACGGTGAGATTCATGGACACATGGAAAAAAAATGGCATTTTCTTGTAGAAGTATGTCCACTTGGTTTACGTGTTATAGTATACCCCCGCCCATACGACTACGGCCATGCATGAAAATGAGGTACACCTCCCCCCGCCTGTCTGGAACCCCCCCCCCCTTAAAAGTGGGGAGTCGGTTTGTTTGGTCGTGCACCCCTGGCATACTTGTACGGGTATATTCTGAAAAGGTACTGAAAACGGCGTACCGAGAAACGCATCGCCGTTTCACTGGGTCGCTTCGTGAGGATGAAGTCGACCGCTGTGACTCGGGGGCGTTGACCGCTGCAGAGGAGCATTTATGTTGCGAGGTGGGCCGTCTGTGCGCTCATGGCGTGGTAACGCTACCCCTAAGCGGGAGCGAGAAAAGGCCAAGACATTTACCGTCTCACAGCGGTCGCTCGAATAAACCGAAGCGCTGCTCTGTCAAAAGCGGGAAAGCACTATTGCGGATACCGAGGGCAACTAACTCACCGGAAGGAGGATCGACTGTGCCACCTTTCGAAAGCCGCAGGATCTCCGACAACCAATTGTCCCTGTACATCCCGCCACCAAGCACGGCACGATATCGTCGATGCAAGATGACGACAGCAGCAACGCAGAGAAAAATGAGCAGGGGAAAGCTAGGGCAGAAGCGAGTGGGGTTCTACATTCAGGTATACCCAGCCAGCTGGGTCGTCGACCTTGCAGGGTCGCAACTTGTAATTGGGAGGTGGACGAGAGGTCAACACACGGGAATATGTCCGTGCCATTCATCACCACACCCATAAAACCGTACCGGCAATCGGCGTAACTTAGGTCCCGCATGGACCCGCATCGGGCGCAAGAAACAAACAGAAGGTACATGTGTACACGCATGACACCCATGTACAGATGTTCGTATAGCAACAGAGGCCATACCGCCGAGGCATAAACGCCAACCCAACAGCACACAATGCACTCCAGGATCGCTGTCTGGGCGTAAAACTTAAACAGCACCACGCATACATGTGCATACAAGAGTGGCCGAAAATTACGGCACAGAGGCATCACACATCACACATCTTCATGCGAGCGTGGTCATTCTATACGGGCATGTATCCCGTTTCGTTACAATCCAAGGGCGACAATCGATGAAAAATACACAGTGGGTGTGGGGTGAGATTACTTAATGAATGCCTTTAACTTGCATGAATCAATTCGTCGTTTTGTTTTATTCATAGGAGACGGTTTGCATGGCACGGGGGCGTGCCACCCTTTCCTGCGGCTTACCTCGAGCTGCAGTTGGCGAAGCACAGGTAGTACACCCGGCCGATGGTCTCCAGCCTCAGGCCCCGAAGGCCCGGGAAGGGGCAGCGCTCGTCGGATACCGAAGACGCCTGCAAGGGCAGCAGCGGTGCGGACGAGATAAAACACCCCGGCCACAATCACACTGACAACAGCACCACTAACAACACCAATAGGACCAGCGGCAACAGCAGCAGCAGCAGCAGCAGCAGCAGCAGCAGCAGCAGCAGCAGCAGCAGCAGCAGCAGCAGCAGCAACAACAACAGCAACAACACCACCACCGACAACACAAGCAACATAAACAACAGCGGCAGCAACACCAACAACAACAACAACAGCACCAACACAATCAACAATAGCACCAACACCAACACTAACAACAGCAACAAACCGAGACAAAAAATAAACGCAAGACGAAAAAAAACACCTACAACGCAAAACGCAGGGGTAACAAACACCGAACCAGTACCAGTATCAAGCACGAGGAGAAGCTGAGAGTATGACATAGGCGCAGGCTATTGATGTGAGTGTGTGTCAGCAATCAATACCCGTCACGGTATGGACGCCAATCGTTTGCGCCTGCTTGGGGAAGAAAATAGCTAGAGTCATGCCTGGTGTGAGACGTGAGATCGAGGGGGGCCAGATAAACCCACCAAAAACAACGATCGTTTCAGAGACCTCAGTTGACACTGGGACAAGGAGCACGATTATCCTGTACTAGCAAAATTCGTTGAAAAGCGACGAGCAATTGGAATGTTCAACCCTATATATAACCGAATAAACATGAAGGCAAGTACCGGGGGGAGGAGAGAAGACACTTGTGACTAGGGCTACTGCTATACCTGGTGGTCCAAAATGCCGCTGAGGATAAACAAAAATACAAAATAAATTCTCACCAGCTTAGCTGGAAAGTAAAAGTCATCGATCGCTAAAACAAAAATAAAAGGAGCAAGCGCGATTGTATTGCTGCGTCCTTGCTTGCATAGCTGACCAGTCCAACACCTTCACACATCGGACAGACCACCTACAGATAGATAATCTAGATAGATAATCTAGATAGATAATCTAGATAGATAATCTAGATAGATGATCTAGATAGATAATCTAGATAGATAATCTAGATAGATGATCTAGATAGATAATCTAGATAGATGATCTAGATAGATCATCTAGATAGATCATCTAGATAGATCATCTAGATAGATCATCTACATGCTAACTAATCTGCCGTTGTTATGATATATGTTGTGCAGGATCTGCACAGTATAGACCCAACCCATCTAACAGGTGCGAGGTCGTGCAGAACATACGGCTCCCACGACTGTGCAGCATGAGCTATCATAGATCATACAGATCATACAGATCATACAGATCAGGAATGCATCTGCCGTTAATGATCTAGATCGTGTATGTATCATAGTGGGGGTCTCCGTTATCTGTTCGGTGTCTGAATACCTTGAATAGGGTCTTGAGCGGGAGAACCCAAGACGGCTTCATCGACAGTGCTGGGTAGCAAGCCACGTGTGACGGGAACAACACGGCCCATTCCTGCGCGTTGGGGGAAAAAAAAAACGACGCGAAACGAACGAAAGGACGGTCCATGAAACCACATAAAAGCCCCGTGGCTACGAAAATAGGCTGAGCGTCCCGTTGGAAAAAACAAACAAAGCACGCAGTACTCAAGGATGCCAACAGCAGCACCCAAGGAAACGGCACTAGGACAATAATCCCATCACGGTCCACTGGAAGGCCCAACCATCCTCCCCTGTCCTTCGCCTGGAGGACGCAAGTTCGCCCTACGCACCCATCATTGATACCCCCGCACGATCGAAATAGACTACGGCGGCGGTAAGGTGCATTCTGCGACCGTCTTGTGTGTCCTGCCAGTGACTCTTGTGACTGCGGTTTTGGTTGTGACTCTCGGTGTGCCCGTTGCCGTTCGGCCTGTGACAGACAGCCTCGACCCCGTGGCCAACTCCTACCTTTTCCACTAACAGCTCCTACGAGCTCTTCCATGATCAACTCCTAGCTCTTCCATGACCAACTCATAGCCTTTGCGTGACCAACTCCTGGCCTTCCCATGACCAACTCCTATAGCCGTTGCATTACCACTTCTTAGCCATTCCAGGACCAGCCCCTAAGCCTTCTATCAGACACGCCTGCTATATGCATACCCCTACGGCCTACCACTCTGGGCGGAAATGTAAGGACCGTTTGCTATTCATATTTATACATTTACCGTATAACACAGGTAATACTACTAGTAACAGAACACCCCCCCCTCTCTCTATTAATATGCTCATACGACTACGGCCGTGCACGACATGAGTACACCTCTTCTACTAACAGGACGAATGTGGCATTTTGAAGCTGGTTTGCTCGACAACAGGGTGAGTGCAAACGTTAACAATGCCGATATATTTCCAAAACCACCCTTTTCGTTGCTTGTGCCCCTCTAATAAGCCATGGCCCCTCTAAGGCATGTTTTGGAGAAAAACAGCTCAAAAAATCGTCCGAGGAGGGTGTTTGTTATCTTATTGTCTCGATTACAGTAAGCCCCAAGAGTTTTTGTAGTCATAGTCCTCATATTTCGTAAGTCTTGTAGTCAAAGAGGTACTTCACTTAACTTCCCTTCCGCCACTGACACCACTCACACTGCTGAAAAAAACTGTATTTACTACGGTCGTGCCGGGCCATGGATGTTGTTACTGTAGATAGATCAGATACATACATAGGGGCACGAGAAAATCAGCGGATCTGCGAGATTCGACAAACTCGAAAACATACAGCTGGTATGTTGTTGGTTAAAGACTACCAGGTATAGCACTACCCACCGAATTACTTAGCGGATCTGCGAGATTCGACGAACTCGAAAACATTTAGCTGGCATGTAGTTGGCTATAGACTACCAGGTATAGCACTAGACTACCCACTGAAGTACTTAGTCGCACCAACAGGATGGGACACCGTAACGTGCGGCTCGCCTTACCTCCCTCCAGTGCGACTCTGACAGGCACCGTGCCACGGCAGAGCCGAGGGTTGGTGTCCCGCTCGACACTTCCACCGTCACGCCGAGGTCAGCCGCGCTTGAACCGCTGCAAAAGAAGCCGGGCGCGTTTGATTAGCGTTCCCCCAAAGTCAGTCAGAGTTTTTTTTTTTTAATGCAGAGGCAAAACATGCAGCGGTCAGTCCTGGTCAGGCGAGGGACGAGAGGCTTGCTACTTTTCTATGGGAAAGCTTCGTGTTCAACGAAGTTTGCCGTGTTGATGATCGTCGTGGCTTTGCCTCCGTTCCATCTTAGTCTGCGCTTGCTCTCACCACGGTGTACACTATATTCGTCCTCCCCAAAAACAAGCTAAATAGTTACCTGGTATTTCTTGCGCCCTACTCCAACCCTAATCCTGTAGAATCCTGACCCGTACTACAGTGGACCACAGTAAATAGGACCTTTGGTACACACAAAAATCTATGTATTCCAGTATTTTCACTACGTAAGCATATTTGGTAATATTAACTATCTTCCCCCGTAATAGTAGAGTATTATTAATACTATATATCGTCTCCTGAAGAAAGGCCGTGAATACTAGTACTAATGAAGTCACCCCTTCGTCACGCAGAAAAACGCTAACATCATATATACATATATATGTTCAGAACCTTTCGTCGTCATGCCTATTCCTGACAGCTAGAAACTAGGGGGGGGGAGGGGGGATGCTCTCCACTTGGCGGCGTCGGCTGCGAGCCCTTTAGTGAGTGTCTCAATCAATTGAGAAAGGCCGGAGAGGAGTTCTGCCTCGGCCATCGGGCGGGCTAAAGCCCCGTACGCGTGCGCGACAACGCGACGCTGCCCACAATCACCTCAAAAAGTGGCGGTCCAGCTCCCCGGGGACACTAACCGCCTCGCAAAGCAGCCGGTAAGGTGCCGTCAGCCCCTTCCCACGCCCCCCCCCCCCCTCGTCCCTAGGCAAACATGCCGGGCTGGGGTCACCAGACGCTCCGCTTCGAGCCGTTTCGTGGACGACGCTTACGCCGTCCGATGTACGCGCTGAGGCCGCAGAAGAGGCCGGTAGTTCTGTCCCGCTGCTGCTAGAGCGTGGTAAATTTCAACAGAGGCGGAGGGCAATTGTCCGACGCACATGACATGGCATATTTCGACAATCACACGCTGAAAGAGCATGCATGCATGGCAGAACGGGCCGCGGCTCTTTAGGGCGTGTCGTGGGGGGAAGAAAGGACCTGTTCTATATGTACTCGTGCAGGCGCCGAGGGGACACGAAACCTGAAAAAAAAAACCGAAAAAGCACGACTCAAAAAACATCGGACGGACGCGTTTCGGAGAAGGTGTATGGCCATCCCCAAGGACGTTTGCGCGCTTTAAACTGCTACGTAAATTGCTACCCTACCTTAGCTACAGTAGAACGATGTTACGGTAGGGGGCTACCCCTTATTTTTACCACCACTTTAGGCCCCTCGGGCGAGTGGTTCTGAACCTCGCTCGAAATTGTACTTGGACCTATTTTGTTAACGCCACAAAACCGACAATCCCATGGCGGTGCATATCATGAACCCCCCCCCCAAAACAAACTGACCTATAAGTGACCTCCCTACCGTAGCAGCAGTCCGTACCAAAAATATGATCCCATGGTGCCATGGTATCACACATTTATATTGAACCAGATTAAACCATATTGAACCAAAGACCGCCACCAGAACAGCTGGCGCAGCCCCTATCAATACCGCAAACACACACACATACCTTGACCCCGCCAAGCGATCAGGCGAGCCGTGAAGGCGGGATGGGGACGACAGATAGCCGTCCCCTGTCGAAGACTTCCCACCCGGCGACGACGCCGACCCGACTGACCCCAGGATAGAACCGTCTCCTTTGCCCGTCGCGGAGCTCGGGGAAGTGCTCTTGTCGTCCTTAGGATTGGGAGCGAGACTGCCGTGGTTTTGTGCGGAAGGGGAAGAGCTCGGGTCCAAAATCGCGGGAGGGGGCTCCGGTTTGCCCTTGCTGCGGCAGAAGGCTTCCCACCGCTGTATCTCGGAAATCTCGTGGTTGGTGAGTCGCACGCTCTGCATGAACGGGCGACACGCCAAAGGAACGTGCGCACGTCGTGTGTATACTCGTATATATGAGGCGTCGTTTCGTGTTTTGACAGACACAAACAACTTACAGTAGATAATATGTACCCTCTGTTCGGAAATATAAGGGACATCTGGATAGTAATATTAATGCCCAAGAAGTTCTTGTGCTTCCGGGCGGAGTAAATTTGTACTGGTATTTGGGGTTGGGGAACAGCTCGAACGAGAGTGATATTCCTCGTTTCTGCAAGAAAACCTAGAGTACTCTTGTGCACGTAGTCGAACGCCGAACATGGATTTTTTCCGCGTTCTCCACGCAACGCACGAAGTGTGCGGGTGCCACGCCATTTGACACAGAACAAACCGTACTGCAAATGCCCCAACTTCGGTCCGAATCGCTCTTCACAGAAGACACACGACGGCAAAAGAACAAACAAAAACTACACGGGTGCCGAAAAAATAAAAGGTTCGTGTGTATGGCAGGTTCAGCCAGTACGCCCAATGGGTTCGGGACCCGCCCGCCCAGTTGAAAAACAAACGCATTCCGAAACGCTTCATGCCCCCCCCCCACCTGGTCTGCTTTTCCCATATGCTGGAACACCCTCGGGGGCGCCTTAGACTGCCAGGAACCGGTACGCCTTTGGCTGTGCCCGATACATTCCCGATACGCCTCGACACTCCTCGACAGCTCTATGCTCGTTCTTACGCAAGTCCACGCTGGGGTTAGCGTTGCCCGTGCCGGGGATGGAAGATTACCGTCCCCGGTTTCTGCGGTGGTGGTAGTGGTGGTGGTGGTGTTGCTGCCGTCAGCCGCGGTTTTCGTCGTGGTGGAGGGGGACGAGAGGAGGGGGTGGGGGACGCCGTGCACCGCGACGACAAACGCCAGGAGGCCTTGACGTCTTTCACGGTGAAAGAACTCCACCCAGGCCGGTATGCTCACTCGCAATGAGGACACCTCGTCTTCAAACAGAGAACGGCCGCCGGAGAGAGAGGAGCAAACAAGAGTTTGTTTTGTTAACATTGGTTTTTATTCAAGGTTGGACTTTTTGCGTAAGGAGAAGAGGCTAAGGCTGGTTTTTGCGAGTACCTGTTTGTGTATCCTTCAAGTTTGAATATTTCTTGAGGCGATCTTACCCGGTATGTGAACTTGAGTGGGACGCCATGACGGCGTACGTACACGCCATCCACAGTACTGCAGAAACATACCAGGCACCCTTCTGTGGATACCCATGGTTGCCTTTACCGTACGTAGTGCCATTCAAAATTCGTGCAACGTTATCGGCGTAACGACGAACACGTTCGGCTATTAGACAGCCATAAAAAAACGACCAATCGGATGAGCTGACGCACCCACCACTCACGAAGGCAGTCTTTCTAGTCAATGCGGAATAGTATCGAGGTACGAGAGAATATGTGTTTTGCATGCACGGGAGAAGTTTAACCAATCAGATGAGTACGGTTTATCTGTACTCGAAGTAGCCTGTTCATCGTACCCACCTGGGATAGTTCGTACCGTCGACTCGCGAGCGAAGCACGCAGCGAAGCAGGGTAGCGGTACAGGTACAAGGTGGGGTACGGACTAGTTTGAATTTCGTTTCGCCTTTTCATCAGCGTACCTGGGTAGCAGGTCATAGCACGAGCGGCCTTAGACGACAGCCCATCCTCCGAGAAGGAACGGTAGGACGCTAGTCTTCGCTCGGTTTCGGTCTTGTCAGCATCGGAGCAGCACTCGGGGTCAGAATCCGACAGCCCATCGTCCACCTGAAAAAACAAAATGGCGCGTGCAGCAGGGGTGGACGTGAAAAACAGATCCGGACGCCCCACCATGTGCCCCTTTTCGAGATCTTGATAGGAGGGGTATACTAAAATCAAGTAGAACAAAAAAAAAACGTTTTTCGTAGTTTCGTCTAGAAACCCCACGGCACTGGTTTGTTTTTCGTTTTGACTGGTCATTTTCACTAGTCGTTTTTACCTTTTTATATACGAGTGTGGTGTCGTTTTGTCATTTGGCCGTGTACCCCTGCATGTAGAGCAGCACCACGATTGCTTTACCACGACCAAACACAGGGACAACGGCCACAGCAACAGCATCAACCGCAGCCGCAACGGTAACAGCAACAATACAAAACACAGCAACAACAGCAGCAACAACAGCAACAGGTGCCTCTCGAAGAAGGAATTGCAAGCGGTACGCGCGCGAGCAATCTCCTGCGTTCGACGAAAAAAACAAACCCTCCACCCGCATTATACCGCATGTACAGGAGAAGAACAAGGCATCATCGTTAACAACTCGTGATCAAAAACCCGAGGTGCTGCCTTTAGGACAAACCATCGACGTCGTTCACAAATCACGGCAAACAAACCATGGTGCTGCATGCACATGAGGGATAAGCCATCGGCGTTGTGGACAAGTCAAGTCACAGCCGAAACATTCCGCTGCTCCACGTACAAGACAAGGACAAGCTATAAGATGTACCAGGGTACATACGTAATCTGAAGTATCATATCATACATAGCATACCTCATATCTGGACACATATATGGGGGAAGGGGGGGGGGGGGGGTGTACTCATATCGTGAACGGCCGTAGTCGTATGGCCATAGACCCTCGCATACCTACAATGCCGGGACCGAGCACGTTGGGTTTTCACCAACCAGGCAGACATTGCTTGCACCAAGCGCGAAGCGCCTTGAGGTATTGGGCGAGTCGCATGGAGGGTGAGCTGCATCCTGCTAAGAACCGCCTGTAAGGCGGGCTTGCATATGGACGACAGCCTCCAATGAATGGATTTAATTTCTGGTGTGGCCACTTCCAGACACAACATTGGGTATCACTACGTATCTGCCTCGTGGATGCCTTACCATATACACACTACGTGATACGATCATTCCCCTTGTGCGGAGATGAGGTTATCAACCCCGCAAAATGATCCAACAAGACCGCCAGTATGGGTGACCGCCAAAAAAAAACAAAAAAAAGGTACCCTGGTTGTCGAGCTCACGCAGTGAGAGGCGTGTTTTACAGCACCGTTGCCAACCGACGCCAACCCAACCTATAAATATATAAAATATTTATAGAAACGGGGGAGGGGGGGGGGGGGGGGGGGGGAAGTGAAGGTGGAGGGAGGGAAGAGGGTGGGGGGGGGGGGGGGTAACTCATTTGTTGCTTGCCTTACTAATTTTATAATGAATACATTTCGCTAAATAGGGAGTTGTATAATCCCATAAGAATAAGGGGGGTGGTGGTAAACAAGTAATTTCGAAAAGAGGGACGCAATGTCGTCGTTGACAGTTCGCCGCCGCAACACCCCGCTGCTGCACAGGACAAAGGACAAAGGACAAGCCATCGCCATCGTCGCGACTAAAAACGAACTCTCCGCCATCCCGGCGACTGACCTCAGACCTAGCCGGGTCACTGCCGTCATCGTCGTCGTCGTCCTCTTCCTCCTCTTCCGCCCACGCCGCGTCTTCGAAGGGGCCCCTGCGTAACGCATAACGCATAGCGTAAAAAAACGGAACAATTGTGTCGGTCGCGGATGGGGGGGCGGGCGGGGCGGGGTATCATGTCATCGGAGGCGCATGAAGGGGTTACGTTTATCGCGGCTCAGTAGTGGCAGGCAGTACGGCTGGCTCTCTACTTTATGTTAAGTCGGACAGATCTATCATCTGCAGATATATCTACAGATAGATGATCTACAGATAGATCATCTACACATATCACCTACAGATAGATCATTTACACATAGATCATTTAGGTCATCTAGACCCTAATCTTTGTCTATGCTATGTTGTGCAGGATCTGTAAAGTACATATCCAGCCCAGGCACTAAGAGCTAGGTTATGCAGATTGTACGGCTCCCACCCGACAACGTGAGCTAGATCATATAGATCATACAGATAGTACAGATCATACAAATCATACAGATCATACAGATCATACAGATCATACAGATCAGGGACATATCTGCCCCGAAATACCTAGATCATCAAATGGAGATCGAGTATCTGTACGAGGTGTCTGCCTGTGGATGGGGATACAAATACAACTCTACTGCTGTAGTTGCTGTAGCCGCCCAATCGGAACTATAGTATAGTCTATCACTATATAGGGACTCGCGCAGCAGGCTATTTACACAACTGCCGTCAACTTTTGTGCGTTGGATGGATGAAGGTTCCAAGAATGTGATCGGGACCTTGATCGCACAGTTCGGCGGTAGTGTGTGTTCTTCCCACTAAACCGCTTTTTCTATACAGCCATCGACATCCAGCACACTCAGCAGTCTCCGTGCCGATTCTTCAATCCTAGAGACTGATATGGTCCGTCTGGAATCAATAATTAATGTGGCTCCACCCAGCTCAAAATGGGATCCCACAAGCAGTACCTGTGAGAGATGGTCATGGCGTTTTCCTCCGCCTCCAGAGCTGGGATGACTCCTCTCCCCTGCCCTCCAGCTAAATCCGCCGCAGGGTCAAACCACGGCCTCGCCATGAGTGTGAGGACGGAGAGACGGCTCACGTTCCGCCGCTTTCCCTTGTTCAAGCACCTTGGTACGGGGCAACACGAGGGGAGATGGGAGACAAAATCGCAAGGGAATGATTAGTAGGGTATACATTCAAACTCTGAGGTATTATACCCGGGTACCATACCTGATTATGATCAGGGGTGTTCACGGATCGGGTCAAACCTCGCGGGTCGGGTCGGGTCGGGTCGGGTCGGGTCGGGTCGGGAAAGGGTCGGGTCGGGAAAGGGTGATCGGACTCGACCCGTGAGAGTTTGAAAACTCCAGCCCGCGACCTGATCCGATCCGACCAGACACGTGAGAATAAACAAACAATCCTGGCCCGACCCGCGGGTGATATGAAGTTGAGTCGTGAAGAGTCCTGGGGTTATTTTAGTCATACACGGGTATGTACCCGGGTACTCTCAGAGTAAACACTCTTTACCAGGTACTACGTAAACAAATCATGGGAACGGTGTGAAGACGGAGTGGACGAGAAACTTACCCAAAAAAACCCGACAGAATGATGCGGCCCGGCCCGTGACATGCCCAAAGGACGAAAACCGAGCAAGAATCATTTTTAGCGATACCGTGAACGTTTCAGCCCGTGGTGCTTACTCGTAGCTTCGCGACAGCTGCACAACACACGACAACCATAAAGCCTTTGTCTTGTAGCTTGCCAACCGGTCGAAAAACCCTCAAGCCCGCCCAACTTTTCCACAACTTCTCGAGGAACGTCTGGGCGGTTTCGAGGAGGCGGTGTTTGTGTTCACGCAGTCCCCCCCCCCAACTTCCTGAGAGGTGCTTACTTCCTTACCGTGGCGAAACCGATGTACCCGCCGCCCAAGTAAGACTGTGCCAAACAATTCAAAGAGGGGCGCAAAGAGGATCATTTTAACAAACAGGAATTCGCGTAAGGATAGCGGTGCTGTGACTGCCACCTTACCCCCCCCCACTCAAAGTGTCTCACCCAAGGCTCCAGCCCCCCAGTTTGCTGGATGGCTGTTTCGACACACCGACTTCCCAGTCGGACCACCGCCGAGAGACCAGGGAGAACGCCTGCCCATGAGCCAGGGGGCGCCGCGAATCAATCCCCTTCACGACGAAATGGATTTTTGACGCTGACGCCTGCGGCGCGGAATCGCGGGAAATTGAACGGTCAAAGCGATGAAAGCATCACAGCGACGGAGCGAAGGTGCACTACAGTTGTTAATAAGAGGAGGGAAGGGTTCAAACCGGAGTGAGGCAGACCACGAACTGGTACATACCCTGGTATATAAAAACATACGGTACAGACAAAAAAAATCAGCTGTGAGATCGACAATTCGGCCGAAACTCATCTTTGCAAGCTGCGTATGTCATACTAGTGATACTTTGAGTACGCTCATGACCAGGGCAACCCCATACATCAATCAGTGGGTAACCGAACAAACCGATGAACCCGCTACTCCATACATCGATCGGTCATGTCAAAATAAAATAAAAAATGAATCGTGATCGAGCTCACCGTGTGGCATCGCGGAAATCGCAAACGATCAACATCTCGCACGGTTTCGATGTACTAAAAAAAAACATCAACAGCCGAATATCAACACCGTGCCAAGCAGCGGACACTGATCATACCAATCCTATCAAGTGCCACGCACACATAACTAAACTCGCCGCCCGCACGCGCGCCCGCACGCGCACAGTGGCTCGGCACGGACACAGCAGGGCACACGAAAAAAACAAGCGCTGCATTACACACCGTACATATATACTTGTATGTAACATTTATTTTTAATATCGCATACTGTAACCAAGGTGAAATGATTAACACGCCCCCTCGGACGATGTTCTATTTTTCTTTTTTTCTCTTTTTAAGCTGGTTTTCTCAACAAATGGGAGAAGTGTAAATACTACGAGTAGTACCAATGTCCAGCGACGGGGGCTCTCCGAACCCCACTACTTTTGAGTTGTATTTGCCCCCCATAATTTGGAGAAAAACAGCCCCGGAATTTGTGTGCTATCTTAAAAGTGTTATCTTAAAGTGTTATTAGCTTAAAGTGTTACAGTAGACAGCACGTCCGTCCGGCAGCGCAACAAGCATGCCAACACCCACCTTAGATGACCATGCCAGCGCCCACGCCCTGCCGATCCTCACGAACTTCCGGCTCACCTGTCAGGCGACAACAGTTACTCTATTAGTGCAGCACATCGGACAAATCATCTAGATAGATCATCTACAGATAGATCATCTAGATAGATCATCTAGATAGATCATCTATGTAGATAGATCATCTACTATAGATAGATAATCTACATAGATCATCTAGATAGATCATCTAGATAGATCATCTAGATAGATCATCTAGATAGATCATCTACTATAGATAGATAATCTCCATAGATCATCTAGATGGATCATCTAGATGGATTATCTAGATAGATCATCTAGAAAGATCATCTAAATCGATAGATAATCTAGATCGATCATCTACATATAGATCATCTAGACAGATCATCTACAGATATATCATCTAGACAGATCATCTACAGATAGATCATCTAGATCCTAAGCTGCGGTTATGATATGTTGTGAAGGGTCTGTATAGAGTACAGATCTAACCCAGCAAGCACGTTCTAGATTATGCGGATTCCGCCCGGCAGCATGAGCTAGATCATACAGATCATACATATCAGGAATGTATCGGCCGTGAAAGATTTAGATCATTAAGTGGGAATTATCTGTATTATCTGTATGATCTATCTGATCTGCCCGAGGTGTTCAATGCCCATGCTATCACTATTAGTACAATCAACCATGACGCGAGGAGCGGGAATCGCATCCAGACAACCAAGAACTACGGATTATACATACCACCGTGCACATACTCTTTACTATGTACATTGTCGCGGGAACAGCGGTGACCGGTAGTTACAGCAGAAAACCACGCGGGGGGACGCATGCAAGAAAGACAAAACACGCATACGGTCGTGGTTCCTCAATAATGCGGTGCCTTACCAGACGACAGTACCCGCACTAAAGTGGGACCCCGAACTATCCCGGAAGAGTGAGGTGTGTAGGATGATATCGCGACAAGTGATATTCGCCGCACTAAACTGGGACCCCGCACTAAAGGATACCGCACTACGTAGTGCGGGACCACGATTGTACGTATCAAAGTTTGGCGCTATGATATCGTCAGTCCGTGACCCGTCGTTTTTTTCCCCCCGCATTCATTGAGGGAGCGGCGAAACCGCTGCCAAGCAGACAAGCCTGGTGGAACCAGAATCTCATACCGGGGTTGCTGTGAACACCGCGAACACGCCCAGTGAAAAAAACAGACCGCGGACATCAGCAGCACTGAACTGGTAGAATTATCACAAGCGGTGTAAACGAGCCCACGTGTGGTAGAGGTTAGCAAACCGTTGGAACGGTTTCATGGCGAGGTGAACTTTAATTGCCCGTATACTCGTAGAGGAAAAGCGAGGATAGACAAACTCAAGGCGGACGAGGCAGGGGTAGCACTCAAAACTGGCCGAAAAAATGTCTGACCTTAAGACACTCCTGATTTGAGGAACCACCCAATAAGGCATTATCTTATCGCTGGAATCCCATTTGTGTTTTTACAATAATAACAATTCTATAGCTAGGCTCTGGCATTGTTTATCGGGTTAAGCTTACATTTTTTCTAATTATTTTTACTAAAAATGTCACTTTTTGGGGGGTGAGATTTAAAGCTCCTCAAATGAGCGATTAGGTGCACCCTTACGGCACTACCGATATGCGTTTTTTCAACCAGTAAACAACTGTAATACGATGTCGATTCTTGGTTCCAGGATTTTTTGAGCGGTCAGCAAGTCATGTACGAGGTATGCTTACCGGATGCTGAAGAACGACCACGTCCCCTCCGTAGAAGAAGTCCGAGCGGAAGGTGCCTACGCCTCCGCCCACCTTGAAAACCTTTCGAAAAAAAAACACACGGCACGGTTAAACAGACACAGCTCCACGGTCAAGGCAGCAACAAAACAAATCGTGCCGCGGTAACGCCTTTGTTTGGGTATAACCTGAGCGGTGATAGTGCATACTGGTATCTTACACGGTCCCTGAACTGCAATTCTGATCGTCAACGGCACCAGTGACATGTGGAGGTTCAAGCCGACCCGCTCTCTTTACTCTCCACTCCCCTCTCACCTGCACGCCCGCCGGCATTGCGTTGCCCTTCAGCATGGCGACACCCCCACCGGACCCCTCTCCAAGAAACGCCACGTTCGTTGCCTGCTTTGGTTGTGGCGGTCGGAGCATCCGGCGCGAAATTAGCCGTTCCTCTTGGACATGCATGCAAGTCACTATGGTTGGTTTGGAGACTCACTCCACAGCAGGCAGGTAGACATGTCTAAGGGTATCAGTTAGTTTGGGCTTTTCGAGGCAAATATTAATATTGTGTGACCTTAAGACCTTAAGACACGTGCATCAAGTGAACAACTACCGCTAAATTTGACAATTTTACCGATACATTTGATATGTTTACTGGTAACGGCGCCCGCTACGGTAGAGGTGCACCATGTTTTTGCCTTATAAGGGTGGTCACTTATCACTTGAGGAGCTCTATACCTGCAGTAGTCAAAAACTGGTTTTGGAGGAAAATAAAAGTGCTAACCCAAAAGCAATCCCATGGTACACCCAATAAGGAAAGTGCGACGATTTTGGGTTAAGAAGCCCGTTCATTCAGAAACCATTTCAGCCCAAATGTGCTACCGCTAGCGTAGCAGGCGTCTAATACTTGTTTGAGGACTATATAGTGTATATAGTGTGTATAGTGTGTATAGTGCATACTATAGCGTGTATAGTGTATACTATAGTGTGTATAGTGTATGTAGTGTATAGTATATATACAGCAGTAGTATATAGTGCATGTAATGTATATAGTGTATATAGTATATAGTGTATATGTTGTATATAGCGTATATAACTGGTGGTGGGGTTGCGCGAACGTACTTATTTGAAGTCATGTTAAGGTTGAGACATTGAGCTCCGCATGTGAGGAGCTTAGAACTTACGGCACCACTCCTACCGTGGCATTGCTCCTCACCTTTCCCGCGTGGGCTTGGCCTTGCAAGCGGGTAGGGGTATGGTTGGTGACTATTAGCCACGCGCAACAAGAACATGGCATACATGATGCGCGTGAAGGAAAACGGAACCGCGCGTACGTAGTCGCTCGCATTTCTGCAGCACTAGGAGGCACCTGGGAGGTTTTTGCTGCTGTTGCGGGCCTAGAGGATACTATACGTACTGTACAGGCCTCCCGCGGTACTATTCCGCGTCCCAGGAAACGAATCAAACAAAAAATGACCACACAGCGGAAGCATCCCCCCTGCTCGATCGCAATAAACGTCTTGAAAAAAAAACACAACAAATGAAGCGCATACGGCACTATCCTGAAGCAGCAAGGTATACGCACCCCGTTCCATAGCCCCTCCCCCCCTCCAGAAAACGCCTGCCTAACACGATGGTGAGGTTAGACACAAGCAACACAAGCAACACAAACAACTTCTCACCGGGTCAAGATGACTGGCGTTTTGAGAGGTTAGGGTCGCAGGCACATCGCCGCCCCCCATAAGGAGCGGCAGAATGTCACCGCTTTTCACCAGGCCCTTACTGCTCGCCTCCTAATGCGCCGGAGGAAAAATGCAGCAGATATAGACAAGTTCCAACATGGCTGTGAGTCAAGGAGAGCACCGCACGTGAGACAGCCATAGCCTTCGGGCGAAGGGATGTCATATCAGCGACATTGGCGCTGAAAAACTTCCCAAATTCAGCGGCCAGGCGATCCTCGTACTACCGAGATACCGAGATGGAATGCGCAACCAGCAACCTCATTCTATGAAAAATTATCCCGAGTGCTATAGTTATTTTACCCCATGCTAGTCTGTCCGGTAATATAATCACCGTCCGATGTTCACATCAGAGTTCGAACGGGATTTATATTGCTGGCCAGAATAGTATGGGGTTGAACATATTTATGACGGGGGGGTGAAACGTGTATTACTGGGGTTTTGTTTTCAAGCGAGATTATATACTTCGGTGAACCGCTTCGCTCGAAGAACGCGCAGCAATCGATACAGCACGGTGCCTTTGAAGTAGCGCCTACCCTATGCCAAGAGTGAAGTAAGCTACCAAGGTGTGGCCGTGGTTCGCACCAATGCACACACAAGACCAACACCAGCAGACAACATACGGGGCGGGCTTATCTCCCTTCGCTAATGTCATAACAGACATGGCCCAACTCGACACAAGAAGCGCAAAAAACCGAAGGGTTTTCTTGGTAAACGCAGCGTGCGATAGTGCTGAAACGAGTGACAAGGTAGAAGGCAAGACGTTGCAGCTACTCCGATATCGGGCTGTGCGTTCCGTTCATGCGGCAGGTCGAAAGGAAATCATCAAAATCCATGCGGATGAAAAAACAGTCGTGCGACAGGTTTTGCATGGCGGTTGGCCATACTACAGTGAGCGTTGTATGCTGCGTGGTATTCATACGTCGGGCGGGCGTGTTTGTACCCTCGGACGCGGGCTACGGAAGGCATATACGATAGCACCTGAAATTTCTGAGAACTTTCTGAGAATTTTCTGATAATTTTCTGAGAATTTTCCGAGGCTCTGTCTTGACTTGAGAGGTAAAAAAACAACTTCGACTAAAGTCGATTTTTTTAAGCTCAACACGCAACCGCAAGGAACTACGAGTAATATGCATCTGCCAAAAAACCTGGGAGATAATACATCGAACACAAAGCTACTGCAATGGTTGGGTGGAAAGTCTGAGGGCAAAGGTGCAGCGCCTACCGCAAGCACAGCTCCCCGTCACCTACCTTGTCCTCAGGGGTGGGAAAGACGGGAACGTAGTACGACTTGCGCGGCGACGAGCCTGCCGACGCGACCGAGGGAGCCAACACGCTGCTCGAGGCTATCGAACTTGCCCCCCCCGCCCCCTCCAGGGAGAGGAGCAATCTCCGCGAGGAAGAAAGCCTGTCGTGGTCGGTCTGTTCGTCTGAAGATACTGGTGATCCGTTTGTTTACAAAAAAACGACAGTGCGGCGAGACGACAGAGAAATAACGTACACTCTTATGTTAGAGGGCGGCTGTTGGTCTGAAAGAGGCTGGTCCGTTCGCTAAAAAACGAGAGTGCGGCCACCGTCGTAAGTGACGTACCACGTATACTCTATTATATTGGAGGGCAGCGTATATAGAGGTTTATCCGCGTGATATTATAATACGTGGAGTAAAAATGCCCGCCGATATAATGGGCAGTTGTCGCACTTGCCATTCCTTTGTGCCTGCATTGTACCTTGGTGTACCGAAGTGACCTCGTCGGTGCTCTCTAAAGCGCGCCGTGTTAGTACCCAGAATCCGATTGTATCGTCGTACAAACAGCTTCAGAATTCCTTGAAGCCGTTTAGTGACGCTGGTTTGCATCTTGACATAACGTGGGTGGATACTGTGATGTTGTAATGGGTGTTGTGTTCTGTTCTACTCGTTCGTATCTTGTACACCAAGAGCGATTGAACAAGTTTTGGTATAGTGAGGGAGCAAGGGTTCTCGTGGTATTGCACTGATGATGTGCGTCGTTTTCACAGAGCGACGGGGCGAATATCTTCGAACACAACAAAAAAACTCCAACGTACCCGCTACGTACAACCACCAACTTTAAGCGTGCGCACAAAACATTATCCGGTACAGTAGAATCTGGTTACCGCAACCTGTGCTCCTAAAATGGTAGAAATACGCTTGGCTTTAAACCCCAAAAACCTAACCCCGACCGGCTAGGAAATTTCTCGGAATGAGAATGGTTGATGGAATGAGGAGCTTTGTGGACTTCCAACCATCTTATCGAAGGTGGGCCAAGTAAGCAGCTACTGATCAAAGTAGAATGACCGACCGTGCCTGGCGCCACAAGCCTCGCCAACAAAACCAGAAGAAAAGAGGCGACATACACACCGTCGCGCACACCACACCACCAACCAACCAGAGCAACCACGATACCACGACAACACACAGCACACACCACGACAGCACACACCACACAACACACTGCACACAGCACACAGCAGGACACACCTACTGTGACTGCCGCGCTGTCGAGAGCCTCCCTGTCCGCGGACATGCCGCAGTCGTCCGACTCGTCCCCTTCCAAGCAATCCACCCCTACCCCCCTCACCGACCTCGGCATGCCCGCCGTCTTCGACGGGCTTTCGCACACCGCCGGCCGCGCAACGTACCCCGGGGATTCGTTGGAGAGGGTGCATCGGAACATGTACGACTTGTCCCTGGGGGGTGTTGCAGGTTAACGGCGGGGCAGGGGGGGGGGGGGAAGACGGGCGGAGGGGCGGTAATGTTATTAGAGCGGGGAGGATGGACGTGTGGGCATGGGAGAATCTGGCGATAGGACGTACGAAAGTACAGCAGCAGTACGTAGCTGTGGCGCGAGTAACTCCCAGGGCGTTATCGGACGATGCGAAGAAAAGCAAGCGGGACAACACGCGGAAACAAATTAAGCAGATCGAGGAGGCCGGTGATGCCGGTACACGACAGGAGTCATGCAAGGTACGTATCACAGTGTCCTCGCTTGGTGTCGGCGAAGCCGTTCGGGTGAGCGGACGAAAAGGAACGAAGGCACTGCTACGGTAATCTAGACGAGGAACTTCTTCTGCGTACGAGTAGGAATTGGAATCCGAGGCCAACGAAAACGCGGAGATCGAGTGGCGGTGACACATACAGACTGTGCGCATTTGGCAACAAGGAGACGAACGCATTATTGGCTTCAGTCAACATTCCAATAGTATTCAGCGCAGTACAGCTATTGATAGCCGTCCACACCCAGTTCGAGGGAAACAAGTGCTGAGTCCTCCCCGCGACAAAAATGTAAGGCACGGACCTTAGTGGGCAGGGGGGAGAAAAGCCTACTATGTGATCATGTTGGGATCTGAGCTACGAGCAGGAAGGAGCAGGAGCAGGATAAAAAAGGGCGAAGGAAATATATGGGGATGGAAAAACAAAAAAAAAAAACGAGCAGCTGCTTCGTGTCACCCATCAACACTTTCGCACGTAACTCGCGTTTGCACACTACGCTCCTGCGGGCTCAACTCCTTTTACTACTGCCAAAACCAGGCCTCCAAAGGGCTTACACAAGCGGCGTGCATGCCCACCGCCGCACACACGAACACCCGCACAGACGCACCTAGCCTTGTGGGCCGCCGAAGCGTTGGCAGCCGTGAAGTCGTACACGACCACGCTGACCGGCTGCTTGCAAAGGAAGGTGTTCAGATCCAGGCTCCCCTGCCCGGGAACGTTGATCACAGACCATTCCTGGAAGTTAACCGTGTTGCTGCACCAGGGGGAGGCGAGGGCGGAGGGGGGGCGGTGGAGGGGGGGAGAGAGGGGGGGGGGGCGTTCGGTGTCCCCTTCTGTTGCCATCGTCTGGTTCACGGTTTCACATGAACATGACAAAAAGTGGGCAGGAAGACAAAAATCCGGCGTTAACCCCCAAAAAATAGTTTCGAAAATAAGACGTTTTTGGGGACGAAACGACTTTTTAAGTTAATGAAATTTCGACGATTTTGGGTTAAGGTAAGGAGGCTTTACTAGGTCATTCAGAAAACGTTTCAGCCAAAAAAAGGTATACCTATACGTCTATCGTAGCACGCGGCCGACACAAATGCCAGCTGGAGCTCTGGGGGTCCCAAAATATAGTAGAGCCACCCCGTGTTACCACGAAACGACAATCGCCGGCACAAGACGAGACAGGACAAACTGGTCTCCCAGGCGAGCCACCGGCGGCTACAACACCCTTCACGAGGTCGCATACACCCTATAGCACGCGCGATCGAGGATTCAAGTATCACGCACCGCTTGCAAATATGGGGTTTCGACGAAATCCTCGATGTCACAGCTGAGGCGTCTTATTGATTTTAATGAAGCCCCACACCTCGGACAGATCATATAGATCATATAGATCAGATAGACCACTGACAGATCATCGATTCCCACTTCATGTATCCAGATGTGTCGAGCAAGGCACATGTATTTCTGACCTCATCTTGTATGATTTACTGTAGCACATGTTTCCTGGGTTGGGATCTGTAATACGTAGATCCTGCACAGCCTCTCACAACGGTAGGTGAGGTACTAGATGCTCTAGAGTACCTATCTGTAGATGATCTGTACTGTACAGATAGATCATCATCCCTCCCAGGCGTGGAAAACTCGTTGACATCGGCCGAGGAAACTCGGGAGGAGCGCACCCGAGGGGTCTAGCCACACAGTATATACCTGTGGAAGCACATGGTGTACGTGACGTCGGTTTTCCACTCAATGTCTGGGCTCCTTCCCCCCCTTCTCGCCGCCCTCTCTTCTGGCAATTCCACCACATCTCCCCCCAGAGCCGGGGGCGCCTCGGCTGACAGGGACCGAGGAACGAACGCAAGCGAGCAATCAGAAGAAGCCGGCGATTGACACGACGGGCGTTGGAGGGGAGACGGAGGCATGCAACGGTATATAGAGGGGGGGGGTGCACCTCATTTTGCTGAGGTTCATGGCTCAAGTTAGCTCGTCTACCTCGCCCAAAACCTGACTTTGAGGAAAGAGGGTACAACAGTAGTAGTGCAACCCGAAGAACAAATCCCATGCCCTATCTACGTACGTGCATAAAACGAATAACCATAAAACACGATGGTTGAATCATGGTATTGCAACCATAGTGGGTACGTAGTTCGTCCGTTGCAATGGTTGAGGTGCCCATCGGTAAGAAATAGTGTGGCCAAATTTATGTTTCTACGTCTGTCGTAGCATGCGTCGGGAGAGCGGAGTGTTCTTCACCGGTCGTATATAGTCGGCAGTATCGGGGCTCTTGGCCTTACCGTCCAATTTGACAACAGCTATAGACGGAAGGCGCGTATCGAGAGATCGTTTCGAGCATAGGTCACAAGGCCGAGCGCAGGGCGGCCACAAGCGGAGAGGCGGTCGATGCTCTCTCCCGTCGCTCGTGTCCTGCCGACAGACTTTCATGCGTGCGTACGTATGTGCGTACGTAAGACAGCCTCGTGCTGCGATAGTGGGTAGAATTTTTTTCGCCAAAACACGTCTGACGGAAATTGAATACGTATACTTCTTAATTGAGAAAATACAGTACCCAATACCGTCGAAACAGCATTATAATATTGTAATAGTGTATTGTAGATGTTGTAGATGTTGTTCCTTGCATCGGGTTGTAGTTTCATGTTTTCTCAAACGTCAGCTGCTGGGTGAAGCATAGAGAGGAGCTCCAGCAAATAGTAGGTGCCACCCTATTGCACCCCAACTACGTACTACAGTAGCACCCTATGCTACCATCAGCTATCAATACTAGCACCAGCGGCAGACACAGGAGGGCCGTCACACCACAAAGAACGGCACTTCCAGCGAGCAGTCAGGGGCGTTGCGCCGCTATTCGTCTATCGCTAGGGAACGGTGCGTGCCATCTCTGTCGTCTCACAGTGCGGTATGTAGCCGCCTCTGCAACAGCAGTGTGTGTTGTATTTCCTTTTCGTACAGCAATGTATTATACACTTCCCAAATTTCCCCGTAAAACTTCCCTGCACATATCAACCGTACCCTAACAAGTTTTCTCGAAACTTCTCATGCCTACCTACCATCCCCCTTAAACGTTTTCCATCATTTTCTCCGCCTATCTATCGCCCCCCCCCTAAACCTTCCCATACAATGATCCGCCTATACTTGTATGTATCTACCGTCCCCTGTCCACCTGCCCGAAAAAAACGCCTTCTGCGCTCTGCCCTACTTTCTCACCCTCTGGCGTAACGACGAACCAATCCATCACCCGGTACAGGGGAAACGTCACGTGCGGGCTCTCCGCTTCCAGGGGGTCGGAGGGGGGACGTCTTTCTCCGAAGCTGTAGTGCAAGCTCTTCACCATCTGCGAAGGTCCAGATGGCGACAGGCGTACGTAGGCTCAGTCAAGTGAGCGAGACGAGTGGGGCGTGCTTGCAACCCACCCACCTATATAGCTCGACCTCCGCGGTTGAAGCGGTACGTACAGCTTTGGTCGTGTTTACGAGAGCGAGCGCTGCCTGCGGGTCAATCAGTCCAACAGACCGCTGCTTTTGCGTACCGCCAAGAGGACTCATCGAAAGAGGCGGGTTGCAGACCAGCGAGGGAATAAAAAATGCACATCGCACGTGTAACCTTGAACACAAACGCCCCACGCCGACTGTTAGAACACCGCACATTGCTGCAACCCACGACCAAATATTGGGCGTCGTCAGATAGACAAACAAGCGAGCCACAGGCGCGCGGCACCACTATACATCATGAATAAAGTCGGCGAGTGCATAAATAAACGCGGCTCGTGATGTCAGTTGTGCCTCGCTGTGCTTCGCAGTGCTTGGCTGTGCTTGGCTGTGCTTGGCTGTGCTTCGCTGTACTTCGCTGTGCTTCGCTGTACTTCGCTGTGCTTCGCTGTACTTCGTTGCTCTTCCGCACAAACAATATGTTTCACCCCCCAAATAAACTGACGCCCCGTAGGTGACATCGCGACATGATCAACGTCCTCTCACACCTGCTTCGCGAATCCCATCACGATTTTGGAAACGGTTTGTGTGACCAGCCCCTGCTTCGGTCGCTCGTCCAGCTCCCCTCCCATGTAAACCTGCGCACGGGGAAAGCGTCAACAGCTCAGGTCTAAGAATCTTGCACGGCTCTCTCTCCACGCTCAAGAAAACGAGGGCATACACAGCCGCGGCACGCGCGATCGAAGTATCATACGTACGCAACTTGAAAATATGAGTGTCGACGAGTTTTTCGACTTCACAGCTGAGGCGTCTTTATAACGCCCAAAAATAAGAAGAGCGTTCTCTGGAACGTTCTGCGGTGAGTCACACCATAACGGGGTGCCACTTGGCGCACGAGCGACGCGTCGAGTGCAAGAGCATCAACTAGGGGCGGGGGGGGGTGTGTGCTCATTAGCCGCATGTCATACATGGCCGTAGTCGTATGACCATAGACCCTCGCATCCTTACAATGCCGGGACGGAGAACTTTCAGGCTTTCGCCGACCAGGCAGACATTGTTTGCACCAAGTGCAAAGCGCCATGAGGTGTTCGGCGAGTAACATGAAGGGCGAGCTGCATCCTACTAAGAACTGCATCAACTAGGGGGGCTGAGAAGCAAAGTGCGAACTGTGTTCACGAGCGGCAAAGCGAAGGGGGGACCAAAACTCCGCCTCATTTCGTATGACCCACCGTATGCAGTACCGTACGTAGTACCTCACCCAATACGGACACAATGGAGGCGCCGCCTACACACTCCTTTCGCCGGTCGACTCCGCGGGCGACGTTTTCTTCCAAACAGCCCCGTGGCGCAGCGTTGCTTGCAACCACCGACGTGTTCGCACGAATGCTATCGCGTGTAGATAAAAACCGACACAACACATCCAAAACGACGACGCGGAGACAAGAGACTGACGCAGGCAGGGCCGGGCCGCCGCGTGACCAATACAAACATCTGACCCGCACAAACGCTAGCCAACATATCCACGACTAGACAAATTCGAAGAGAAGAAGGACAGTCTGCAATCGAAATCCGATCAAGGCCGGTAGTCAGTGTAGAAAACGCCCGCGACACCCGCGTGCGCCATCGCATAGACACGGCGAGCCCCCCCTCTTGCCTACTACCGAACACGTCGAAGGTCACCAGAACAACAACAACAACAACAACAACAACAACAAAGCAAGTCTCACCTCGCCCTTGGGCAAAAGCTTAAGCTTCCCCTGTATCTGCATCTCGAACATGCGGTTCTTGCCCTCGAAGTGCGGGTCCCACTGCGCAGCGCGTGGGAACATTAAGGGTTGCACGGGTGCCGGCAGCACCGGGTCAGCTATATGGGACGCATACTGCCTTAAGGTACAGGAGTGCACCTAAACTTTCCTGAGTTTGTTTTCACTTGACTATAGTATAGGAGCTCTATACGTACCTCACCTGAAAAGAAAGCCATCTTCGAGGAATGTTGAACGCTAAACCCGATAAGCAACTCAATCAAAAATACAACCATGGCCTACGTATGTACAGTAGGTGACCAAAACAGTCGACAAAAACACAAGAGGGATCACAACCATATTCTGATATATTTGGCAATTCCTCAGTTCGGGAGTGTTATTGATATGTAATACTACGGGGGACCACAGCTAACAGGACCTGCGGCACACACAAAAATCCATACATTACATGTAGCTATTTTTACTGACAGTATTTGGTCCTGCCTGGTATTTAATATGGTCCCCCGTAATGGTCAGTTGCAACACTTACAAATGGAGTCCACACCTCGGACAAATCACGATCTACAGATAGATCAGATAGATCAGATAGATCAGATAGATCAGCTAGATCCTAACCTGCCGCTATGAGGCATTGAGCATGATCTGCACACTACTTATCCAACCCAGGAAATGTGTGCTAGGTCATGCATACAACACGGCTCCCACCCGGCAACATGAGGTAAATCACAACATCACAATATACCAGAAAATGTATCTGCCCTGAAAGATCTAGATGGTCAAATGGGAATCGATGATCTGTGTGATCTGCGAAATAGTTTAGCAAAACGGTGCTACTCGTACCCCCAGAATATCCGTACACGCCTCGTGGTGGTGTCGTGGGTGTTTCGACGGCCGGAGGTTACATACAGTCGGCCCTGATATTTGGGTATCATATGTACAAACAACTATTGCACCATTGCAGCACGGACCGACCTTGGGGTTGGGAGGGCTGCACCTGAGCAGGAACAGCATCCTTCCCTTGAAGAACTCGTTCTCAAACTCGATAGGAGATTCCGCGTTCGCGAATATGTCTTCTCTCCCTTGCATGGACATCCTTCGCGCACGGAGATAGAAAAGGCAGCAGCAGCAGCAGCAGCAGCAGCAGCAGCAGCAGCAACATCAGTCGACGAAAAAAACGCGGCGATTTTGAGGGTTGTTATTAATAGTTGGTGGCCGGTGGCGGACGGATTTTCGATTGTTACTGATATTATCCACTCCAATAATGCAAATTATACTATAAATAATGCAGAGCGACGTGTCTATGGAAAGATCTCGACGGTAGTATGAGCTTTCCAAAGCTCAATACTTCGAAGTACTTACACCGTTTTCGTTTCGTTGTGTGCCCCCCTTGTTTTGGAGAGAATGGGCTTGGAAATACGTCAAAGGATGTGTGTTATCTTACTATTAGTATGATAATAGCATCACGCGTGTGAAACGGGTACTTCTTGGGCTGCTCGAGTCACGTCACTCAAGTGCGTAGCCCAACATACACGTAGTGTATTTTCTTAGAACGTTTTCTTATTATAACGTTTTCTTATTCCAATAATTTCTTACTGTAGCATTTCCTTACTATAAATTTTCATAGCGTGACAGGTAGTTCCTTGTAACGAAGAGAATGGGCGGTGGTTCGATCCTGTTAGATCAGGCTGTATCAGGGAAATTGGATACTCGTATGTAGCTCCGATTTGTTGACAAGATTATATTTTTGTGGGTGGCGGTTTGTTCCTGGTCCTGTTGGATCAGGCTGTATCCAGAAAATTGATAGCTCCAGAGGCTTACCGATGCAGACACACTTTTCCCAAAACTGCTGTATGCAACATTGACGAGTGATTTAATACATAGCGGGCCATCCCTGCGACGACGCCATCTCGGCAAATGGAAGTAACACACGAGGCGCGCGGGTCATGGCAAGCCACCTGCAAGCTCTGAACAGACAGTGCTCGTAGCCCCGTTTTTTGTGTTGCACTCCACGCAATATATACATATATATTATACTTCATATATATTATATATACAGCCTCTTGAACCATAATGAATAGCTCTAACTCGTGGGTGAAGGGCACCAGCTATTAAATAGTGTCCATGACGCACACGCACATATGGTAAGCGTTTCGTTTTCACTACGTACACACTGTTAAAAGGCAAGACACAACATTCGCCCAACCTTAACCTAATAGCACAACCCACAAGAGGATACTTCAAGAACCAGCAGGAAACCAGATAACATGTCATGCTCTACGCAAGCCAGCAGGAAAGCATAGAACATGCTACACCTATATTCTTATATATATATATGTATCTAGTTTAAACAACAGCTGTGAAATCGAGGATTTCGTCGAAACTCATGTACGCCTATATATGACACCAACACCAAGAGGAAAGCAGAAAACATGTCACGCTCTGCGAAAGTCAGTCAGCAGGAAACCATGCAACATGCCACGCGTATCGTACCAAAACCAAGTAGAGGAAAACGTTTAACTTGTCATGCCTACGAAAACATTAGCATTCGTTGAAAGCGCTCACCTCAAGCCTTTCGATTGCGCCGCGGACGATGCAGCGGGCGGCGAAGCCTTGGCCGAGGGCGACGTTTCGGCCCGCACGCGCCTCTCCGCGGCATGAGTAGGCTGGGGCTGGGCCTCCACCTTGGCTGCTTCGTCGGCGCCTGTTGCGGCGGTCAACGTAGACCCACCGGGAAGCGAAAAGGAAGCCCGCAGCTTCTGCAGTGGCGGTACCTTCCGCCCGAATCTGAGTTGGTGAGGGGAAATGTTAAGGTTAATTTATTTAGAACTGAAAATCGTATCCCGCACTAATTCCAAGTAGTTTGTTCCCAAATACGTGAGACCTCTCTCTACCTTAACGTTGAGGGTGTGCTGAGGAATCGGACACGGTCAAAACGCGATCCTTGTGTTCATAAAGCAAACAACATTCCAGCGCATGGTATACTGGAAACACAGGGGGGGCACATGACACTCCCCGAATCCCATACTAAAACCCTATCACTTCTGAAAGGTTTTGGAAAAGGCGGCTCTCGCATGATATCAGACGTACCACACCCGTATATACATACTGTTTGGACCTGGTACAGCGCATGTATGGTACGTACCGATATTACTCTACAGCAACACTACGTACGTACTGGTATTGCTGTACTCTTTATATACCAGAGACTGCACCACAAGCTGCACCACAAGTTGCACCACAAGCCAAATACCTGTGCTAAGATAGGAATACTTATATTTCATCAAGGGCCGTGCTTATTATCGAAGAAAATTTTGTCGATTTTTTCCAAACTTTAGTTTTTCTATATTTCCAAATAAATTCTGGAAAATTAACAGGGTGCCAAATAACTGGAAAGCTTAAATTTGACTAAAATATATATTTTGAGGGTAGGTCCTCCGGTTCGACTCGACATCTATAGCACTTTCCCTTCCTCAGAGGGCAGCATGTAGCACAGTAGCACACGCCAGGTTTTAGTATAGGATCGGTACGGACGATCCCACGAAACGACCATCAACAATGAAGGGGAGGAGAGAGAGAGAAGTGTGCAAGGTACGGACCTTGCATTCCTGTCCGCAGTGATTACTTGTCACGGGACAATCAATGTCCCTGCTGACGACAACAAATAACCCAGGAATATGGGTAACCACCAGGGTGATAATTAGGTAGTGACATGTTGCGCAGTTGCACCATTTTCCTGGGAAATCGGCGCAGCGCACCACAAAAAGTAGATGCGCGGCTTGCGGCACATCCGTTTTCGACCCCCGCACCTTTGTGGGGCGCGGGCCAAAAACAATGTGCGGGTCTATTTCGCCGAAGGCGGATTTTTTCTTGGGTCTCTTTTCGTCGCAGGCGATTTTTTTCTGTGGCCTTTTTCTGTGATATTTTCGACAATTTCATGCTGAATTTCTTTGTGGCTTTCCTTTTTGAGGCAACTAAGTTCACACTTATGACGGTTTCCTCTGTCCGAGGATGAAACAAGTAGCTTCAAAGGCTCGAAAATACAGAGGAGTAGGTGGTTTCAATGATTCGAAAGGGAATCTATCCATCTATCTACAATCTAATGAGAAAAAACACTTGAATAAGTAACCCCGTGATAACAATGCCTCTGCGATTCACGGAAAAACCCTTGGTCCCCGTGATAATAATGCCTGCTGTGCTTGTTTTTTTGTTCTTTGCAAGACGAGCGAATGACACGCACACCTTTGAGTAAATTTACGCACATCAGTACCAAAATTTCGACTCCGGCGGCCCTCCCGGGGCCCTCCGGGAGCCCCTGCCGGGGGCGCACCTCGCCTCCGGCTCGTCGTGCGCCCGATGTGCGCTACGCCCACCACGCGCTGGAGCACACATTATAACCCTGGTGACCACAGTCGTACAATAAGATACGGATATAAGATACGGATATCATATCCACGACCTCGGGGAATGGTGGGACCTATGATATGATACGCGAGATATTGGGTCGAGAACCTGGAACCCACATCGCCCCCCAATCTTGGAACGCGCAATACTGGAGAACCCAGTACAGATTTTGAGCATTCAAGGAGGGTGACAGGTTTCTGGCTTTGAATATTATACCAGGCACGTACGCATATACGAGTAATGGTTTCGCGGTGGGACTCAAGTACTGTACTACTACTGGCGGAGTTGGTGGAGTAGTCTATTGGACTATTATGTGCGGGGGGCACAAAAAAAATCCCCGTCCCCCGTTAGTTCGTAATAATATTGGTTCTAGAGTACGCCGATTCAATCTCTTTCCCGGGGCTCATTTCACTTGAATAAACAGTGGAAAAAACGACGTCTTGGTCTTGAGAAGACTGGTTTAGATATTTTCCTGAGCCAAACAACTTGTCGTCACAGGACCACCACGCGAGATCAAGCCATCAGTTACGTAGCGAAGTTGTGTAAATCGAGGTCGATTCATCGCAATAAGGGTCAAACAGCAAACTCTTATGTACGAGTAAACATCTCCAAAAATCATGTAAACGCAAAAAGCCTGCTGAAAACACGGCAAGCGGCCACCGATGTCGATGTCTTGCCCAAAATCCACAACAACGATCAACACCCACGACATACAGCCTCGGCCTCTGTGCGGTGTGCAAGAGGAGTACTATGATACTCTCAAAACGTCCTTCGCAGACATGGTACTGGTACAACAGTAGAATCGCTGGTGGCTTCGGTGTGTGGTTGCTCTGGTCATGGAACAACAACAATCATCGTCCACAGGAGGAGCGGTCTGTCTCGCTGTCTGCGACGGGACGACGGTTCGAGAGACCTGTAGCTCCTAGAGACGAGCGTGTAGGGTGAACGATTGGCTGGTATCACGATACAACACGTGTATATGTTATTGGTTTATAAAGGATAAATCACTTCTCAGCCACTCCGTCAGCGCTGACTGAGTGGTTTATCCTTTTTTTCCTTGCTAAACGAACAAAATAAGTACCTTTGGGTTCGGTGGTTATACCTGCAACACGTGGTGCTGGGCGTGGAGCCCGATGAGCTCGCTCCTGGCATCGACTCGAGTCTATGTACCAATTTTATCATTTTAAAGGGCGTCGTAGAGACCATGAACAAGCCCCTTCGTTTGAACACCCGTGACTCGACTATCAACGTAATTTTTCGATTGAAAAAAGCACGCCTCTCGGCTACAAAACTCGTGCGCTGCACCCCGCGGCCTTAATACCCTTCGATTTTGGCACTATTCCTGAGAGTCACTACTTCTACTATGTATTAATATTAATATTAATAATAGCGTGGGAGGCAAACAGCACAAAGCACTGAGTGATGTGCATCTCGAACGAGACGAGGAAGACGGCCCGAGCATTAACGCGCGGCACAGACTGATTCTTGAGCAAGATCATGGTATAGGTGGCCACATACATGCCTTCAACCCTTCAACGTTCGCCGACGAGATCAAACGTATTGGTGCAGTACGAGTACGTATATACACATATCATACGTACGACATCCGTCGGCCTCTGAGACAGCTCCGTTATCCTACACTAGTATACTTCGAAGTATAGGATTACGAGCTCGGAAAAAACTCCGGTCTGTCGTGTCTTTGAAGATACCGCGTATCTTTGGGATTATTTGCTTTAGATATTGCACTTGTGATCTTGCACTTCCATTTATTAACCAACCAGCAGGATTTACGATCTCGAAAAAAAAACAGCTACTGGTATGTCGACGTTTTCGTGCCTTCGAAATTGCACTACTCCTGTATTCGATATTGCACTACGTACGGTACAACGAGACGCCGGATGCTCCCGTCTAGTGGGCCACACGCGGGCATCCAGCTACTGAAGAGGATCGCACCATCACACCCGCCTTCCTTCACTTGGTCTGTGAAAGTGAAAGTGAACGCTCCTGGGGCAAGGTCTGCATGCGGCGGGTTCTATTTCACTTATTAATAGAAAATTTCAAAATTAGGCCGCATGTGAAACCGTCATAAAATGAAAATCGATCAGGCTGGCGTACGATACTACTCGTATTAACAATTAATGCCTGGTAGTTAATAGCACGTGACCATCAATCAGCACATCAGAGCTATATGTATACGATGCGACGATGATAGAAGCTTGTGTAGGATAGGCACGGCTGAGTAGCATATCGACCTCGCATCCACCGTACGAGTATATAGATACTGCTGTTGTGCTGTTGTGTCGCATCCATCCGTGTGTGGCGCTTTCAGCCTGTTATATTCGAAGCTCTGAGTAACGCGTAGCACCGTACGTAAAGCATTTTTGGTACTCCTCTGCTGCTACTGCTGTACATGTAACATATTATACAGTACAGGACACCTCACAAGAAACAGGCAAAAAAAAAGCCAGGCTGATATTTAGAGGAACATAAGAAATTCGGGAGTCGTTATCTTGAAATTAGTGTAGAAAGAAACCCTCTCTCAAATAAGAAATATAGCTTGGAACAGGTTTCCAGTTCCTTATACTCGTATAAACCTGGCGCAACTATCGGAAGTTTCCAGTTTCTGAATGGTACTGGTGTACTGGTGCATTTACGGCCTCGATTTGGCTACATCCCCGACCATTACGGGCATGCTTGCATGCTTGGCGGGCAGCCCGCCACGGCGAAGCCCGCCTGCGTCGTATAAATGTTCATATGTATACGTACGTAGAGTTATCCCGTTGGAATTGATGTAAACTTCTCGGAACACTCCTCATACCAATCAGGATCTTCTGGTGAAGTACAGGACACATACATACAATAGTCGTAATACCTATGGGTGATGACCCACCAAAAAAAGGTCCTTTTTTTGGTGGGTCATCACCCATACGTAGCGTAATACTAATAAAAAAAAACGAGCAATAACAACGGCAGGCTGAGGTTTAAAGGAAAATAATAAGCTCGGCAGTCGTTATACTGAAGTTTAGTGTGGAACGGACTCGTTCTCAAATAAGAAATCCAGCCTGTACCAGTTTTTCTGTACGAGTTGTTACCAGTAAGTACGAACTCGTGTATAGGTGCCCTGTACTCGTACTGTTTGCTGCTGCTGTATCAGTACCAGGTACGAGTATGTCGTAGTCGTAATACAACTATTAATAACTGTACTTGACCGTGCCACCCACCCTGCTCCCGCTTGGAACCACGACCTGATCCCACCAGAACCTGAGCTATTAATACTTAACCTGAGTCCTCCAAACTCCAAACTGACCCTGGGTATTTCATTCACAATCAATATCACTATTAATACTAGGAGTAAGATGTACATATTTATATCATTCTCCGAAGTTTACGAGAATCGAACGGTACGTCGTACCCGAGTACCGGTGCGTATGAGATGTACCTTCAGGTATGATTGGTATGATAGATACGTTGTGCCAGGTGTCTGATACGTCGCGACTATCGTACATAGTTTTTTTGTTTGTTTTTGTATATATTGAACCGACTCTCCGAGTGCAGCAGCACAAGGCATCAAGCATCCAAGGCATACGAGGGTGGTAGCTGTGGAAACTCAGCGACCTGCAAATACAAATATGTCAAGGCAACGCGACCTGTTTTACCGTAAACGCACATGTTTTGGTTCTACCGACTACGCAACAAGCAGTCAACAAACAGCCAACAGCTTACGACACTTGGGCATCAGCATCAGCAGCAGCAGCAGCAGCAGCAGCACTATCGACTATCGACTATCGACCCGCTTCGTACCTGAACGAGATGAAGTCAAACACGAGGTACAGGGCGATCGTAAACGAGAGTCCTCCCACCGGCAGCCCCAGCTGGCTCAGCGCCGTCGCCACCGTTGCAGCTAAAACCAGGCATGGTGTGAAGAATTCGGAAACACCTGGTGGTGCCTTGGACCACGTCGCACTCATAGTCCCCTCCCGCGGCGAGTAGCCTCGAGCCTCGGGAGGGAAGCGCAGATGCTTTAGCTTCAAAGCTAGAGTTGCCAAAATCTAGCCCTATGCGGTCTTTTGTTAGGCCCCTCTCTGCTCGTGATCTCTCTCTTTCCAGGCGGCAGGCAACACCGACGAAGGGTGATCCAGCGATCTAGCCCCACAGCAGGCCAGGAAGCGAACGCTGGTGTGGGGGAACAAGGAATGCTGCAAGCAGAAGCAGCAAGCAGCAGCTACAGCAGCAGCGAGAACACTGCTCCTCTCACATGGAACCCTGCTTGTTGCAATTGCGCCGCATAATGGAAACCTGAGGCGTTTCTGCTCAGCGATGAAACGGTCTTTTTCGAGGGACTGTCATTTTCGTGTTCGTGGTCGAGTGTCGAGTGTCAGAAGCTTCGACGACGGACGCTGTCCCGCAGACCACTCGGCAGCAGCCTCGTGATTCATGGGCAGTGAGGCGGTGTTGACCACGCTGCAATCAATCAGCACGAAGAGTAGCGGAGCAGTCTTTCGGGGGCGAGCAAGCCCAGGGGCACTTTCTTCCAAGTGTTTCGTTGCGAGTGCTTCAGGTCGTAGGGATGGGGTTGGTGCAGCAGCCGCTTTCTCCCGCGAAGCTTGTAGCCGCGCAGACGTCCATTCAGGCAGGGGGGGGTGGTGTTCGCGAAGGGGTGGAAATTATATTGACGGCAATGGCAGAGTACCTTGAAAATGGGGACACCGGCGGCGCCAACGGATCTCAGGTACACGTTGCCCGTCTCTCGCTTTTTCGTATCGATACGACGTACAAGGTACGTACGTAAGATATATCGAGATCGTCGTTCGTCGTTCGTTGTCTCGTCGTCGCCGTCGTGTCGTCGTATATACCTGGTATATACGAGTATGCAACTAACTGTTGTTTTAGTCACGAGTCATGAACCATCCTGTGAAGCACAAACTGACAAAAAGAGCGCATCGTTGACAACGGTGATCAGTGCAAATGTTAATGTTTTCTACGATGTATGACATTCGTCAACTATACCACTGTGTGAGTTCGACCGATAGATTTATTCAGTCGATAATTCAGCTTTGCAAGCTAAAGACATAACAGGTACCTGGTATTATGTAGGCCGCTCGGCCACGCGTGTTCTGCAGCAGTGAATATGTACCTACAGTACCATGTATTCCTCGTGAAGAATACCACAGGTGCTTACGGGTTGCGTGAAATTATTACCAGATATCGTTGTATTCATACTCGTATATAGCTCTCCATACATACGCTGTCGATTCGCTCGTATCACGCACACCTCCCTATACGGTAGGTGTTAGCGGCGGCCATGCGGCGGCTGACGGAAGACCCGTACTTGACGCTCGGTGTAGAACCGGAGAGCGACGAGTCGACCATCAAGAAGGCCTACCGAAAACTTGCGCTGAAGTATCACCCGGATAAAAACAAAGCCACCCCCACACTTTTTCAGGCGGTGCAAGGAGCTCATGTAAGCCTGTTTTCTGCACTTTACTTGGACTTTACAGCAAAAATTATCCAACACTATTTCCAAGTAGTGCCCCCCCCCAAAAAAAAATGTTCGTCGGGTAGGCTTCATCGAAACGATCCTGAGTCGGGTTGTTTGAGAGGGTCTTGTCGCCAGAGATCGTACCTATAATCGAGTAATCCCACGGTAGGGGTACCACTTTTAGGCTCAATATTTTGTGATCGGTTGTGCGCCTCACGTGAGTAACCACCGGATACTATTATGATTTCACTGGTATATTTGGTTTTGGACTACCGCATTGGGAGGTTTGGTCGGGTTGCGCGAACGAATGTTTCGGAGATCATGTTGTGGGTGAGATATTGAGCTCCTCATGTGAGGAGCTCAGAAAATTCTGCTGCGCCCCCACCGTGGGATGACTCAATCGTAAGGGCTTTATACTATAAAATCCGTAAGTACGCGCGATCGAAGTATTACACTCAGCTACGTACGTAACAAAGATGAGTTTCGACGAAATCCTCGAGCGCACAGCTGTTTTTTTTTTGTTTTTTTTTAATACATACATAAAGGGCACCAAAAAAACACTACCTGGTACGTATGTCTGGACTTAAATGTAAAAACCGTTTAGTCTTCATAATTGTACCCAAAAGGTGCTTACATTTCCGTTCAGAATGGTACTAAGGAAACCAGCACCAAGGACGTCAACTACGCGCACGTAAGCAATTGGCAATCGAAGTCGCCACAAACAGTGAAGTTAGCGTAGAACGTACCTATTATCACACACCAAAGCCAGCCTGGGACAAGTGTCATGGTCTCCCCGTTTCCCCTATATTCTGGTGGAGGCGATGTTGTTGTTTCTTGGGAGAAAACTACAGTAATTGCCCTGGAGCTCAGAAGCATCTGAACGGATCAAGCGCAAGCTGAATATAGCCATTCGTGCCTTGACGTTACTATACACGTAGGCGTGTTGTAATGTGTGCGTACGGTACCAGGTACCTGGTACTTAATATGCAGAGGTTGGAAAACATGTGTCGACATTGAAACGAGTACGGCTGCTTCTCACCACTGTCAGCTACGGCCGGTATCGTTCATTTAGCTTTATACTCTCTTCTGACTATTGAGTACCTGGTACACGCTTTTAGGACAGCGTATTTCAAGTGCCATGAAAAGCGATCAAGGGTGCCTATTAATAGAGTAAAAACCTAACCCGCTAACCCCTTTTCCCTTCTTTGGAAAATTCTAAATTTTGCTTCCAGGATGTCCTAATCGACCGGACCAAGCGTGCCGACTATGATGCCAAGCGCAAAAAGCAGCAAGAATCGCTCAACAGGTAAACTTCAACTTGAAGCGGCTACCAAGTCATTGGTGCTACTCGTAGTGCGGTGTACTACCACTACGTATTCACATATTGCTTTCATTCGGTGCCCTGACCCTGACCCCTTTTCCACGCTGAAGTTAAAAAACGGTGGTTTGATTTTTCAGACCACACAAGCTCGTACATGTACAGTAGTTTGCGACGGCCCTTGAACACAGCAGTCTGTACCTTGGTATGTCATCTTCGGGTTTCAACGGGCTTCGAAGGGATTGTTAAAGGGGCTGCCGATAGCCCTTCTATGCAGCTGCCAGGGAGCGGTACAGTACTCCCAGCAGTGGGTGGTAGGCTTCGGGCCGTTATTTACGAACCACTTTTGTCCTAAATTTCCATATTTTCCATGTTTTTTGTTTTCGCACAATTTTCGTATTTCCAAATTTTCCTGCTTTAGTGTTTCCATACTTTGAACATTCATCCTTCCTAATATTTTACCATCTGTTAAATTTCCAAAATATGAACATAACATCTGTTTTTCCTGTTTTTCTTGGGGAAAAAAAGTGGAAAATATGGGGAAAAAAACTCTCCGATAATAACGACCCTTAGCTATATTTGCACAATATGATCGTTGAGGCAATGAGTTAAGAGTCATTCACCAAAAGTCTTACCCTGGTATGATGCTGTAGCCTGTTTTGTGACCACGGGCTGCAGTGGACATCAGGGGAATGAGCTATAGTACTGAAGTATGTAATTTGATAACATCGTCATCATTCCTTTCTTGCAGTACTTAACAAACGCTACCAAGCCCTCATACGCATGGATACTGGTACGAGGGCGCTGCAGAAGCACCCAAAAGCAGCCGGAGCACTTGTATTGCTGCGAAGCGACTGCTGTCAAAATTGAACCCCCCAGTTAACCCCTTAAGAACTGGTCCCACGTATTTGGGGACAAACTACTTGGAATTAGTGTGGGATTTATTTTCAGTTCTGAATGGGTTAAGTTGACTTTACGTGGACGGCTGATGGTCTGTTTCCTCCCTAGCACCCCGACATACCACGACAAAACGCTAACGACCCCAAATGATCTTAATAGGCTGAGGAAGCACCCGAAAGCAGCCGGAGCACCCGCCGACAAGCGCGCGGCGGCAGCGGCACCTAAGCCTGCAGCAGCAACAGCTAAGCCTGCAGCAGCAGCAACAGCTAAGGCTGCGGCTAAGCCAGCGGGGTCTGCAGCCCCAGCAGCGGCGTCGGCAGCCGGGGTGGCACCGAAAGCTTCGCAGGCAGCAGGCGCAAGCGGTAGTCGAACCGGGGCTGCAGGCGCGGGTACTAAGAAGGTGGGAGACGTGCTAGTACTGATGATGACATTCCACTGAGAGACTCCCGAGAGCATTTGTGATACACGTTTTTTGTATTCTGTGCCCGGCACCTTTGCTGTATGTACATATGAAGCTTTGGTGGACTGCTGTACATGCATCAAATCTATCGTATTCCCTAGCATGAAGAATCAGGACGAACACTATTAATAGGTGTGCTGATGTCTTTCAGTAGAAAGAACGGTCCAATGCGATTACAGCTGTTAATGTCAGTACTGCAGTAGCCTCCGGAAACTGTTAATGCAAGTAAGAGCCGTCGGAAGCTGTGAATGCAAGCCATTTGCCCTCGGAATACCATTACGAAGCTTCCCTTCTGGGCAATCCCAACGATTTTCCTTTACGCGACTCGCGACACCCCCTCAGCTCCTGACTGGCCTTGTAAAGGGGTAGCAGAAGGCTATTTCATACGGTAGAACATTTCGCTTGGCGATCAACTCTACCGATAGCATGGCATGAGTATTGTACATCGATGAGTGTGAGCACGGTAAATCAGACCGAACGTTCTCGCGAAAGGGACCGCTCCTGTCTGTGCACTTTTTCGGGGAGAAACGCCTCTGCTACCTGCTCGAGGAAAGTGGGGCATGGGTGGGCAATCTCTCGTGCCTCTACGCACCTCGACGTGCAGCGAGCAGTGGTACCGGTAGTTGTCAAAATGCCTGACCACCTGTTGGTGCACGGTGCAGCAAGCGGTAGTACCGGTAATTGTCAAAATACACCACCGCCTGTTATATTGCACGGAGGGCAGCTCCTTTTCAGTTGACGACGGTTGGGCGACTACGATTTTTTTCGTTGGGGGGCGACATGTTCCCGCCGCCCGCGCATCCACCCACACACAATAGGACAAAACATACTCGTACAAATACTAAGAAAACGGGCACTAAGGAAGCCAAGCTGAGAATTTCAGGGGGGGGGGGGGGGGGGGAGCCGTTGCATTGCAGTCAGTGTTGAGTCCGCCCTTTCCTAAATAAGAAATCCAGCCTGGGTCATTACCTCGGTTTCTTAGTATTACTATGAATATTGATAAGTGTCCTGCACTGTAAATAGACTGGTGTATAGCAAAACGCCTTTTTAGTATGAAGACACTTGCTGCGATGGGGGTATCAAAAACTACTATGAGTACGTACATTTTCTGAGGTGGACCCCCCCCTGGGGATCTTTGTACCATACCATACCATAGCTCGCCCTACAACCGACATTGCTAGACTGAATCGTATGCTAGGTATCTAACGAATATTAGTGTAGCGCACACATCGGATCAAACGGTATTGGGTACCTCCTCGGTTGCAATGGTTGGTGCAATGGTTGATATCATCAATGGTTGATGCAATGCAATGGTTGATACAATGGTTGATCCGATGGTTGAGTACCTCCCTCCGTCAGTGAAAAATGTTCAATGGTTGGGCTAAAAAAGGTAACCCCAATACCCACCGTAGCGTGTACGGCTATGCAGTTAATAAAGGTCCCCCCACCCCCCCTCCCCCCTCCCCCCCCGCACCCAAATGTGTTGCGGCGGTAGCCAAACGCGGCAAATGTCCAGGGAGACGCTGGAAGAGCAAAGGCGGCACAAGCACGCCACTCCTTCCACCCCAGTGAAGTTGACAAGGTGACCTGATTTGTTTCCGCAGCCCAGTGCATTGAAACGATGGCCTGATCCGCTTCCGCAGTAGGCGCCGTGGTGTCATGCCGTTGCCTGTACGTAGGGGCCATGGTGTACATATTTGTATGCAAGCGGTCCCTGCCTTCGTGCTCTGCCGTTTTCATTGCGAACAAACATACGGGAATTGATATTTAAGCTCTCAACCATTCATCGTGCTCCGTACGCTCGTGATCTGTTCTTTGCGTTCCTAACAATGATACGGGGGTTGAAACTCAAGCTCTCAACCATTCCTCGTGATCCATGCGCTCGTGCTCTGCCCTGCGCGTTCCGAAACAAATATTCTGGCATTCAATAACCGCCTCAAATATTATCGTCCTCCATACCCTCGTCCTCCATAGCCTTGCGCTCCATACCTTTCGTGCTCTGCTCTTTGCATTCCGAACAAAGGTCGGGAATTCAATCAAACGCCCCATACGCCAGTGCTCCAACTCCCTCGTGCTCTGCGCTTAGCATTCGGAAACAGAAATAGTGGAAATCAATAAACACCCCACATACCTCCGTGCTCCCACACCATTTGCATTCGGAAACAAAGACAGTGGAATTCAATGAACGCCACATTGTGGGTCAACTCGTGCACAGGATAGCAGGGTACGGTTGGGTCATGTGAAACCCGAGCTCGCCATGAGAAGATACCAATATCCTTAAAGTAAGTGAGAGCAAGGGGAGCTGTCATCTCTTTTACCTACCCTAGAAAGGCACCCACACTCATAACTATCCATGCCATCGGTGGAACGTAATTCTCGCCGCAATCTCCGTAGATGAATTGCAGCTATATAATTAATTTAGCGACAGAGGGAAAAGAAGAATAATATAATAAAGGTAGGTTGTTCGTGGTATGGGGGGGGTACAATTAATTAATTTAGCGAAAGAGGGAAAAGAATATACAGATCACACTGATCAGCACAATCAGATTATATCAGACGCGTGTACGACTACTACCATTAGTTATGTTCAACACCACATATACTTAGTACGTCGTATACCCTCTTGCTCCTCTCGTGCTCTGCCCGTTGCCTTCGGAAACAAAGACCGCCCCACACCCTCGTGCTCCATACCCTCTTGCTTTTGCTCCGTCCCCTCGTGCTATGTGCCCCTTGCGTTCGGGAAACAAAGATCCTGGAATTCAATAAACGTTTCTATGAGGAGTGTCGGCGAGAGGCTCAGATGAACTACCAAAACAAGACCGGCAACGGGGCAACTGGAGCGCCGCCGGGCGCCTCAACGCACCAGGTAAGCGACCACAAGCTCTGTTCTACTGTTCACAGCGTGGTGCGGAGATGCTGTCCGCTATTACAGGCGTTTTTTCTTGTTTGAACCTGTGGGAAAGGAAAGTGACAACGACAATCGTATAAGATAACGACTCTCTTACGAAGGCTTGTCTTGCAGGCCTACATGGCGAGACGCCCCTGACAAGGATGCATTGCAATATCGTGTCCCCGCATCCCGAACTACATGAACCAGTCTTATACTCGCATACTCCCGAGCGCCATGATCTATGTTGCAGTAGCATTACCATTCGTTTTATTTTGTTTGTCGTTGTACAATGTACAACATGAGCTCCAACATTCATCAAACAAAAATAACCCCAGACAGAAGAAGAAACTAAGGGAAGAAACATCCAGTATATGCACTGTGAGTCTAACTGTCTTCTGTACCTACAATAATGCTGAGGCGTTGAGCACAAATGGAGTTCCAACGATGCCTTAGCAGCCTCGCCAGCCACAAAATTCCTTTGCCCAAAAGTGCTACACGCCTTATCGTATCACGCGTCTGCTAGTATCATACTATAAATACTATAAACACTATTAATACTATATTACCATAGTACTAAAATACTATAATGCTATAATACTATACTACTATAAATACTATATTATCATCATACAACAATACTATAATACTATATTACTGATACTGTCACGCACGATAACCGCGCCTACTCTGTTCCGCAACTCATTCCAAGCCCCCATCCCGGCCGAACGTGCGAAGTACTATCATAACCACGCCCACTGTGTTCTGTAACGCATGTTAGCCTCCATCCCGGCCGAAGATGCGGAGTACCAATCGGACGGAGTCTACGGTGACGCTCGAGTGGCGCTGCGGAGATCTCCCGGTGACGACTGCCTACGAGCTGCAGTGGAGACTACGGGGCCGCTCGGCTTCTGATTGGGTAAGCTAATAATAATACGGTAGGATGCTACTAATAATACGGTAGGATGCTACTAATAATACGGTAGGATGCTACTAATAGTACGGTAGGGGGCTGCACCCAAAATTCTCTGAAGCTCCTCACTGTAGGAGCTCCATACTATCAATACTCCATTAGTAACTCATGTGTGAGTCAGTAGTAAGTCATTAGTAAGTCATTGTAAGTCAATAGTAAGTCATTTAGTAAGTCATTTGTGAGTCAATAGAAAGTAACTTGTAATCATTTAGTAAGTCATTAGTAAGTCATTTGGTAAGTCATTATTACGTTATGAGTAAGTCATTAGTAAGTAATTTAGTAAGACATTAGTAAGTCATTAGCAAGTCATTAGCAAGTCATTAGCAAGTCATTTAGTGAGTTATTGGTAAATAATTTAGTAAGTTATTTAGTGAGTCATTAGCAAGTCATTAGCAAGTCATTAGTAAGTCATTTAGTAAGTCATTAGTAAGTCATTAGTAAGTCATTAGTAAGTCATTAGTAAGTCGCCCAAAAAATGACTTTTGATCAATGTTCTTATCGCCTACGAGACGCAGTGGGGACAGAGGGACCGGTCGGTCCCTGATTCGGTAAGCGGCAAGCCTCTGAGTTTTCTTGGCTGACTGTAAATCACCGACTAGTTATTAGTTGGCATTAGTTGGCATTAGTTGGCATTAGTTGGTTAGGTGTTGCAGATAGTTGAAAGCGGTATTTTGCGGATTCCGTGTCTTGGTAGCCCGACTGGTGCGTTTGTAGATCGACGTGTGTTCCGTGAAGTCCAGCCAAGTCACAGCCGTAATATGTTATAGTGTAGTATACCCGGTAGTACAGTAAGCGGATGCATGCTACTCCAACTTTGTTTTTAGGTTCCTAACTTGATTATAGTACGAGTAGAGGAGCTCCACATACCCCTGCTGTGAGGCTTAGTTTGAGAAAAAAAAAGGTATGCTCAACCCGATGATCCTACTGTACATGCCTCACAAGGCACATGCCTTATACAGTAGGGTACTCGATCGCTGCTGTGTTGACCAATGGGCTGGTGGTACGCTTCCCTCGCTTCGCTCATACAGTACTTCGTCCGCGCTTCCGCACCCTTTTTCCACCGTGTAGCAGGAAGTTGTCTTGCAGTAGTTCCAACATGTTTGGTCCTTGCTATTTTTCATGGAGTACGCGAGAAAAAAAGAAACGCGGCTTATTTTTTTTTTTGTATTCAGCATCCTTTTACGTATAGGATTTGGGCCTACAATGTTCAGGATATGTTTTGGGTGCAACGACAATATTCCCACGACCCGACCCAACCCAACCCAACCCCCTCCCCCACTCGGCCTCCTTTCTCCTACGCCCACCAGGTGACCTCTCCCATCCTAGTCGTTGGCAACTCCTGTCGCAAGAAAAATCTGGAACCCTGTGCTTGCTATGAGTTTCGGATTAGGGCTGCGAGCGCGTGGGGGTGGAGCGCCCACTGTGATCCTGTCATGGTCGTTACGCTGTCGTCCGCAGCTGCCGACAAAGCAGAGGGAGCGAACGCCTCAGCCTCCCCTCGACAGAAGGCAAGAGAGAAGGCTATACAGCCGACTGCCCCCTCTGCACCTTAAGTAAAAGTATGTTTATGCTTATACAGACCTTTATGACATCGTAGTCATCGTACCCATTTTCCAAATCATGTTTTCGTTTTTTTTTCAATGTTTTGTTTTTCCTTTGATGTTTTTTGTTTGTTTGTTTTTATGTAGTTGAAACCAAGACACAAAAACAATACACTTGCATTGACACAAGATCTCGCGGGAAATGCTTGTCGGTTCCTTTTTTTTTGCGTTTTTTGTGGTTCGTGTCTCGTACCCCGTCGTCACGAAAACCTTGTTTGTCCAGCCAAGTATACCCAATGTAACGCTAACCTTGACCAAACAAATTATTACGGAGGACCATAGTAAATAGGACCAAATATTGTTAGTAAAAGTAGGTAAATATATAGGTTTGTGTATGTACCGTAGGTTCTATTTACTAGTATTACTAGTATTTACTATGGTCCACCGTAATACCACCTTATCATGTTATTTTATTGACTTTGCCGAATCCGGTTTCCCGCAGTGTCCTTCGCAGGCAGTGCAGGGGAAGGTCGTGCAGGTAGTGGCTTGAAGAGAAATATCCGTTGAATCGCCCTGTGCAATCCTTGGGTCCGTTGGGTTCTCCCGTTGTGCAATCCTTCTGCAAGGTGTTCTGTTCTGTCAATGGTTTCACTACCCAAACTGCGCTTCGTACATATAATACCTTGTCCTGTTGTCTTGCGCTGCGGACAGGTGTCGGGCTTCCAGAGCGACGGCATCGGCGGGTCCTCGGCGGCAGAGAAGGCCAAAGCACAGGTCAGCGCAAACACAGTAGTCGACGTTTGATAGCCTGTATACATCACAGACATGTTACCGGTATGCTGTATACAAGGTGATGACACCCTAAGCCAAAGTTCAGGCTAATGCCATATTTTGCGAAACCTGATAGGCCAACTCACAAACAGGTTACCTGGTTCTTGGTGCTTTTTAATAGGTGAGGACGCTATGGGCAGCGCCAATCTTGCGCATACCCTCGTTTTTTTTCTGTCAACAGGTAGCTACAGTAGCTCTTCGCCGTCTCGGGGCGACGGTTTACCAGTGCAGTCACGTTTTGGTGCCTTTTGTACTGCAGAAAATTGAGGCGCAAAGTTCGGGTTGGGCGCCGCCAAATAATACTAGCCCCCGTTGTACCGTGCGACCGAACCGCCTCCTCCAACTTTGACGAACCCGGCAGCTGCGCGTCTGGCTTAACTCATTTACCGCTGCCAAAAGAACCCGACACTCGTAATCCAAAGGAGTTTTCGACAACGATCTGTTGTTTGTGCTTGTAACAAGATACGATGACGGTGGCAGTTTAGGAAGGTTCGGAGTTCCGGCGGTAGCTAGGCTTTGTTAGTATATTTCGCCGCATCTATGATTGAGCGACTTTTCGTCGGGCATGCTTCCTTGCGCTACCATTCAAGGCAACATCATCCCACACTAATTTCAAGTAGTTTGTTTCCTCAGTGTGGGTGCAGTTCGGAAGGGGTTAGCTACGTACGCCAGGCCGATCTCTGTGCAGAACTCGATGCCAAAGTGTTTGCAGTCAGGCCAAGCGATCGTCCCGCCAAACAAGTATCCATTGCGACTGACCAGATATCCTATTGTGGCTGAGAGGTGCCTCGCCGACCAATCATCGTTTGGCTGGTTGTTGGTCGGGAGTGCCTCGAGAATGGAAGACACATTTATGGAGGTCTGGACCGCGTCCCTTCTCCGATTTCACTGTCCGTTAGTTGCGGGTGCCTCGAGAATTGACCAAAAACATCTAGCACATCGGACAGATCACTGACATATCATCGATTCCCACGTCATGATCTAGCTCGTTCAGGGCAGATATATTTCCTGATTTGTACGATCTGTATGACTTGTATGATATGTATGATCTAGATCATGTTGCCGGATGGGATGAGTAGAAATCTTCATGATCTAGGACATGTTTCCTGCGTTGAATCCGTACTAACCAAACCCTGCACAACATCTCATACCGGCAGGTTAGTTATTAATAGCATCTAGATGATCTACTGCAGGTCGTGATCCGCCCGACTACTTGAGCAACTTTTTTTAGAGATCTAAATCGCCCGCGTCCCTCCTCCATTGGTCACTGTCCGTTGGTTGGGGGCGCTTCAAGAATGGACGAAACATTTATAGAGATTTGGATGGCGTTCCCTTCCCTGATACATGTCTCTGTCTTGTCTCTGTCTCGATGTTGCAGGTCGAGGAAGCGCGGCGGCGCAGGTCCCAAGCACAAGGAGCCGCCCCTCAGACGAGGGCATCATCCCAGTTCCGCAGCAGCTCCATAGCTGGTCATGATGGAGCTGGGAGCGCCGACGAGGCGAGACTACCGGTGTCCACAGACCGAACACGTTGCGTGCGTGAATAAACGATGCATGCCATATATACTATACACGATAGGGAGCTTACGTACCATTTTCTGAGGCTTTTCAGTTGATGTCCTCTATCCTTGCAGTAGACCACCCAAAGCCTGACCTTGAGAAACATAACAGTAGCGCGATGAACAGTCCCATGGCCTATAGGTGGGTGTTTAAAAACATAGTGAAAAGACATTAGACTAATGGCATTCCAGCGATATTTGGGCAGTTTTGTTACTTGAGAACCCCCCTTAGTCACAACCATTGCTTTGCCAAAAAAAGGTACAGTGCCGTCAGTCACAACCATTGCTTTGCAAAAAAAAGGTACAGTACCCCTATCGTACGTAGCGCTTTTTTTCAACGTTTTTTCGTTGGGGGTGGGATTCTTGTTCTCGACGAGAGAAGGTAAAAAACATTGCGATTTCGGAGTTATCGCGCGTCCATAGGTTAATGGAACAAGAGAAAATAAACTAAGGGGGGCACCATGAAGGCAATCGGATGCCAACATATAAATAAATAGCTCGCGCGTGGACGCATCGGAGCACCGTTCACCCAACCTCCGCACCACAGTACGTGTCACGAAAAAATCCCGTTTTCTCGCTCTCTCTCTCTCTCTCTATATATATAGGTACGTAGCCCGTACGTCCGTATAGACCGCGAAAAGAACTCGCGTCGCAGGAAACACTGCACGCCAAATCAAACGCATACTGGCACGTCGCAAACTAAAATAAAGACTGTCAAAGAGCGTGACTCTGCTCTTCCTGTCCCCTTCTCTAACCCTTCGTGGTGCCCCCTCACAGAAAAAGAGGAAACCCTCGCGTGCAGACCGTACCCCTAGCAAGAGAAGTCCTGACCCGGAGGGGGGGGGAGGTGGCCCCGCCGGCGCTGCTGCTCCTGCTGGTCCGGAGCCCCCAGGGATGGACAAGACGAACAGCTGGTACTGGAGGCGGATGAGCCGCGCAGCAGCACAGGATGAACCCGACGGAACTACCGACGGAACAAAAAGCGAGAAGGTAAACATTTTTGGGCCCGTCAAAAAGAAACACCTGCGACGTAATCTGAGCGAGCCTTTGAAACCTTACTGCGGCACCATCCTTGACCATCCTTGACCAGCCATAAAATAGCATACGCCGCTAAGCACGATTTCTTAATCCGACTTTCTTAGCGTCCTTCAAAAAGTGATCCTTTTGTTTCTTGTTAGCGTTTTGTGGCACCACCCGTGAGCAGCCATAGGCGATTATGTAGGACTTATGGTAGCGATCGCCGCTAAGCACGATTTCTTAATCCAATTTTCTTGGCGTCCCCCAAAAAGTGAGCCTTCTCTTCTTCTTAGCTTTATTCTTATTTGTGGGCCTACACCGTGGGCTATTCTGTAGGCATCCGTTGTAGTCTGTACCAGGTATATAGGATACTGCTGTGGCGGACAGCTTGCCTGAAGCGTACGAAACCTGCCGGGCTCAGGAGCGACTCACTTGTCGATTCGCTATGAATCAAACAAATGGAATCACCGATCAGATCACGAGCCAAAACGCAGCCCCGATGTAATTATAGCGTACGAAGCTGTCGCTAGGAGCTGGCGCTGGAGTTTTTTTTTTCGATTTCATTCAAAAAGATACCTCAACTGCGAGTTTCGAGGATTCCGTGTAGTAAAAACAAGTTGTTTCCGGAGGTAGTTTTTTGTTTGGAGAATTTTGACCGGACAGCGTGGTGATCTCCAGCTTCACGTAGCTAAACATTAAGGGATCCCCCTATATATCGCAGGGGGCCGTGTAAATTGACAACTCTCTCTGTTCGCAATTCGTTTTATTCAGTCGATCGATTTGCCACCGGCCCTAACGTATCCACGATCGGAGAAAGTTTATTCAGTCTACATGACCATGACCAGACGCCCCCCCCCCCCCCCCCCCACCATT
>MEHQ01004478.1:55312-112051 GCA_008828725.1 Saccharina japonica | reverse complement strand
GGGTCGGGTCGGGTCGGGTCGGGCCAGGAGGAGTTCAAACTCTCACGGATCGGATCGGGTCACCCTTACCCGACCCGGTCCGACCCGACCCGATCCGCGAGGTTTGGCTCGACCCATGAACATTCCTGGATAATTATTGCAGACTTGACCGCATGTAAGAGGGTTAAGGCCTCCTTATTTTGGGAGACTAACTACTGTATATGGAATTGTTTTATTATTATGAGACGAGCTGCAGTGCAAAAACAGGGGTAGTACCCCCCCCTCAGCTTCAAGTGAACCAGGGTTTTCGCCTATTTTATAAGCAGATATCCTATATACACACGTACACGACTTATAACCGGTCTGGTCCTGAGTATGAGGCACGTTTATTTGGCCATAAAAAAGGAACAAACAAGGCACGTTTATATGGTCACTAAGAAGGTACAAATATGGCACGTTTATGTGGCCACAAAAAAGGTGCAAATAAGGCACGGTTATGTGGCCACAAAAGAGGTTCGAATATGGCACGTTTATATGGCAACAAAAGGTGTACAAATTAGGCACTTTTATGTGGTCACTAAGAAGGTACAAATAAGGCATGTTTATATGGCCACAAAAAATGTACAAATGCTGCCGTATGTTTCGTGATCGAACTCATACCGAGCAAGCCGGCAAAAGGCTAGAGCGGGTGTACTGAGACGGCCCATCAACGACAAGCTCGATGATGCGCGCCTACTAGAACTATCAAGAAGGCGGCCTGAAGAGAGGAACTAGACACTACAGGAGAAGGACGGAGCGCGGAGATATACACTGCAGGGCATGCTGTTTGGAAAGCCTGGAGAGCCTCCTGTAGTATGACCAACGCTAGCACAAATGACGCAGCGCCAGCAACGACGACAATGTTACTTTATGGTCCACCTTGTTGGCTCCACTCTGTGAATAATTGTTTTGGGAAATGCCCAAGAAGGGCTCTGACCCTGGCGAAAAACGATTTTATCGCTACAAAAGCTATGACCAAATGGAGGCTAAATACACTCCATCCAGCTCCATCCAGCCCGATCAGTACGCTTTGCTTGTACTGACGGCACGGCATCTGTTGTTTTTGCAGCGGGTTCGCCTATGTACAGCCACCACCTCGTCCACGGTAAATCGTCCAAGAATTGACAAGGTCCGTGCAGGCCACATATAGTAGCCCTACCCCCCCCCCTCTCTATTAGAAGTAGGAATGGTGCTCTGTCTCGAAAGAGATGCGTGGTCAATGGTCAAATGACTAAGGCACGCAACAAATAAGTACTCCCCCCCCCCTCCCCTGGTGCAGGCAATGTCTACCTGGTTGGTGAAAGCCCAATGTGCTCCGTTCCAGCATTGTAGGAATGCGAGGGTCTATGGTCATACGACTACGGCTATGTACGACATGAGCACACCCCCATTTCGTTAATTAGTTTGACGCTGTCATCCATATGCAAGAAAGTCCGCCTCACAAGCGATTCTTAGCAACATACAGTAGTATGCGGCGCACCCTTCAAGCGACTCGCCCAACATACCTCACGGCGCTTCGCGCTTAGATGCAAGCAATGTTTTCCCCTGCTTGATGAAAACCCGACGTTCTCCGTCCCGGTATTGTAGGGACGCGAAGGTCTATCGTCCTACAATTACGGCCATGCATGGCATGAGCCCCTCCCCCATTCCGCCACCGCCAATGTGACTCAACGGATAGGTCATACCAGGCAGTAAACCTGGATCGTATTAGGACAGACAAAGAAGGAGCGGGAGCGCGGGGCGGCGGCACCCCTCTCACTTCGGCGAGGAGGTCGAGTATCGGATCCCGCCCGGGCTCAGCAACCCCTCCCCCCGAAGACTCCAACTCTACGAAACAGGTGAAACAGGTGGGATAACGACCTATTTAAGCGGCATGTTGCGGTAACACCAAGATGTTACTGTAGGAAGAGCGTGGACAGTTCAAGTGCTTTGCTGCTGGCTGTCTGCGCACGTGTCCGAAGTTCAACGGTGATGTGTCCGGAGTGTAACCGGAGGAAGTTGATGTAAGAATCGTCACTTTTTTTCGATTTTTGTTTGCCCTTTAAGGCATACCTTTCAAGTCTCTGTACGATTGCAACGAAGCTAATCAAGTCACTAACTTACAATCGAATTAACCAATTATCTATACAATAATCAAGTATCTATACAAAACTCAAGTATCTATACAATAATCAAGTATATATACAAGAATCAAGTGGTAAATCCACGTCCAAAAGGGGTTGAACAAAATACGCCGCCCCACGTCGATCAGTCACCACTGCCGGCGAGTGTAGAATGCACTGAAAGTGCTCACAGCTCTTGGTTAGCCCCCCTTGTTTCCCTGTCATCAATATCACCGTCCTCTCATGTGCTATGACTCGGACTGTGAATAAGGCATGCCTTAAACACGGCTATTAATAGGTATTATTAATAAAATAGTTGGGTGGCGAAGAGACACGCCAACTATTCTAAAAGGCTTCTACTCTAATACTACGTCTAAAACAGCAACATAATCCGAGTTACAAACGCGCCAAGTCGGACACAGAGACGCACAACTCCGCGAATTACCGGACGCAACTACGTAACTGTAACACCTAGCCAACTAATGCCAACTAATGCCAAATAATACCAACTAATACCAATTAATACCAAATAATGCCAACTCGCAGCTCACATTAAGTGTGTGGGTGTCCAAATATCCCCTTGACGTTTATTTTCTCCTCGCCAGCCACTCAGCCCCCTCCCATGCCTTTCCGTACGTCCCCCACACGGAACACGCCCAACTGAAAAAAAAACAAAAAAAAGCCTGCGCAGGCGAAACCTACCACGCCTACCACGACAGCTGACCAGAAGGAAGGCACCACCACGAGTAAACCAGCGGGAGCGGGAGATGGACCAGGTGCGACTGGCGTGGCATGCCTTGCCGGGTTCGAGGCGGCCTTTTACTATTGTCGTGTACCATATATAGCAACCAGAACCCATGACATACACAAAAATCTATACCTGGTATATATATGTATATATTCCAGTATTTTAACTATTTAATAGGCAGATTTGGTCCTGAGTACTACCACTCTGTCCCGAAATATAAGAACCATTTTAAAATTAATATGAAATGAATATGGTGCTTATATTTCGGAACAGAGTGGTATGTGACTACTATTACTACGTGATTAGTATAATATGTTCCCCCGGAATAGTGCGAAACTGATCCTACACTATTTCCAAGTGGTTTGTCCCCCAGAAGCGTGGGTGCGGCAGGTACGTGTGTACGAGTATCGCCATGCAGCGCGCATGTCGAATACCTGGTAGCTCTTTTCGTTGCGGTTCGGACACATCCCCTACCCCCTACCCCAGCAGCCCGGGCTACCAGAGCTGGCTTCGTGTGGCCGTTTTTTTATATGTCGTCACTTTTTCCCTCTCACGGTCCAAAAACAGATTATATTTTTCACGCGTTAGCACTTATTATGTGGGTGAGCCTGTCATTGCATGAAATATAGATGTAAGTTTATTGAACATACAATACTAGAGTAAACCGAACGACGAGTAAGAAAATGCTGCGTTCGTAATCTGGTAGTCTCGCCGCACATAACTCAACGCCCATAGCTGAGCATGCATGCATCCGAACGACGTACGACCTCACGCCCATAACTCAACGTATTCCCCCTTCGCGCGACGCCTTTCTACTATGCTTCATACGGGTATGATAGGTATCCGTGTGTCGGAGAAGGTGCCGTCCATCCGAGTGTACAGCGTGCCTAGCGAAAGCGCTCCCGCCAGCTCCAGGGGGAACGACGCCGACGGCATTCGTGTCAGGTGCGGCGACGGTATGGTACCGTGGGTGTACCCGGTTTAAGAGCGCCCATAGCAAGATAAAATGGAGATTTTGAATAAGTAACAGGGGTGAATTTGTCTTGACACGTAAATTTGAATACTTTATGCATACGTACGTGAGCAGGTTTTGCCCGACTCTGCCCACTTTACAAGACTTTGCGCTCTCCAAACAAAACTTTATCCGGATTTACGAGAAACGTTCCCTCTTATTCCCGTGTTAACATAAAATCGCTCTTAACCGGAGGTACGAGGGGTTCCGAGTTCCGAGATAAGGGCGGTAACACTGGCCTGCTCTGAAGAGATCTTAAATCGGGCACCCGCACCGTTTTCTGGCACCCGCGACCGCGTGGTGGCTATTTCTGAGACATGCGCTTGCCTTATAGAGAAGGCAACTATTTTTTCGGAGCATCCTCAGTCGAGCAGCGTTAAATACTAAATACCCCTCACGCAACAACATACTATTAGTGATCAAAAAAAAAAGACAACCTATTAATAACAATGATTCACAGTCTCGTGGGCTACCGTACTCGTAGGCATAATATACAACGATTAATTTTGCCAAATTACCCCTAGGATCCAAAGATATATGAGGCACGCAAAGAAGTGGTCACTCACACTTCCACACCTATGCCGCTGAACTCAGCAGGAGCCCGGGGGCCAGCATAGCTGCGCACCCGGCTAGATAGGTGGACTCGCAGAAGCACACACACGGTAGCAAAAGACAGAGTGATATTATGTATTGGTATCCCAACAGGTATTCATGTCGCATGCATGCCTACATATCAGTAGGAAACCTGCTAGGATATCCAAGGATGGCCCAGACGCCACACCAGACGCCACAAATATCGGGCAAGTATGTCACTTCATCACTTGAGTAGTAATAGGTTATGAACCCTGCCAGTCATAAGTATGGCATTATACTAGGTTATGAGCCCTGTCAGTCATAAATATGGTTTTACAATAGGTTATGAGCCCTGTCAGTAATGAATGTGGCTTTATAATAGGTTATGGGCCTTGTCAGTCGTAAATAGGAGGGCACAAAAGGTGCAACCCCTCTCTTAAACCGTAGCACGGCTCCTCAGAGACAGTAAGTACATGCATGTGTAGTTTGGTCTGGCCTCTCCTCGTGTGCTTCCGCCGCTCACTCGTCGTTTTTACGTTTTTAAACAGTAGCGTCTCCTGCAAAATAAAAATAAATGACTTGTTTCACCCCTACTGCAGTAGTATATACCTGGTATGTATAAAGCACTCTGGCCCTACAATGGTTGAATATGATCTGATATGCCTTACAATGGTTGGATATGTTGCCGGCCAGAGTTGTATATATATTATTGTCTCTCTCGGATGTGGAAAATGTATGAACTAATTGGTTTTTGGTGTGGTATCGTAGGTTCGTTGATGTGTCAATCGGGGAGGTAGCATTCGCATTGGTATCCCACGTGAACGTGAATCAACGAAAGGCGCCAAAAACAGCACCCCACCCCAATCGTTGTCCCAACCACGCTGTACTATCCACACATATGTATATATATATATATATATATCATATTACAGTACGTGTCTCATGCTCTCCCATTCCATATTTCGTTTTGCTATCCCACACTTGTCTCATGCTCTCCCATTCCATATTTCGTTTTCACCCTTCATCGCGTCGGGGGAAACAGCGCTTCCTCAGCATCGCCTCGGTCTGATAAAGCCACCACCGCATCCGGTGCTGGTGGAAACCCCGCGGATGTGTGGGAGTTCACCGAAGGAGACCTGGATAACGTGGGAAGCGGTCCGGCTGCTTACGGGTCCGACGACGAATGGTCGTACGCCTCGGTGAGGGTTTTTGGGTATCATCTCATAAAAGCAAACATCTACTTAATTGTTACGCCCCCTTTATAACCCGAGACCTATATATTATATATACATACGAAGCATGTATTTACGCGTATACATATATTTGTGAACTATTGGATTTATGGTTTTTGGGGCCATCATACGTTTTGATTAATATACTACGTATAGTATACAATACTATTTATAGTACATATCATACCCAGGTGTAGTTCAAGTAGTATGTTACAGCAACGAGTTGACACCTTGCCTCAAAAAGTAGAATTAGTGCAGCCTACAAAGCCGGGCGGGGAGGGGCGTGCATGCTGCTGGTCAGGGACGAGTGACGCGGGTATACTACAGCAGTTTATAGTAGGCCTGTTGTTGCATCATGCCCGAAGATCAAAACACTCTATCATACTGTACGAGCATACTGCACTCCTGTGGACAAAACACCTTGCATACGTACCGTACTGCTTGTTCTCGCACACACTCACCAGCAGGTGTTAGGCTTGTTGTTGTCTTGCATTCTAACCGAATTTCAAAACACTCTACGAGCGTATTTCTGTTGACGAACACCTCAACGATTGGCGCGAGAATCAGAAACTGAAACATATTGCATCACTCGAATGAAATTCTCGACGGTTTTGGTATAATGTTGTTTGCATCGCGCATGAAAGTCAAAACACTCTACGAGCATGTTTCTGTGTACGGGCATCTTAAAATATTAGCGCGATAATTAAGCCTGTTGTACTCATCATGCCCGAAGGCCAAAACTCTCTACGAGCGAACTTCTGCGAACAAAACGCCTCATATCATGGTGCTTGTTCTCACGCGCACACACGCACATACAGGGTGCTGGCGGCCTGGACACGAGGTCCGACCCTGGCGACCCCGAGACGTTCCGACGGAGGTCCTCCACCGCTGCACGGGCTACAGGAGGAGCTGAAAAAAGGTCACACGAAGAGCACCAATCGTGTTGTCTGTTCTGGGTGCAGCGTTGAAACGTTAACTCTCCTGCCCATCTACGCGACTTTGACTACCACTGTCGCCACTAACAGAAAACTTTTATTTTCCGAGGAGAGGCTGGGTAATCGGTATTTGCGTGAGTTTCGGTGCTGTTGTATATACGCGACATGTCTGGACGGAATGATCTACACATCGGTTTATTGTGACGTTTAGGTAGTTGTTCGACATTTTCGCCGCTGGAAAACGCCCTCAGGTCAGCGTCAGGCGGCGTGGGATGCGGTTACGCGCGAAATTATACTTTTCTTTGGATGCCCAATGATTCGTTGCTGACGGAGGGAGCTCCCCAACCATTGCACCATCAACCATTGCATCATCAACCATTGCATCATCAACCATTGCATCAACCACTGTATCAACCATTGATGGTGACGCGTGCTACGATAGAGGTAGCACTTTATAGCTGAAACGGCCTCTAAATTTCGGGGCTTCTTAATGGGTTAAGAACCGGTCCCACGAATTTGGGGACAAACTACTTGGAATTTGTGTGAGACATTTTTTTCAGTTCTGAACGCCGGGATTAACTTCTTGCGTTGCAATTTTTTCCCTTTTATACTGAGATCATGGGGATATTCATCGGGTAGCACTTCTATTTTCCGCCAAAAATCATTTTTTTTGTGAGGTATAGAGCTCCTCAAGTAATAAGCCACCACCCTCAGAAGGTAATACCATGGTTGGTGCACCTCTAGCGTAGCACGCGTTCATTGCATCAACCATTGCGTCAACCATTGCATCAATCATTACATCAACCATTGTGCATGGTGCCAACCATAGTATCAATGATATTGCATCAACCATTGTATTTCATCAACTATTGTACCAGTCATTACATATCAACCATCGTATCAACTATGATATCAACCATATTACATCAACCATTGCTCAGGGGCTACGTACGTACCCAATGCCGTTGTATCCAAACAATGCGTGTGTGTTATTTTCAATCTTGTTTGGTACGAGATGTTTAGGTTAGGGGATGGTGTATCGGACTTTCAGTAGCTTACGTTTTTTGTTGCCAAAGTTGGTTGTAGGATGACTTACTAATAGTACCAACTACTCAACTACAGTATAGACCAGACCCTCTCAAGTGTGGAGCCTCAAAATAATTACGTGCCACCCCTATAAGGCAAATACTATTTTGGCGAATCTAGTCATTCGGTCCTACTTTTGTCGACGCTCGTCTTCCCCTGCTCCGTTTTTTGGCACGATAAGACGAGGCAGCAGCCAGGCGGGTGCTGCTGCTGGCGTTGGTGGGCAAGGTAATACTGGTGGCACGAAAGAGGCCAATAATGGTGCCACCTCCAAGAGGTACCTGAACGGGCGCATAACCAAGCTGCACAACGTTAGGGCAGAGCCTATCAGAGAGGCTAAGGTCGTCGGGTATCTCATCGCCACCAAAGAGGCGAGTGCTATATCCCCTCCCGTGAGGGGGGGGGGTGGGGGTGACCCCCCTCCCCCCCCCGGGGGGGCGGGGGGGTGCAGGAGGGGCGAGTGCTATACCCCACCCCGGGGGGAGGGCGAGAATGTACCCCCTCCCCGGGGGGGGGGGGGGGGGGGGGATACCCCCCTTCGGCGGGGGTCCTGGGTCTCATTTCCGCGGCAGGTTCCCTTACTGTGACATACTGGCTGCGAAAGAAAAAGATTAGAGCATCGCATTCAGAACTGACAAACGGGGGACAAGTTCTTAAGGGGTTAACGCGAACGCATTCGGCTGGAAAGTTGGCAACGTCGTAGATATTCTGCAATAAATAGCTGAAACCGTTGTTGTCGGATAGCTGTATACTTAAGTATGATGATATATTAGAGAACAAGTTTGTGTTGGGTATACACGCTGACCGCTATGACTCAGTGGTTGCGGTGTACATCTATGTTAACCAAAATCACAGCAGTATGAGGTCTGACTGGTTGTTCAAGCCTTAACCTCAGGTTTACCCAACGGCTCAAATCGACACATTGGACATGTCATATAGATGATCGATTCCTACTTGGTGATCTAGATCTTTCAGGGCAGACATATTTATGATCTGTATGATCTGTATGTTCTGTATGATCTAGCTCACGATGCCGGGTGGGAGCCATCCACATATTCTGCATGGTCCAGGACATGTTTCCTGGTTTGGATCTGTACTTCAGATTCTGGACAAAAAACTCATAACGGCATGTTAGGATGTAGATGGTCTATCTATGGATGATCTATCTGTAAATGATCTATCTGTAAATAATATATGCGACGTGTGCTATTGATAACTCAGTAGTTGTGGTGTACGCCTGGCATACTCTCGCGCCCAAGGTGTGATAGCAGAAGCTTGCATGCTATATACTGCCGCTGCCACGGTAGCAACGCGTTAAATTAACACACGGCACATACGTACGTTACACCAGTACAGTATGTGGATGTGTAGCGACCTGAAGCTACCGCTCTGACCGATAATATAGCACCCTCTATTAATATGATATGTATATAAAACGGTTACTATATTACCGTCCATAAAGTGGTAGATGTTTACCCATCTGCCGGAGGAGTGAAAACAAAATCTAACCGTAGTCTGACCTGACCCTAACCGACTCTTCGCGTCAGGTTGAAGTACTCGCCGAAGTAGGCGACTGGTTGAAGGTGCGCTGGCACAAGCGGGCAAAAGACAAGACGCAAAAGGGCCCACCGTCCTCGGCGAGCAAGGGTGATGCGGCCTCTCCCCCCGTCAGCACCGCCACGAGCCCTGCTACAACTCCCAGGGCAGACGTTGAGGCGGCGACTTCGGAGAGGTCTACTGAAGGCGGCGGTGGTGGTGGCGGCGGTAGCGGTGGGGGGGGCGGGGACACCAGTGAGGCGGGAGAGGAGGACAACGTGGAAGATGGCGCAGACGACGGGGCTGATAAGGGTAAGTTCGTCTTCAGATCATGATCTACTGTAGATCATTGCACTACATCGGACAGATCATGATCTAGATCATCTATGAGAAGATCCCGTTTTGAGATGCCGTGCAGGATCGGTATGGTACACACGTACACACCTACTGTAGATCATCTATCAACAGATCTCAGGGTGAGATACTGCGTAGGGCCTCTATGGTACATATGTAGTGCAGGCATGGATCGGTTGATGTTTTATCTGCCGGTATGATACGGTGTGCAGAATCCGTGTAGTGCAGGCATAGATCATCGATTGATAGATAATTCGTCCTCCTTTATGAGACGTTGTGCAGGATCTTGCATAGTACGGATCCAACCCCAGTAAACATGTGCTACATCATGCAGATTATACGGCTTTCGACCGGCAACATGAACTAGATCATACAAATCATACAGATCATACAGATCATACAGATCATACAGGTCAGGAGTATATCTGCCCTGAAATATCTAGATCATGAAAGTGGAGATTCCGTGATCTGTCTGCCTGTAATTGGCCGAGGGATTATCGGTGTTCTTCTGGATCGTGTTTAGAACAGTCGCAAAACAGCAGTGATACGCGGGAACGGCACACGGCGGTAGTCAACTGCGTACGTACGTAGGAGATGGCGTGGATCCATGCACTCGATATTGGACATTGGATGCACGCTTGCGCCTGGCGTCGTTTTTTTTTTGCTGATGGGCACTCTATATCTGCAATGGTACGGGTAGCACCTGGACTTTTTTTTATCGGCTGCTTACTTGAGGGGCTCTATCTCTGCACTATTGCCTCACCCAACAGCCGACTTTGAAAACTAAAATATAAGCTAAGCCTTACTGGAATAGAAATCGGTGTAGAACGTGATGCGCCGTGTTCTCGCTGAATAGTTATGTCAGCACTTGCAGAAACTATTATTATCGTTCCCCTTAAAACAAAACAACTACACTAGTTACGTAATTGTTTCACCCCACATTACCCCTATAGTGCCCTTCATTACATATACGGAGTATCCACTCACGGGCAGCAAACTCTAGCCATCTCGACCTCGATAACAAACGGGAGTTACAAAGACTTCGTGCACAGGTTTATTTTTACTTTTGATAATCTTGTTTTTCTTCTTTCAATGTGACATTGATTGTTTGTGAGTACACCCTTGTTCCTTATAAACCGTGTGTGTATCTTATACATGTGCACCCTCCCTCTGCCACCCTCCTGTTGACATCGCGTGTCACCCTCATGCTATTTTTGCCGTGCTCCGAACGCACCGAAGGGTGTAGGGGGGTGCTTTGCCCCAGGCAAAAATCAAAGTTTTGATGTGGAACAAAAAACAAACAATCGTGTGCCTGGGAGGTGGAAACTGCAGTACTTACTGCCTTAAAGTCACACTAGCAATAGCATTACTCATTAACCTCACACTAACTTGAGTCATTAAATTATTTTTACTATAGCAGCATTTATTTGCAGGCATCAAACAATACACACCCTTTCCACCGCCATCCCCCTTCGATGGATGTATCGTGTGTGTTGCTTTCGTCGTCGTCCGCGCTGCTTCGAACGCCGTGCAGGGTGTGGGTGGTGCTTGTCCCGAGACAGCAAGCACGCTTTCATTGTTACCATCGGTGCCGAGGAGGCCGATGCCATCAGGCGCCCGGTGTCGGCTACGAGCCACAGGTGAACGAATGAAAGGAAAGCCACATGTGTGGACCTTGGCTTTGGGCTTTTCCTTAGCACCTTCTCTCAAATAAGAAATCCAGACTGGACCAGATTTCTTGTTTCTTATCCGGTGTCATTGTTGAACTAGCATTTTGTCTCAGTTGCGACAAAATTGCTGAAGTTTGTTCGATAAAAAATGGTTGCAATGTACATAATTGGTTGGAATATGCTTGATCCAGCTTCGACAAAATGGTTAAAATAACTCCAGCAACATGGTTGAAACATGTTTGATCCAGATTCGACCAAAATGGTTGAAATATGTTTAGTCAAGCTTCGTCAAAGTGGTTGAAATCCCAGCTTCGACGAAAGGGTCAAAATATGCTCGCTACAGCTGCGACGAAATGGTTCAAATAGCTCCAGCGAAATGGTTGCAACATGCTTGGTGCAGCTTCAACACACTGGTAGAAACATGCTTGATCAATTTTCGGCAACATGGTTGAAATCCCAGCTTCTCCAAAATGGTTGAACTTTACCAGTTTGGCCGGAACTGCATGGACCGCTTTTGTACCAATAGACTGCTTTGGTATCAATATGAGCACAAAAGCGATCCTTGCATTTACGGAGACAGAACAATACGTGACTTTAATTAAACGCTAACCCTAACTCTACCAACCTCGACAGGGCTGGTAAAATGCTTCACTTTCGAAACACTAACAACTCTAACGCCAGCCCTAACCCCAACTCTGCCCGACTGGAAACATTATCTGAATTAAGATGATTGATGTACTGAGACGTTAGTGCGGACTATTGACCATTGTGAGATTTCGAAGCTGGGCCTATGATAGTCGCAGAAACTGCTGGGTGAAAACGGGGACATGGGATCAATAAGATCTCCGACAAGGCTTTGCAGTGCACTTCGATGCCTGTCTTAGCAGTGCCCTTCGATGCCGGTGTTACGGTAGGGCTCTCTGAACTGCTCTATGATATCTTCTGATTTCGGGGTAATTTGTATGATCTCATGTGAAAATTGAACCGTGTGTCGCGGCCAACAGACACGCCGATCACTGAGAGACTGAGAGCATTGCCTGGCTCATGAAGACAATTCCTGACCGGATAACACGCACACGCACACCATATTATACCCCCGATGGATGTACATCGTGGTTAGCGGTGCCCCCCCCCCGCCCTCTCGGTCGGTGAAAACCCGATATACTCCGTCCCGGAGTTAAAAGGATGCGAGGGTCTATGGTCATACGACTACGGCCATTCATGAATATGAAGTGTGAAGTAACACCCACCCCCCCCCCGACCCCCCCCCCTCCCCCGACCCGGCCCGCAAGTATTTGTTGTCCACAAACGAACGCCTCGAAGGACACGAATACCAATACGCCACGTACCCCTTTAATTTTTTAGTTGCTTAACCGCACCCACGTTTTTAAATGTAATTCTACTTGGAATTAGTGTCTACCGAGAGATATTTCGAAGTAGCACAAAGGGTATAGTCTAACGCTACAAACGCGGCATCGGAGAAACGACGCGCAGGCAACACGACGTACAGGTAGTTTAAACCTGTGATACCCCTCCCAAGTAACCCATTCCCATCCTATACGTATGTGTGAACTTTCGTAATTCTATCCTTCTTCCTCTGTACGATTCCTACGAGTACTCATCGGGATTTTTCACCGGCCCTCCAGGGCAACACCGAAACAATTATACTCAATCCCTATTAACCCCTCCTGTACGTGCACGGTTGTTTCGCTCTTTTCATGTTTCTAGGAGAAAATCTGCGTCGGGCCGGAGGCGTTCGTCTGTAACGGCCAATCGTACCCCGGGGCTCGATGGGGTTGGCGTGGCGGCTGGACTGGACGACATTTTTGGCGAGAACGACGATGGAGAGAGCTGGCACGAGCTCCACGACGAGGATGGACTAGGTGTGAGGAGTCGGGGAATGTTTACGAGTGATCAACGTTGAAGCTCATGATGCCCATTTGTCGGAGGAACGCCAGCTGTTTCGGCCGGTTCACCAGTTTTGTTTAGTGTACGTAGCGGTATGCGGGTAAGGCCTTTTTAGTTCGGCCGATTTTCTATTTTTGCTATCGAAGTTGAAGCTCCTGTGCGCGTACGTAGGGGTATAGCGGCGAAGCCTTTTGTTTGAGAAACACTTTCCGGCCCATGTTCCCGCTATATTTACGGCGTTGAAGCTCACGGGTTAGGGAAACGATACCGATAAAGTAGGGTATTGCTCATCTTGCACATACCGGTACATACCTGTGGTGATACTTCGTATGGCCTTTAAAATACAATAATTGACTCACAGAGCGCCGTAATTTTGTCGAGGTCATACACTCGTGTTTTTCGAAAAACAAACGAATACGCGCGTAGGCGTAAGCGCGTAGAACACGTGGAGTGCTTTCGATGGTTGGCTTCAAGGCGATTCCTCTTGCTCTTCCTTTTTCTCCCGAAAAGCGGGTGTCACAGCAGAACGGTGTACCTGCTACCTGCTACGTAACTCAAGAGACAGGTTGGGTTCATCTCATCCACGCCCCTGGAGCGAAAACTGCGTGTGCTCACGTTGGACAGATAGATCATCTACAGATAGATCATGATCTAAATCACATCTACAGATAGATCATCTAGATCATGGTCTAGATCCTAGCATGCCGTTATGATATGTTGTGCAGGGTCTGTGCAGTACAGCTCCAACCCAGGCACTAAGGGCTAGGTCATGCAGATTTTGTGGCTTCCACTCGGCAACGTGATCTAGATCATACAGATCATACAGATCATACAGATCATACAGATCAGGGATCTATCTGCCCAGAAGGATCAAGTTCATGCGGTAGGGATCGGTGATACTGGTAATGTGCAAGGACTCTCTACGGATATGGCCGTCTTCTTAATCAAACCCATGCCTGCTTCCGCTGCGCGTATTGTCAACCAACATTCAGTGTACTACTTCAACACGGCGTCGGGGGTTAGCCAATGGGAGCAGCCGCTGTGGATGGACGAGATCGATCCCGTCACGGGTGCCGTCTACTACGTACACTCTGTGAGGTAGGTATCATAACACTCGTACTTATTACGGAGGACCATAGTAAATACTAGTAAATAGGACCAAATGTTGTTGGTAAAAATTGGGAAATGTACAGTTTTTTGTGGGTGCCGTAGGTCCTATTTAGTCCTATTTATTCCTATTTACTTGTATTTACTATGCTCCCCCGTAACAGTATTTTTCTTAGCCCCTTAAGAACTGGTCCCACGTTTTTGGGGACAAACTACTTGGGGATTAGTGGGGGATAAGTTTTTTCAGTTTTGAATGGGTTAAGTTCCCTGGAGGGTGGGTAAGCATACAGTAGGAGCATGGGCAGCAATTTAAGTAGATATAGGTTACGCAGGAAGTACGTACAGAAGGGAGCAAGGCTTTTGAAGGGTGCGTAGATGGGCTCCCTTTTTGATTTGATTTGGTTTCTCTTTAAGAACACTTTTCTTATTATAATAACATAATAGTGTCCCCAGGGGAGATAATTTTTTTGAGTGATCAATGTTGAAGGCCATGCGCAAAAATAATATTGTCCGATCTGGCACGCGCAACAATCATAAAGTTATCATAAGCTCACCACGCTTCCACGCACCAGTCTAGACCAAAATGCCCAAACGTTTCTGACATTTCCGTTCACAATGTAATGGTATACACTATTAATAGTATACAGCAGTGGTATACGGTGGGTGGGGGCCACGGCTATACGAGGGTCGTTGTTTCGGGCAGTCTTCAACGTTTTTCCCGCGGGACTTCACTACGTACACTCGGGACAATCCCGCGATCCCATGGCAAAAAACGAAATCCCGCTCCCGTCCAAACCGCTCCCGTTCAAACTGACCCCGTCCAAACCGATCCCGTCCAAACTGATCCCGTTCAAACTGATCCCGCCCAAATTGATCCCGTGAAAATATCGATATCCCGGGGTAACCACATGGCTGAGAGAGATGTACCTGCGCAAGGTTGGACGGCGTTCCAGCGATGCTATTTACCTTTTTCAAGACGTTATGGTGTCTCCTTGCCGCCTGCCGCGACTGCCACCACTACGAGTAGCTCTGCCATAGTGGACATGCAAAGTCTGCGACGATGCTATGACAAAATATTTATATCTATAGTATACGTATATAGGTATAGGAGTAGCTATCAGGGTATTCGTAACTGCCGTCAACTTGTGTGCGTGCGCTGGTGGAAGGCAGTAAAAAAACTGCCGCTTTATTTTTAGATTTTCGGTCGGTTCTCTAGCTGCACATTTTCTGTAGGTTCTCCGGCTTCACCCAGGTTGGAAGGGTAAGGCTCACGCTATATAAGGCACATGCTCTATAAGGCAGGTATGTCCCTATCTTTTAGGCGGCCGTGGAAGATCTTCGCTCGCGTATTATCTCCGCAGCGAGAGGTAGAGTAACGAGGGGAAGCCGTTCTTCCAAAAAAACGCTGAACTTGTAACTGTGATATGTGATATCCTCGATTGTGGGATTTAGTTGTGTAACCCCTTAAGAACCGGTTCCCCGTTTTCGGAGAAAAACTACTTGGAATTAGTGTGGGATAAGCTTTGCAGTTCTGAAAGGATTAAAACCAACCCTTTTATTTAACCCCTACCTGGTACCCAGTGCGTGCGTATATTCTTATACGGTTATTAATATTAGGAACCCATATCTGGTACCAGTGCGTACTTCTATTCCTAAACTAGGATATCTGCATCTGTCTGGTCTGAATTCTGAAGTCTGAAGTCTGAAGTTTATCATAACGTGTACGGCGCGAATCGTTCGCGTTTGCCCCCTATACACGCCCATTGCTATTGCTGTTACCATTACCATTACCATTGCTAGTGGGGAGCCTCAGTGGGAGAAACCGGCCGAGTTCGTTCCCATCGTGAGGGAGAATCCGTACGCCACAACGCCGGAGGAGGAGTTCCTGAAGTCCGTCCTATCACCCAAGAGGTCTAAGGTGTGACCCCAGTTTCTAGGGCCGTGAGTTTGCCTCGCCACGTATAAGTCGCCGACAAATCATTACTGTAGTTGCCTTCCGCAGTCTTTACTATAGTTGGCTAGGTACTACTATATATAAGTATTACAGTTATTCATACATACAGCAGTAGTTGGAATCGGTAATTTGCGTTGATATGTGACTGGCACGTTTGTTGCTCGGGTTGTGTTTTTTGTTGTAAGTACGGTTGATACCACTCTGTCCCAAAATGTAAGAAACATTTCGATTACATATTAGCATACAAACGATGCTTCTATTTCGGGACAGACTGATACCTGGTATTCATAAGTCACTTGGTTGGCTTGCGTCGCCACCCAACTGTTAGTATTGTATTGATAACATATTAATAGTACATACAGTAGTATTTACATAGTACCTGGTATAACATAGTATTCCCTTACCCGGAGATGATACGCTGCGTAGGGCTGACGGTCGTTGCCAAAACCCGCCGACGCAAAAATCATCGAAGCTTTGTCGGCCGCGACTTTCGCCCTCGGTGTTGCCAGGGGGGTTGCAGGCAGAGGAGATGTCGTAGTGGTCTTGTGGACGTCCAGGTGCTTCCTGACATAGTATAACATAGTGTTACATAGTATTACATACAGTAGTAGTATTATATCAGAGCCCACGATGGACCCCAAAAAACAAAAATCAGGTTCACTCGTGTCCCGCAATGCTTACGTCACATCGTGTCTGGCTCTGATTGCTATGTTCCCTCGAAACAATAACTATAGACGCGACGTCATTAGTGCAGTTAGTTCAGTTTAGCAAGCCGACTCACAGCCCTCTGCCGTTTTGAGGGTTTGTGCGTTGATCAGGAGCACTTCATGGCGGGTTGCCCCATCGCGTGTCGCACGCACCAAGCTTTTGGTTCACTTGACTTTAACATTGTCGCAACCACAGCAATGCCGCTAACCAGTAGCCGACCACTTCAGTAGCAAACACACCCGGTAAGCACTACCAGGTACCTGGTAGTAATAAACGACGGTCAAAGCAATACGGCATAGGCGGGGGAAGGGATTGAAATGACCCCTGGTAGCTGAATATCAAGCGGGGGGGGCGGGGGTCTGTTTATTTTCCTTGGTAGCAAAGCTGCTGGCTGGTACGGGGTGCAACATTGACTTGCCGGATTTTGACCATAGCACCCACGGGGGAAAATCTGACCACACCTCGGACAGATCATGATCTATCTGTCTACAGATGAATCATATGTATCCTACCCTCCTGTTATCGGATGTTGTGCGGGATCTGTAGAGTGCGTATGGTCCAACTCAGGAACCACGTTCGAGATCATGGGACAGGTTATGCGGCTCCCACCCGGCAACATGATGAGCTAGATCGCACAGATCATACATACAGATCAGGAACATATGTTGCCCTGAAATGTTTAGATAATTATCGAATTCATGACGTGGAGATGATCTATATGATCTGTCCGAGGTGCTAAATCTACCGTTGCTCACGTTTTCCACAGGGAGCCAAGTCGTTCCACGAAGCCATGCAAGCGGCGAGCAAGACAGCGAAACAGCCGTCTGCCATGCACCTCAACACCGTTTCGGAGGGAGCTGCGCCCAACAGCGCAGCAGGGGGAGGGGTGCACTCGTCGGGGGGGGCGGGCGATTCCAAGGAACCGGGAGACAGCTGCCAGGGTTCGGCACCGTCGAAGGTTGAGATTGGGAAGCCGACAAATCTCACGGCAATTTAGCGCTTGCGATAATAATCACGGATAGCAGTTATCTGTGGTAAACCACTTACTTGCCGGAAATTAACTAAAGTCAGCTTTTGGAGTTACCTGCCGGTAATCACCGCTAAACCGAGGGTGGATTTGAACCATCCCCATGGAGACTGACTACTCGAAATCTCAGGGGGGTTTCCAATTTGTATGAGTGATATTTTTACCAGGAGAAAGGGGACACAAAATGTTACCTTAACTCTTTGAGTTACTAACCGCCGAAGATTGTTACCGGTATTTACCGGTACTCTCCGGTACGGTAACACGGTAACTGCCATATCTGATAGTAACGCCGTGTCTTTTTTTGGGAGGTTGGTGTAGAGACCAAAATTTTGCCAGGTGCTGTCTCATTGACCGCTAAGTGAGAACGCGCCGGATTACTACTACAAGTAGCATCTTCACCTATGTAGGTGTTGGTGTCAGAGATTTCCTTGCAGCGCTCGGGTACGCCCTCTACCTCAGCGGACTGCTTCGTGGGACCGATGCTGTGATGGGCACTTTTTTTCGACATGTTTTCCCCTGTATGGCACCTTTAAGGCACCTTTAATGCACCTTTATATCACCTTTAAGGCACCTTTAAGGCAACTTTAAGGCACCTTTCAGACACCTTTAAGGCATGCCTTCAAGTCCCCAAGGGGTTAATACCTGGTAAATACGCTAAATACCGGTTGTGGCACTATCGTACTAATAGTTGTTGTCGTAGTGTAGTTGTGGTGTAATTAAGTTATTTTAGAGCATGGGGCATATGTTAGGGAACTTCGAACTGCAGAAGCGAACGAACACTATTTTACGGGGGTCCGCAGTAATATATACTAGTAGTATAGCAATGCATAGTATTATATAGTAATACATAGTAATTATGTAATTATAACCCATGATGGGCCCTAAAACCACCTATCCTCCCATGTTTATGAGCCATGGTTTCGTTCTGATTGCTATGTTTCCCCGTATTAGGTTGTACCAGGTAGTTGGTTTTGGAGGTGATGTTGTGTTTGATATGGAGATAGATGTAAACTACCGTAGTAGTTGGGTGAATACGCGTATTACTGCTATAACTACTACATTTTGGTTATGATTACTATGTCCCCTTGTAATACAAGCCAATGTCTCGTACGTACAAACCAGCTTTGGACGGACGAGGCAACGTGGCGTCGAGTGCCGCAGACCACCCTTGCTACCAAACGAGTCAGTGGAGAGCCATGAGCGGAATGCTCATAGAGGGTTTCCACATCTACGACGGGAAAACCTCCGGTGTGTGTGTGGATGATGCTATCATTTGCACATGAACCCCCCCTTGGGGCCCCTTTTAAGGGATAGCGACCAAAACAACTATCAAAATAGGAGGTGCGAGTAAATTTGGCGTGATCAACCGTCTACGACCAGCGTGAGCGCTTAGTATAGCAGCTCGTACGGGTAGCATCATGCTGCGTCCGTGCCGCATGATATCATACCTTGCCCTGTACCTGGTACCTCGGACACCAAATTGTATCATCATCATCATCATCCCTCAATCACGAAGTGGTCGTTGCTGCAATCGTCGCTTTTTATCGTCAGTTTTCCCCTATCAAGCCCCAAGAAGGTTCATACGTTAATACCAGGTATTAATTGCATTTTTTTCATCTTAAGACTTGTTGCACAATTTCCTCTATATGTATGCCAAGCCTTACACGGCAAAACACCGCCCGAACGAGACTCGCGAACAATACAGCACCGCGGCGGGAGACAAAGTTACAACTGTGCCGCAAAGTGATATTTTCATATTTCCGACACTTTATTTCACTGTAGCAACCAAGCGGCTTGCACTATAAACAAAAAAAATGTTCGCCAGCGAACCATACAAAAAAAAAACGAAACGAGGCAGAATATGACACCTTGTGCTTGCCGTATATAGGAACAGCACTTGTGGGTCAACACCTACCTGTCAACAATCACACATATAAAGACACATGAAAACCCTCGTCGCGCGAGCTCCGCATACATGGAATCGGCACATTACTCTACATCCACATGCCTCAACAGGCCCGTAATTATCCACCATAGAACACAAACACACACAACCCAACGCATGTAGCCACACACACGGGTACACCAAGGTGTACGACCACTGTTCCTACTATCCTAGTATGACAAGAGGTGAGGCGCCGGATCGGAAAAAGACACTATCGGCCATAAAAAACAAGAGCTATTAACCCACTCAGAACTGAAACAAATGTCCCACAGTATTTCCAAGTAATTTGTTCCCAAATTCATGGGAGCAGTTCTTACTATGATAAGGGGTTAAGACCTACGTATCATGCGGTATGCCATTATTCTGAAATAAAACACCACGGTTTTCTCACACCAGTATTCCCCCAAGGCCATCAAGGTCATCAAGGCCATCAAGGGTGTGCCTCCACGTGGGCAATGTCCCACGGCCCCTCTATTCTTAGCTTGTACTGCTGCACCCTGAGCAGCCACAGGGGGCAGGCGACGGTTACTAGGACGACAGTCGCCACGTACGCCGTGAACAGGGTGGGGTGTCGCAAGAAGAGCAGTAGCCCCGTGGGCAGAACCATGGCCGACGTCACCGACGCGTGCAGGAGTAAACTGTGCTTCTTCACTTCTCGCCTAGAATAACCGGCGCCGCAAGGGTGGTAGATGGGGAAGAGAGGGTTGGGGTGCCACCGCCGAGACAGAAATCGAAAAAATAGATAAGCAGGCACTCTATTCATGCATAGCACCAGTAGCGGTCGTGGGGTCTACTCCCAGTGTTGACACTGACTCCAGTATCACGACGGACAGATGTTAAGGACCCCGTCCCCTCACAAGCGGTTCTTAGTAGGATGCAGCCCACCCTTCATGAGACTCATCCAAACATTTCAAGGCGCTTCGCGCTTGGTGCAAGCGATGTCGGCTTAGTCTGTGAAAACCCGACGTGCTCCGTCTTAGAATTGCAGAGTTGCGAATGTCTATGGTCATACGACTACTGCACAGCCATGCATGACATGAGTACCCCGCCCCTGCCGCCCCCCAGCCTCGTTGGAGGCACGCCGTCAACATACTATGTAGTCAATAGGCGCAGCACTTTCAGAGGGGAATGACGGGTATTCAACCATCGTGGCGTTCTGCGCCTGCCATGATAAACCGGAGCAAGGTAGCGATAAATATCCAAGCACGAATATAACTGCATTTCTGTTCTTCATGGGCGCCTGGTGTCTCCCCTTCCGATTAGACGGGTTACCACCCGAAAAGCACTGATTACATCGTCGAGTTGGAGACCTTTGCAACGATACCACCCACCCCAACAATGTCGAGGAACGATTTACGGGACCTGGTTTTCACTTGCTGTATGGGTACCGACTGAGTTTCACATGAAAACGCAGAGCTCGCGCGCGTACCACAGCGATGCCATGCAACACACAGCGATACCATGCACACCCCGTTGCTCCCACCTGGCCAAAGGGAAGAAGGCGAACAATTCCAGCGCAAACAGCACCAGCCCGAACACCTTTTCGTTGCTCTCCAGCCGCGAGGCCAGAAGCACCGCCGCAAAAATAGCCGCGTTAAGGCTCAGCGTGCCCTGAAAGTGTGCAATCAGACCGAAAACAAAAGTACGAAAGTGTGGTGAGCTTAAGCTTTTCTTTTAGCAATCCACCGTAAGACTGAAAATATAAATAGTAAAGATGCTGATATCGAGGGGCGCAAAGGGGGAAGAAAGGCGAACGCTGTTTAATCGGTCTATCACAAGGCTGGGGCCATAAAGACATTCTTGACCGATCAGCCCCGCGAGCACGATACGCGCTTCTCCAATGCGCTCACCCTGAGGCGTTTCGTTTTGGGTAGGGGGGGCTAGGTGGGGGCATCAGACGGAAAATATATACCTGGTATATGTTTTTCCTAGTACACAGCGACAGCGCCTCGACATCAACGCAACAAAAAAAACAATGGCGCAGGGCGCGACATGAGCACAGCAGTGTCTGCAGCCGGCTTCCTTGTCGCCTTTCCTTGCCTGAAAAAGTCCCGAAGCGGTGTTGGCGTAGGAGTAGTCGTGGAAGGCGAGGTGGAGAAAGCTCAATGTCACCGCCAGTGCGTAAATGGTGTCGTCCGAGTACGACACTGTCAGGGTACGGAGCACCGGCGCCATAATCCTGCAGCCCGAGGATCAAAATTGCAAAAGGAAAAAACAAATGGGCGCCCGATTACGCACCATATATAAGGAGATGCAGAACGTCGGCCCTTCGAGATTCCTCACTTGGACAGCGGCGGGAGTGATAATACTGACAACGATAATACTGAAAATATCGAGAATGTCGATACTGATAATACTGATAACGGCACTGGTGATAATGGCGATACTGATAATAACAATACTGGAAGTGATAACGCTGATAGTTACAATACCGAAAATACCAATGCTGATAACGGCAGTGCTTATATTGATCATTGGAAATGATAAAACTGATAATACATACTGATAATGATACTAGTGATAATGACGATGCTGATAATGATAATACTGATAATGATGATACTTATAATGATAATACTGATAAATAATGATACTACGAATAATGGTGATGATGTTCTCACGTGTGCTCGTTTCCCTGAAATCTAACCCGTGGTCACAAAACAGGTTCAAAAGAAAACATCCCCACGGGAGAAAAAGTATAACATATATACTACGCACACCACAGTAACAGTACAAAAGTGAACGGTTCTGCGGAGTGTGGTATACAGTACCGTGCCGTATCATTTGCAGACCAAACAATACCAGGAAATATCCATAGCACGTACACCGAAAACAAGAACAATAAAAACAATTATGTTACCTACTGTGTCGTAACCGTAACTCCACTTAGCTGTGCCAGTTCTTCACGCCCTCAGTCGGGCCTAAAGTGGTCCAGACTCAGGATATCTCGATAGGTCAAACCAAAACTGCAGCCGAAACAAAGATAAAACCTTACCTTAGAATGGCGAGGAACAAGAAGAACGACGCCAGGGTAGACGACACGGCGGACAGCGAGAGGCCCTCCAAATCTTCGCCGCCCGCCAAACCCACCGCCGCCCCAGGTGCCGCGCCTTCAGCTTCGTAGGAGTTGTCTCCGACTCGCCCGCGGTAGGGATCACCACCCTTAAATGATAAGCAGTAAAGTTTGGACAGGCGACAGCCGTTCGAGAAAAAACACGTAAGAAAAGGTTTGTAGTGTCAAAAGCTATCTAGAAGGGTCGAAACACAACCGCACCGCTACATTTGACATTTGCCTACCTCGAGCTACTACAACAGGGCGTAGATAGAGAGCAAGTTGCGAACGCGTTCAGCGACCAGATGATAACCAGTGCGGTAAATCGACAAGGCTGTCCTCAAGAAACAGTGGGCGCACTACGGTATGATAGCACGGCGTCGGAGCCAGCACAGTAGCACAGTCCAACGCGCGAGTGGGCGCTATAAAGCAGCCCGGCGTCGAAACCAATACGTGATTCAGCCCAGCATAGGCGGCAAGAGACGCTACACAGCCACTCCCCCGCACGGCACCACTTTACCAAGCCGCCAACGTTTGGCAGCAAAGTCACCGAAGCTTCAGACAAGGGGCAGGCGGGGTGTCTCTTTGTGTTCAAACGGTAACCAAGGCGCTCGCTTTAGCGCCGTGCCCAAACCTAAACTATTCGTTTACCCCACCAGAACAGGCGTTTTCTCTTTTTTCTAAGTACAACTATTTCCGGAAACGCAAGGAAAATTCTAGATGTATATAAGTAAAACAAAAAGGCCCTTGCATTTACGGGCAGAGTGATACCTGTGACTGGGATCGACCGGTAGAACGCGCCAGAGATCCGGGCGTTCCAGTTGCGGCATTTCGTTTCGGGGACACGAGGAAGACCATCGCGTAGCCTCCAAAGAGAAGCAGAAGATCAACCATCACCTTCACCGTCACGGTCGCGACGGCCACACCGGGTGGTAATGGTATACGCAAGAGGCAAAGATGAAGGGAGGGGGGGGGGGTACGTCCTTAAGTGGAGGGTTCTGGTAGGAGAGAGACAAATCCGCTCGAGCCCATAATGGAACGACAGTAGTAGAATAGTGCGCATGTCTCAAGGGGACCCGAGCGCTATCTCGTGCGTCGAGGAGGCAGGCAGCCCAGCCAGTGTCAGCATGCACAACAGCTAAGGCGCTGGTTTCGGCATTCCGCAGCTGGAGGGTCCTGTTTTGCTTGCTATAACGAAGGCATGAAGGCCGAAGCTGTTCGTGGGCAGTAGCCGTCGTCGCGAAGCTGCGCTATACTGTTTGTTGTGACTTCGTTGTTTGGGGCATCGCACAGCAATGCTGCTGACACATCTACGCGGTTTTCAGCGACGTCGTTGTGTCCGGCACCGTACAGTACCTACTGTATAACTCGAGAGTTGTTTTGGAGGCTGTCCTGTGATCATGGACTGGAATTTTGGCGATGAGTTAATGTAAGAACCCCAACAACAACAACGACAACGACAACGACAACAACAACAACAACAACAACAACAACAACGACAACGACAACAACAACAACAACAACAACAACAACAACAACAACAACAACAACAACAACAACAACAATACGAGTACGCATCTACGGCGGTAACTCGCTCTTGTACGCAAAACGTCTCGTTACGAGCGGTCTTGCTTTCCCCTCCGGTTTGAACGGCCCGGCGCAACTCCGAACTCGTCGTACCGGAAGAAACAGACCCCTGGCGCTAAACATGCCAAGGTTCCGGTTGGTGTCCCTTTAAATACACTAATCACCCTTAGAAGCCTCTCAAAATAAATGTTCCCACAATAATCTCAACCTAAGATTTCCATGGAGATACGTTTTTTGGGAGCGGTTGTACTAAAAAACATGTTCACAACTACGAGTACCTGGTACTACTTTTGTTGTGGAAAACAACTTCTATCAAATAAACAAAGTTGTTCATAGCCTAAGCCAGTATCCAGGATTCTTATTAGGCGGCCGATACTATTATGCTGCAGTACTGCTGGAGCTCGCGTGCAGCAACGGTACATATCAAGATAACCGTGCGTTTAAGAGGGCACAGTACTGGTACTCGTATATACTCTGGGCCCCACACCCGTGTGTCTACCCGGGTATAACCAGCATAAGCAGGTGGGTACCCAGGTAGCCCAGAGTATACACTGCTGTACAGGTACTGTACCCTACCAAACACACCTTGCAGGTATATGGATACTCAATACCTGGTACATGCAAGGATCCCGTTCGGGATGGTTGTGGTTGACTTCAAATCCCGGGGGTGACGCAAGCTGAATGAAGAGGGAGGGCACAGCAGGCGTTTGTTCCTCGTATATACCAGCTACTCGTACTTCGTAGCTACCGGGCAAAAACAAAGCAAACACTGAGAAAAAACAACTCCTGAAAAAGCTAAAGATGAAACTAGTTACAGGGCAAGTAACAAGTAATTGGGCAAGTATCACCGACCAGCCCAAACGAGTTTTATAGTTACAGTGTTACACTATTAATAGTTCTAGATATTTTACCGGCCCTCACCATGGTCCCTACGGAGATGAGGCCGTCCTGCGTGTGCATGAATACCACGAGGAACAGCGTCACCGCAGAGACTTGCTGCGTCACAGCGAAGGTGTTGATCACGTACAGGCGCAGGTGCGGCTCTCGAACATAAGCTGCAGGATATAGCGCAAGGGGAGCGAGTGAAAACAGGTGGGAGCAACGTGCGCATGATTGCCGCCTGGTGAGCGGTGACCGCTTGACATCGAAGTTCTGGCAACAGACCTCAACGATGTTCGGAGTGTCTGTCCGTGGTCTGTCCCACCTGTGTCTCGTCGATGATCTGTTGTCATCAATTCGGTCGGACCTTGGGGCCTTTACGCAAAGCCAGGAAGTTGCTCGAAGAAACAACACGGCTGCCAGCAGGGCGTGTCACTGCTATACCATCTTAGCTACGAATCAATATTATAATATTATCAGTCCAATGTGGGTGCTGCATGTACCAGGTACCAGCATAGACATAATGTCCTACCGGTATGCTGCTGTGCCGATACCAGTTTCAGTGTGTTGTGACCACGGGCTAGACTTCAGGGAAATGGGGTGATGTGAGAACGTTAGCGCCATCATCACCAGCTGGGCACCAGAGCCGTCGCTAGCGCTTGCATATGAATAGTAAGTTACCCTTCTATATGGCCAGTTACTCTTACGCAAGGGTTGAAAGCTTCACGTACGGATACTGACTGCTCTATGATACGATTCTCACAGTTGGTGACGAGCTTCTCCAAAAAAGAGTCCGGCACGAAATTATCGGCGTATGGCTGCCGCTCGTACAGGACATTCTTCCACGGCGGTCGTTCATCCTCGGCCGCTCTCTCCTGCGCACCGCCACCAGCAGCACCAGCACCAGCACCAGCACCAGCTGATGAAGCGCCACCCACCTGCTTGGCCGAACGTCTTGAGTCGTTGTCTTGGACTTGGCCGTCGGAAGAGAAATAATCCGCATCTTGGTGAACGGACTCTGCCGCCCTTGTTCTATCTTGCTGTTCTGCTGCGGCTGACCGAGCTCTGGAAAGCTCGTCGATAAGAGCTTGCTTGGAGGTCCTCTCTTCGAGAAGTAGGGCCTCTGCCTCCGCCAACCGCGACAGCAGCAGTGCTTCTCCATTGCGATCCCGCCTCGGCCGGCTTCTGCTTGTGTAATTGAATTCCATCGATACGTGTACGAGTGTACGAGTACAGAGGTACAGGCGTACTTACCAGACTACGGATCTACGACAGAGGAAGAACACTTGCTTTAAGTACAGGGTGGAGCTACGTGTTGTAATAGGTCCGTTGAATGCCCTCGCTCTCAGCCTGCTGGCGCCTCTCGCCTGAAACAAACCAGTGGATATAATAACCCACAACGTGAAGTAAGCTGCCGTTGCTGGCAGAATACACAGGGGGTCTTCTGTGCGCCAAGCCACAGCAAACTTTCTCAGCACACGCAAACGCTCCCAGCGGCACTCAAATTCCATCAGATTGTTCTATATTATTCGGAGGCGTTCTACACTAATTTTTCTGGGTCGCGGGGGGCTGGCCGCAACCGAGACAGAAAAACCCCGCGAAATCGTTCATTAGCGAACAGCGGTGCCCAGAACCCCACGCCCGAAGCAATTTTACCGGAGACATGAGCTGGGATTCAACGATGGGAAGGTCGAGGAACAGCGGTGGTGGGGGGGAACTTAACAGCGGAGCAAATGCATGGTCACCCCAGTCCCGGCAATCCTCGGGTGGAGGGCAATATGCCTCGAGTTACTCGCAGGGTCAATCGGGGGGACAGCAGGGCATGGCGACGCAGCAGTCCTCCACAGCCAACCAGCAAGGCTACGACTACTCGGGGAGCTACCAACAGCAGAACCAGCAGTACGCAGGCATGGTGAGTTCCGGCCAGCAGCAAAATGTCGGGCAACAGGTCGTGGCGACTCTCACCCCACAAGTGGTCCAAGGGGCCACCACATCTTGGGTTGGGGGAGCCCAGCCCGGGGCGATTGTGTACTCGGCGATCCCGGTGCAGCAAGGTCAGCAGATGGGTGCCCAGCAGCAGCACCAGGTGGTCCTGCAGTCCGCGGTCCAGCCGCAGCAGCAGCAGCAGCAGATGGCGTACCAGAGCGTTTCTGGGCAGCAGCATTCCCAGCAGGATACCAGGTCTCACTGGCAGCAGCAGCAGCGTCAGCAGCACCAAGATCCGCAACAATCATATGGCCGTGGCTCCTCCGGCTCCAACTCCAACTACCGCGGAAAGCATGACAGCCAGCAGAACCAGAACCAATCCCAGTACCGCCCAGGCGGCGCCATGGAGGGAGGCAGGTCCCGCAGGAACGAGCAATCGCCCGAGTACAACCAGGGGATGGATGACTACCGCAACAACAATCGCTCCGGACGGGGGGGCGGAAGGGGTCGCGGTGCTCAGGGGGCCGGAGGCGGCCGAGGATACGGAGCGGAGCGCGGGGGAGGGGCGGGGCGTGGAGGAGGAAGAGGAGGAGGGAGGTCAGGAGGGGTTGGAGGAGGAGGAGGGGGAAGGGGAAGGACTGGTGGAAGGGTTGCTTCCCGACAGGCCGCGCGACAGGCCGCGTCGAGCTCGTGGGCGGATGAGTGCCAGGAGGAATCGACGGCGGTGTCGACGGCGGCAGCGGTGGCGGACCCTTGGAGGGTCCGTGTGGCGCGCATCCGGCGGCAGGACGCGGTGCGGCGGACGGAGTCGTCCTCGGCCGACCCCTGTGCCGCGGCGTCTATACAGCGATCTCGATGTAGATCGAGATCTCAATCCCGATCTAGATCTAGATCTCAATCTCGATCTCGATCCCGATCTCGATCTCCATCTCGATTGCGATCTCGATCACGACCGTCGCCCTCGCAGTTGTTACCGGTACCCGAGCCTGCCCAGACTGTTTCCGCGCGCCCCCCCCACGATTCGATTCAGGCAGAAAAAACTTGTAGGTTAGACGCGCCCGCCGCAGCCCTCGCCGACCCCCCGCAACAACCCGTAGCGCCCGAGTCGTGTCTCGGCTCGATTGCTGCCGACGCGCCCCCCCCCCCGTACCCGTAGTTAGACAGACGCTCGATCTCCACTTGTCGCACCTGATTGGCTCGAATCCGAACGTTGCCGCGACCCCCGAAACCGAAATAGAACCAGCGGCGGAATTGGCATCAGAAATCGAACGCAAATCTTTAGACTTGGGAGCAGTACCACCACACCGGCGCCCGGCGGCTCCACCCCCGGCACGAACCACCGCCATCGCAGCTGCCGCGGCACCGCGGGAAAACGTTGGAAGTTACTGCCCCGAATCCTCGCCACGGTCAGCCACGCCCTTGAGCCCCACAGGGCAGCTATCACCCTCGTCTCCGAGCCCGGTGCCTGGACGAGTCGAGGTGGAAGCGGCCTCGGCGGCTACGGAAGCCGCCAGTCTGGGGGCGTTTTTTGCTGCTGACAGGGTGAAGAAGGCGGGGGGGCATAAGAGGAGGGCCTCTCGCGCCTTTCGGGCAAGGGCAAAGGGAAAGGGAAAGGAAATAGCAAAGGACCCAAGGCGTCGCGGCGGGAGGTGGAAGGTGAGCGAAGATCTCCGTCCGTCGACGCGGTGCGGCGGACGGAGTCGTCCTCGGCCGACCCCTGTGCCGCGGCGTCTATACAGCGATCTCGATGTAGATCGAGATCTCAATCCCGATCTAGATCTAGATCTCAATCTCGATCTCGATCCCGATCTCGATCTCCATCTCGATTGCGATCTCGATCACGACCGTCGCCCTCGCAGTTGTTACCGGTACCCGAGCCTGCCCAGACTGTTTCCGCGCCCCCCCCCCACGATTCGATTCAGGCAGAAAAAACTTGTAGGTTAGACGCGCCCGCCGCAGCCCTCGCCGACCCCCCGCAACAACCCGTAGCGCCCGAGTCGTGTCTCGGCTCGATTGCTGCCGACGCGCCCCCCCCCCCGTACCCGTAGTTAGACAGACGCTCGATCTCCACTTGTCGCACCTGATTGGCTCGAATCCGAACGTTGCCGCGACCCCCGAAACCGAAATAGAACCAGCGGCGGAATTGGCATCAGAAATCGAACGCAAATCTTTAGACTTGGGAGCAGTACCACCACACCGGCGCCCGGCGGCTCCACCCCCGGCACGAACCACCGCCATCGCAGCTGCCGCGGCACCGCGGGAAAACGTTGGAAGTTACTGCCCCGAATCCTCGCCACGGTCAGCCACGCCCTTGAGCCCCACAGGGCAGCTATCACCCTCGTCTCCGAGCCCGGTGCCTGGACGAGTCGAGGTGGAAGCGGCCTCGGCGGCTACGGAAGCCGCCAGTCTGGGGGCGTTTTTTGCTGCTGACAGGGTGAAGAAGGCGGGGGGGCATAAGAGGAGGGCCTCTCGCGCCTTTCTACCCGGTGGCGGTGGCGTGGTGCCCCGAGATGATGTTGACTCTGCCGCCGGCGCGGTGGTGTTGACGGCGACAGAAGTCGATATGCGGCAGGTTTCCTTGCCGCTTTTGCCGGGACGAGCGGCGTCGTCGCCATCACTGTCTCTCCAACCGCTTGCAGCCTTGCAGAAGGCGCCCGTATGTGCCGCCATCAATGCCACTACCACCAATAACGCCACCGCCGAATGCATCAACATCACCGAACCCAACACCACTACCGACGACACCGCCAAATATGCCTCCGCACTGTTGCGGGCCGCAGCGCCAGTGCTGCGCCACCCCGTCCCGGCCTCCGCGCAACCCGAGTTGCCGCGGGATGGACAGGAGGTGTGTTCCCTGCCGTTTTCCGTACAACTGTCGCGGCCGGCGGCCGAGGAAGCCGAAGCAGAGACCGGTGGTGGTGGGAAGGAGGGAGGGGGGGGTGAGCAATCGTGCAGTTATGGCGGTCGGTTGTTTTCCACGTTGTACAGCTCTGTGCACAGCGGTCGTTGTATGGAGCATGCAATCGTGAGGTGGGGTGTGGACCGGCCACTATTGCTGAACTAATAATAGCAGCAGCAGCAGCAGCAGCAGCAGCAGCAGCAGCAGCAGCAGCAGCAGCAGCAGCAGCAGCAGCAGCAGCAGCAGCAGCAGCAGGAGCAGCAGCAGCAAGAGCAGCAGCAGCAGGAGCAGCAGCAGCAGGAGCAGCAGCAGCGACAGGAGCAGGAGCTGGAGGAGCAGCGCCAATATCAGCGTTGGGTTCGTAACGGTCGACAAGGGAGTGCACGCATGACCGAGCGGAGCCAGCGCCGTTACGAACGCCAACACCAGAGCCGGCGCCAACACCAATGCCAAGAGCAGCAGCAGCAGCAGGAACAGCAGGAGCAGCGGCAGGAGCAGGAGCTGGAGCAGCAGCGCCAATATCAGCATTGGGTTCGTAACGGTCGACAGCAGCAGCAGCGGCAGCAACAACACCAGCAGCAGCAGCAGCAGACCCCCCCCCGCCCTCACTGCACCCACCCTGACGCTGCGTAGGTACGCCTTACCACGGTGGTGGCGCGACGCCCATGGAAGAAGACGGCCCGCCGTACGCTCAGGGCTCGCCCCGTATGAAGAAGAAGAAGGGCAAGGCTGGCGCCGCCGCCGCCACCTCTCCTCGGGGTGGCGGTGGCGTGTACACGCCTCCCTCGGGCGTAGGGGCCACGCCTAAGGCGTCAGTGACGAATGTCGACCGGGCTGCGGGACAGGGTCACTGGACTTCGCTCTTGAAGAGTGAGTGGAGATTAGGAGACGGTAAAAGAGGGGGCTGTGTGTATGTATACCAGGTATATATCGTATCTTACATATTCCTACGTAGTACCTGGTAGTGTTTTGTGACCACGGGCTACTACAGCAGTAGTGGTGCTTATTTTTACACGTATTTATGGCGCTATTTTTTTTTGTTCCCGTTTTTTCATTCCCCCTACCCTACCCCCCTCCGGCTGTTGGAACTTCCTGCATGATGGTCCCACCCAACCGAGCAGCGAACAAGGTGCCCCCCGTCGAGTCAAAGACCGCGGGAAAGCGTGGGCAAGGTGCTCGTGGCGCGGCGGGCGCGGCAGCGGCAGGAGCGGCCTCGAAGGGCGCTGATTCCGCCACAACCGACGAGCCCCCGATGCCCATGAAGAAGGACGGACACGGCAAGAAGGTCGTTGACAAGCAGGCGCACGCGCGCATGTTCCCCGGCGGGGCTGTGCTGATGATGAAGAACTTCCAGGCGAGCAGGGGAGAGGATGGGGGGAAGGGCAGGGGAGGGGGGGGGCACGGCGCGGTGCTCTGACAGTGTTTTGAGTCGGTTCGATGGCCACGGTTCACATTTTTTTCGTGTTTTAGTTTAGTAAAGATGAAAATGCAATGCTCAGCTGCGAGATGGACAACTTTGTTTTTTTGCCGATGGCATGCGCGTGCGTGTTGTACGTTATTTGTTGATGATTTCGTGGCGCGTATTATTTTTTTGCTGGTGATGGTGGTGTAGAAAAAAATGCTGATGATCGTGGTAAGTACCAGGTACCAGATACAGCAGTCGTCGTACTGATTAATTCACCTATGAAAATACAGGACTTGAAAAGTGTTGCGTGTTGTTTTCTACCAGCCGGCGACGCAGGAGTCAACTCCAACTACGTACATAGTTATTTCAAAACTTGGAAGTTGTGTTTGCCCTTCTTCTTTCGTCGAAAAGAAGCATGGTGTACTCGTATGTACCTGGCATCATACGGCGTCCCGCTTTTGCGAAAAAAAATAATTGCAACCCCCCCCTGTATGTTTTCCCCACATGACTTGAATCGTGTTTTAATAGGGATGCCATAACACACGTACATTTAGTCGGAATTCGGAGTCTCGCTGTGACCTACTGAGTGACGTTTTGGTCTATTCTGTCTCTTGTTGTCGTCGTTTTTTTTTTTTTTTAACGTGTGACTGACGTTCGTCCCTTTCGTCTCCTTTGTCTCTTGTTGTCGCTTTTTTTTTTTTTTTTTTTTTAACCGTGTGTTTGGAGCAGTTGAAGAAGAAGTCGGCCGTGTCCGCCGCGTTCGAGCTGTGCGTCGCCATGGAGCCCAAGACTCGCCCCAAGTTCGAGTTCCAGGACCCCACCAAGAAGAACACCGCGGTGAGTAACACTCAGTAGACACGACAATAACAGCAGTAGAGTATCAACAGCAACAGTAGTATGTACTGCAGTAACAACAGTAACATTACCAGTAGTAACAACAGTAACAACGGTACCAGGAGCGGAAAGGTGAACCTTTGTAATGCTGTAAATATTTACCTGGTAATGCACCTGCGAGCACTTAATGCTTTTGCCGTAGGCTGCCTGCGCAGGGTTTCCTTCTCTTCCAACGTAGGCATGTTTCTTGTTACCATACGCCTCGTAGACTCTTCGCGCAGGTATTCCAGTCCCCCCAACACTAACGTGATTTCTGCCTCAGAGTACGGGCTCGCTTTTTTTTCCAAGTACATACGAAAACTTGTTCGGGCCCCCCACCCCCCCCCCCCCCCCCCCTCCTGACACTCTCTCCCTACCGTTCCCGGGCGAAACCGATGGCATAGACTGCCTTACCAGGGTTTCCAGTCCGTCCGACGTAGGCATGATTTCATTTTTACCTCAGAGCGCAGGCACCATTTTTTTTTTAACGAAGTGCTTATGCTTGCCCCCCCCCCCCCCCCCCCGTGCTCACCCTGCCACTCTGGTCGTCCCGTCGTCCTCGCGTGTAAACGCCTCTTTTTCTTTTTTTGTTGTTGTCCAGCCCTTCACCCTGCACGTCAACGTGAACGGGGTCGCCTACTCCTCTGCCACGGTGAGCTGTCTTTTTTCACAGAGATGTTGATGTGATTGGCCCATCTTAATTAACCCCTTGTATGCGTATGCCACTGAAAATGACCTCCCTTTATTTCCAAGTTGTTTGTCTCCAAGAACGTGGGGGGAAACCTGACACAGGGTTTTACAACCCTTGAGCTCGTACTGGAAAAATGATTCAACTCTAGTTTTGCAAGTATTGAATCAATGTATTGAGTCAATTGTCCCCGCGATGGGGGGTGGAAAGTTAAGGGGCTGAANTTCAGCCCCTTAACTTTCCACCCCCCATCGCGGGGACAATTGACTCAATACATTGATTCAATACTTGCAAAACTAGAGTTGAATCATTTTTCCAGTACGAGCTCAAGGGTTGTAAAACCCTGTGTCAGGTTTCCCCCCACGTTCTTGGAGACAAACAACTTGGAAATAAAGGGAGGTCATTTTCAGTGGCATACGCATACAAGGGGTTAATTAAGATGGGCCAATCACATCAACATCTCTGTGAAAAAAGACAGCTCACCGTGGCAGAGGAGTAGGCGACCCCGTTCACGTTGACGTGCAGGGTGAAGGGCTGGACAACAACAAAAAAAGAAAAAGAGGCGTTTACACGCGAGGACGACGGGACGACCAGAGTGGCAGGGTGAGCACGGGGGGGGGGGGGGGGGGGCAAGCATAAGCACTTCGTTAAAAAAAAAATGGTGCCTGCGCTCTGAGGTAAAAATGAAATCATGCCTACGTCGGACGGACTGGAAACCCTGGTAAGGCAGTCTATGCCATCGGTTTCGCCCGGGAACGGTAGGGAGAGAGTGTCAGGAGGGGGGGGGGGGGGCTTTGCTTGCTTTGCTTGCTTTGCTTGCTTTGCTTGCTTTGCTTGCTTTGCTTGCTTTGCTTGCTTTGCTTGCTTTGCTTGCTTTGCTTGCTTTGCTTGCTTTGCTTGCTTTGCTTGCTTTGCTTGCTTTGCTTGCTTTGCTTGCTTTGCTTGCTTTGCTTGCTTTGCTTGCTTTGCTTGCTTTGCTTGCTTTGCTTGCTTTGCTTGCTTTGCTTGCTTTGCTTGCTTTGCTTGCTTTGCTTGCTTTGCTTGCTTTGCTTGCTTTGCTTGCTTTGCTTGCTTTGCTTGCTTTGCTTGCTTTGCTTGCTTTGCTTGCTTTGCTTGCTTTGCTTGCTTTGCTTGCTTTGCTTGCTTTGCTTGCTTTGCTTGCTTTGCTTGCTTTGCTTGCTTTGCTTGCTTTGCTTGCTTTGCTTGCTTTGCTTGCTTTGCTTGCTTTGCTTGCTTTGCTTGCTTTGCTTGCTTTGCTTGCTTTGCTTGCTTTGCTTGCTTTGCTTGCTTTGCTTGCTTTGCTTGCTTTGCTTGCTTTGCTTGCTTTGCTTGCTTTGCTTGCTTTGCTTGCTTTGCTTGCTTTGCTTGCTTTGCTTGCTTTGCTTGCTTTGCTTGCTTTGCTTGCTTTGCTTGCTTTGCTTGCTTTGCTTGCTTTGCTTGCTTTGCTTGCTTTGCTTGCTTTGCTTGCTTTGCTTGCTTTGCTTGCTTTGCTTGCTTTGCTTGCTTTGCTTGCTTTGCTTGCTTTGCTTGCTTTGCTTGCTTTGCTTGCTTTGCTTGCTTTGCTTGCTTTGCTTGCTTTGCTTGCTTTGCTTGCTTTGCTTGCTTTGCTTGCTTTGCTTGCTTTGCTTGCTTTGCTTGCTTTGCTTGCTTTGCTTGCTTTGCTTGCTTTGCTTGCTTTGCTTGCTTTGCTTGCTTTGCTTGCTTTGCTTGCTTTGCTTGCTTTGCTTGCTTTGCTTGCTTTGCTTGCTTTGCTTGCTTTGCTTGCTTTGCTTGCTTTGCTTGCTTTGCTTGCTTTGCTTGCTTTGCTTGCTTTGCTTGCTTTGCTTGCTTTGCTTGCTTTGCTTGCTTTGCTTGCTTTGCTTGCTTTGCTTGCTTTGCTTGCTTTGCTTGCTTTGCTTGCTTTGCTTGCTTTGCTTGCTTTGCTTGCTTTGCTTGCTTTGCTTGCTTTGCTTGCTTTGCTTGCTTTGCTTGCTTTGCTTGCTTTGCTTGCTTTGCTTGCTTTGCTTGCTTTGCTTGCTTTGCTTGCTTTGCTTGCTTTGCTTGCTTTGCTTGCTTTGCTTGCTTTGCTTGCTTTGCTTGCTTTGCTTGCTTTGCTTGCTTTGCTTGCTTTGCTTGCTTTGCTTGCTTTGCTTGCTTTGCTTGCTTTGCTTGCTTTGCTTGCTTTGCTTGCTTTGCTTGCTTTGCTTGCTTTGCTTGCTTTGCTTGCTTTGCTTGCTTTGCTTGCTTTGCTTGCTTTGCTTGCTTTGCTTGCTTTGCTTGCTTTGCTTGCTTTGCTTGCTTTGCTTGCTTTGCTTGCTTTGCTTGCTTTGCTTGCTTTGCTTGCTTTGCTTGCTTTGCTTGCTTTGCTTGCTTTGCTTGCTTTGCTTGCTTTGCTTGCTTTGCTTGCTTTGCTTGCTTTGCTTGCTTTGCTTGCTTTGCTTGCTTTGCTTGCTTTGCTTGCTTTGCTTGCTTTGCTTGCTTTGCTTGCTTTGCTTGCTTTGCTTGCTTTGCTTGCTTTGCTTGCTTTGCTTGCTTTGCTTGCTTTGCTTGCTTTGCTTGCTTTGCTTGCTTTGCTTGCTTTGCTTGCTTTGCTTGCTTTGCTTGCTTTGCTTGCTTTGCTTGCTTTGCTTGCTTTGCTTGCTTTGCTTGCTTTGCTTGCTTTGCTTGCTTTGCTTGCTTTGCTTGCTTTGCTTGCTTTGCTTGCTTTGCTTGCTTTGCTTGCTTTGCTTGCTTTGCTTGCTTTGCTTGCTTTGCTTGCTTTGCTTGCTTTGCTTGCTTTGCTTGCTTTGCTTGCTTTGCTTGCTTTGCTTGCTTTGCTTGCTTTGCTTGCTTTGCTTGCTTTGCTTGCTTTGCTTGCTTTGCTTGCTTTGCTTGCTTTGCTTGCTTTGCTTGCTTTGCTTGCTTTGCTTGCTTTGCTTGCTTTGCTTGCTTTGCTTGCTTTGCTTGCTTTGCTTGCTTTGCTTGCTTTGCTTGCTTTGCTTGCTTTGCTTGCTTTGCTTGCTTTGCTTGCTTTGCTTGCTTTGCTTGCTTTGCTTGCTTTGCTTGCTTTGCTTGCTTTGCTTGCTTTGCTTGCTTTGCTTGCTTTGCTTGCTTTGCTTGCTTTGCTTGCTTTGCTTGCTTTGCTTGCTTTGCTTGCTTTGCTTGCTTTGCTTGCTTTGCTTGCTTTGCTTGCTTTGCTTGCTTTGCTTGCTTTGCTTGCTTTGCTTGCTTTGCTTGCTTTGCTTGCTTTGCTTGCTTTGCTTGCTTTGCTTGCTTTGCTTGCTTTGCTTGCTTTGCTTGCTTTGCTTGCTTTGCTTGCTTTGCTTGCTTTGCTTGCTTTGCTTGCTTTGCTTGCTTTGCTTGCTTTGCTTGCTTTGCTTGCTTTGCTTGCTTTGCTTGCTTTGCTTGCTTTGCTTGCTTTGCTTGCTTTGCTTGCTTTGCTTGCTTTGCTTGCTTTGCTTGCTTTGCTTGCTTTGCTTGCTTTGCTTGCTTTGCTTGCTTTGCTTGCTTTGCTTGCTTTGCTTGCTTTGCTTGCTTTGCTTGCTTTGCTTGCTTTGCTTGCTTTGCTTGCTTTGCTTGCTTTGCTTGCTTTGCTTGCTTTGCTTGCTTTGCTTGCTTTGCTTGCTTTGCTTGCTTTGCTTGCTTTGCTTGCTTTGCTTGCTTTGCTTGCTTTGCTTGCTTTGCTTGCTTTGCTTGCTTTGCTTGCTTTGCTTGCTTTGCTTGCTTTGCTTGCTTTGCTTGCTTTGCTTGCTTTGCTTGCTTTGCTTGCTTTGCTTGCTTTGCTTGCTTTGCTTGCTTTGCTTGCTTTGCTTGCTTTGCTTGCTTTGCTTGCTTTGCTTGCTTTGCTTGCTTTGCTTGCTTTGCTTGCTTTGCTTGCTTTGCTTGCTTTGCTTGCTTTGCTTGCTTTGCTTGCTTTGCTTGCTTTGCTTGCTTTGCTTGCTTTGCTTGCTTTGCTTGCTTTGCTTGCTTTGCTTGCTTTGCTTGCTTTGCTTGCTTTGCTTGCTTTGCTTGCTTTGCTTGCTTTGCTTGCTTTGCTTGCTTTGCTTGCTTTGCTTGCTTTGCTTGCTTTGCTTGCTTTGCTTGCTTTGCTTGCTTTGCTTGCTTTGCTTGCTTTGCTTGCTTTGCTTGCTTTGCTTGCTTTGCTTGCTTTGCTTGCTTTGCTTGCTTTGCTTGCTTTGCTTGCTTTGCTTGCTTTGCTTGCTTTGCTTGCTTTGCTTGCTTTGCTTGCTTTGCTTGCTTTGCTTGCTTTGCTTGCTTTGCTTGCTTTGCTTGCTTTGCTTGCTTTGCTTGCTTTGCTTGCTTTTGCTTGCTTTTGCTTGCTTTGCTTGCTTTGCTTGCTTTGCTTGCTTTGCTTGCTTTGCTTGCTTTGCTTGCTTTGCTTGCTTTGCTTGCTTGTGAACGAAGAACATGACGAACATGACGAACATGATGAAAACATATTGGACATGACGAGCATGATGAACTTAATGAACACGATGAACGTGACGAACATGATGAACATGACGAACATGATGAACATGGCGAACATGATGGAACACGATGAACATGATGAATTATGTGCTTGGTTGTGACAGGTAGAGGAAGAGAAGATGGGACATGATAAACATGACGAATTCACACGATGGACATGACGAACATAATCAACATGATAACACGATAAACATGACGACCATATATACTGAACACGGTTTTTGATGTGCTTGGTTGTGACAGGTGGAGGAAGAGAAGAAGGTCCTCTTTGACGCCGCCAAGGCCGCCGCAGCTGAGAAGCCTGACGACGAGGAACTCGAGGAGGCCGCGGCGACCGCTCAGAAGGAGTACTTCGCATCAAGGGGAGGGTGAGATTTTTTGTTGTTTTTTGTAGTGGTTGTACTGGTTGCCTTTTCGTGAGATGGTTGTCTCTTTGTGGGATGAATCACGATGTACATCATCCATGTCCTATACTTCACACATCACAATTTCACTGATCACGATTTATATTCGGAGATCCTGTGCAAGAGCTGTATGTCACAGATCCCACCCTAAATACAACATGTGCGCAAGAACTGTTTCATACAGATCATATAGATCGTACAGATCCCACCCAACATTATCTAGATCGTGCAAATCATCCACAGTACCACTCTGGACGGAAATATAAGGAACGTTGGTGTATTAGTATTAATACCTAAGCATCCTTATATTTCCGTTTAGGGTGGTATTTATTAACAGGGATCTACCTGCCCCGAAATACCTAAAAAAATAGTGGGGATCTATCCCATCTATCTCATCTGTCCGATGTTGTGAAACAACAGGAATCTATCTACCTTGTCCCGAAATGCGTACATCATACATTAGGGATTTTATCTGTGATAAGAGGGATTTACTTCCCCCGAAATACCTAGATAATGAAATGGGAATGTATCTGATCTGTCTGATCTGTCTGATCTGTCTGATATGTCTGATATGTCTGATATGTCTGATATGTCTGATCTGTCTGATCTGTCTGATATGTCTGATGTATCTGATCTGTCTCATCTATCTGATGCGTCAATTGTTTCGACAGCCCCGCGATGGACGTTACCGAGATGACTGCTGAAGGGAAGGGACCAAGCAAGAGGGACGCCAAGCACAACGCGGCGGAGGCCATGGCGTACGTTCTCCTGCCCGAGGTATGATTTCTACGATGATACTTGAAAACTATATTTTTTTCAACATTTTTTTGCCAATTTTCGTCTACGCAACGCTCCTTCCTCTGCAGCAGTTGGAATGCATGGGTCAGCCATGTTCGTTTCGTACACAGCAGTTTGCGTCAACCACGTTGTCGAATAAGTGGCCAATTCTACTACCTTTTTGGCCAACTCTACTGCCTTTGTGGCCCACTCTACTGCCTTTTTGGCCAATTCTACTGCCATTTTGGCCAACTCTACTGCCCTTTTGCTCATTTTTGCTCTTGATGGTGCTGTTAGTGCTGCTGATTTTCATGCAACCTTACTGCTGTTAACGATGATGCTGTGCGATGTTAATGTTTGCTGGTGATGTTTGGCAGTGCAAGAACGACAAGGAGTTGCGAGAGCGGGCCAAGGAGATTATGGCGAAGTACCAGGCAGAGAAGAAGGTGAGGAGACTGCTTTTTTTTTTTCTTCTTTTCAAGTAACAAGAGTGAACAGCACTGCGCCAAGTCAGCATTCGTCCAATACAGTCGCTTCAGGCCTTTTGACCCTTTTAGGCATGCGGCTTATTACCACTGCACTCCCGTTGTGAGGACTAAACCTTTGGAAATTGAGTCAGTTAGGTTCCTGTACAGTAGAGTACTAAAATCGGTTAAGGGGCGCTGTTTTTTTTTTGTAGGTACCAGGTATTTGATAGTGTTCCATGCCCAGGGAGGAACAATATGAACAGGCGTTGGTCTACTGCGTATATATATATACGATGATCTATTTTGGTTTAATATGCCGCAAAGTCAAGGAATGGGGGAAGTGGAGACAGGAAATCGTGGCCTGCTCGACTGCTGTGTGAGGATGTTTTTTAGTGGGTACAAGGCTTCATCTTGGCCTCGAAACGCAGTTCCACAACCAAAACGTTTCGTGTCCGGTCTCGTCTCCCTATTTGTCGATGATGGCCCTTCTTTGTAACTCATTTGCTTGTTGGAAAAAAAACGCCTCTAATCCCATGTAATTTATTGAAGTATTTTCCTAAACATGCGTGTAATTGACCAGTGCGCAACAGAACTCAGGAAGTTGTGAGCGAACGAGTTTGTGGATCGAATTTCCACGAATACGTACGAAACCCTTTTCTATTATTTGTTTTTTTTGCTGGACAAACACTTCCCCAGGTAAGAATTTGAGCCTGGCTTAAGATGAGAGTGTTTGCGTATGAAACCTTCAAAGTGGGACCGCACTCCCGTTTGGGAACAAAGTACTTGAAATTACTGTACAGCCACTTACATATTGGTGTGAATTTTTTTCCATCCCATTCATTATCTCCGCCCTTTCTCTCTTAACCCTTCGTATTAGTAGTTGTACCTCAGATCCGGGGTCACAGAGTAGGCGCTTCTCCCTGCTCCCCACACTACGGTTCGTGCCTTATACGGTTCGTGCCTTAATCTCTATGGCGAGAAAGACTTTAGCCCTTTCTTTCCCTCGTGGACTCGCAGGTTCATGTACTGTACAGTCAGTGCTCTGCAGTATTACGGAGGACCATAGTAAACACTAGTAAATAGGACCAAATATTGTTTGTGAAAATAGTTTAATATAGAGGTTTTAGTGTGTACCGTAGGTCCTATTTACCATACCCCCCCCCCAGTAAAAGCGTTCATCGGTGTCGCGTACTATAAGTGGGTTAACAATGGCATGCCCCTCCTCGCCGTATCGCGCCCCCCCCTCCCCCCCCCCTCCCCCCTCTCTATACCCCGCCTCCCTCAACACCCCCAGGAGCGGATGGAAGAAGAGCAGAGGGTTGCCCTGAAGGCTAAGGCTCTCCGCGAAGCTGCCGCGGAAGCCGACGCTAAGGTCAAGCTGGCCAAGGAGGGCGACGACCCGGCTGCCACGCTGGCGGCCGAGGCGGAAGCTACCGCCGCCCACGCCGCCTCGGCCGAAGCAGCGGAGGAGGCTAACGCCGCCATCTCGAACCCGGCTGTGAGGAACAAGATCGCGCTTCGGCAGGCGGCTCGGGCTGGTGGTGAGCGCGGGAGGAAGCGCCAGAAGGAGGAGAAGGCGGCTGCTGCTGCTGCTGCTGCTGCTGCTGCTGCCGCTGACCCTGCTGCTGCTGCTGCTGCTGCTGCGGAGGGCGCCGGTGCCGGAGCGGGTGGCGTTGAAGAGTCCAAGACTGCTTCGGCCGCTGAAGACGGCGCTGGCTCCGGTGATGCTAAGGAGGACACGCCCACCCCTGCTGCTGCTACTCCTGCTCCTGCTGCTGGTGGAGCCGCCGCCGCTGTTGGGTCGCCTGCGTCGCCTGCGGGTCGCGGTGCTGTCGCGTCTCCTTCTTCCGGTGGCCGCGGCGGGACACGGTCGACCCGCGCTTCGCGTGCTGCTGCCGCTGCGGCCGCCGCCGCTGCCGCCGCCGCCGCCGCTGCTGAAGCAGAAGCTGCGGCCGCCGCCGAAGCCAGCGATGCCGATGCTGATGCCGATGCTGATGCCGATGCTGATGCCGATGCCGATGCTACCGACGATGCTGAGCCTGAGGCTGCCGACGAAGCTTCCGCTGGTGCTAGCGGTGACGAACCCGAATCAGCGTAGAGGTGAAGTGGACCCCTTCCTGCTGCAGTGTTATACCTGGTAGTATTTTACCGCCGGGGGTGCCTTGGTGTTGGTGGGTTGGCTGAGTGGGTGGGTGGGTGGGCTGGCAAAATGAAAGAAAAGCGGTCGTGGGGAGGAGCAAGAGGAGGGGAGAGTCGCGGCACCTCGCGTGAGCTCTCGTTCTTGCGGGGGCCGCCGATTGGGGCTCGAACGCGGGTAGATGAATTGCAAGCACTGGTGTCATACAGGTGGCTTTGCTTTTGTCTAAACCGTTGCAGCTACTTTCGAGTACCTAGCGCTGTGCCTTCCTTTAAAAACAAATGACGCTTTCGGCCGTAGGGGAGGAGATGAGAAGGGGGGGGGGAGGGGGGGGAGGGGTAGTTGTCAGAAGAAGACACGTGCTGAGCGTGTTGGTTTTTGGTCACGAAGAGTGAGGTACTGCTTGTGTCGTAGTTGGGGCTGGAGCTGTTCCACTACGACATACATAGCAGTAGCTTAATCTGCAGCAAGCAGGTGGTGCGGAGGTCAAACGACGCACCGACTGCGGTTGTGTGTTTTGGCTCGACATGGGAAACAATTGAGTTTGTGGTTGAGCGTTGTAAACGAAAATCGGCTGCAAGTCGCGCGGGTCTGTATCTGGCGCCATGCTGTGGTACGTTATGGTGCGGCATGGTATGATACGGTATGTCATGTTACGGTACTATATGGTGCGATATTTTACGGTACGGTAGTATATCGTACGGTATTATATGGTACGGTATGATGTGATCCTGCATTGTATGGTACGGTATGATATGGTGCGGTATTCTGTGGTACGGTATTATATGGTACGGTATGGTACGGTGGACTGGCGTGCCGTCCTGCCGCACACGACGACCAGGTGCTCACCATCCTATAGTGGACATGCGCTGTGCTTGCGGCGTGAGGTTATTTCTTCTTCTGAAGAGTCGTGTGCTCTTGATATCTATATTATAACACGTACGGTAGTATATCACTAATAATGCATTTGATGCTGCTCGTACAGTAGGAGGGGCTGGTCGGAGCAAGGTAGTATAATAGGCGGTGGACCGGCAGAAGTTTGTGTGGTATGTGAGGTGCGGTGTGTGGTGTGGTGTGCTTCTCTAGCTTGAACACAATAACCAACTGCTGTGTTGCCGGAGAGGGCGGCAGTCAAGTCAGTGCGTCAGTACACCCACTGGAAAACACGCGCAAACCTAGCCATGTTTTATCTACGGCTGTTGGCGCTAGCTGGTGGCGCTAACTGTTCGCTGTTGAGCGTATTGCTGGTTGTGGTGATGCGCTGTAAGCAGCTCAATTGGCGTAGTACTGGTAACACGCTACACACAGCTCAGTTGGCGTAGTACTGGTAACACGCTACACGCAGCTCAGTTGGCGTATAGCTACAGCTGGTGGCATCATCTTTTTGTCGTCAGCTGTTAGCGTATTACCGGTCGTGGCGGTACGCTGCACGCAGCCCAGTCAATTGGCGTATGCTGGTGGTGGTGATGCGCTGTGACTAACGAAGCTCAGTCGGCGTATTACTGGTGATGTGCGAGATGCAGGTCATGGGTTGACTTTCGCCGTGAACCCTTGGATAACGGACTCTCTAGGTGGCACATGCTTTCACGAGTACGTGTTCGTCTACCCCCGTACAACGAACAGGCTCTTGTTAAGCGGCAATTGAGAACTCGCGGTGTACGTACCTTCGTACAACTAACAGGCTCTCTAAGCGGCTCATGTGAACCCGTCGAGTACGTACGTAGCGCGTACCTGGCATACCGGTAGGCTGCGTAGCTAGACAGCTGTTGCAAAGACAACAGTCAGTAGGTCTTGGGGTCTACCCTAGCTCCGCCTGCCGTTCTTGCTTTTGTTTTTTTATCGTGGATTTCAGGGCGCGTTTGATTGGGGGAAGTGCGACGCACTTATCGACATCTAGTTGGTACTCGGTACTCGTCTGCTACCTGATCTTGTCTGTCTTCGGATGGACAGAAGGATTTGGGTTTTTAGCACGAGGTACCCGCAGGTACTATTCATATCAATTACATTGACATACGACTACGATGTGTTCATGCCGAAACCTGTGCGGTTTAGCACACACATGCGCCATTTTGAGCGTGCTGTGTGTGCCAAACGAAGGGTGTGGAACGTGCGGTTAATAATACTATCGTGGTATAAACTATCATCGAAGCACTTACAAGTGTTGTCACCTGTGAGACCTCTCTCTGGTTTTGATCAAGGAACAGGGGGATGCGGATGCAAAAATAGTATGATTCCGCCTTGAAGTCGTCTCGAAGAAGGGGCAAGTCTGGTTTCGTTGTTACCGACGGAATGGTCGTGGCTCCCTACCGACGTACTGGTAGTGCTGAGTGCGGCAAGGCAGAGGAGGAAACTGAGCATTCTGTCGTGTGACCAACTGCGCGTACTCCATCCATGGGTGTGCGAGTATAGCAGAGTGTACACGAGCAGGCCGATCTTCGGAAATGGCTGCTAAACCCGGAACCTCTATTATTAATAGAACGTCCAGGCTGGACGGCACGGACGACGACTGACTGCTGTTGATGGGCAATGCTTCCAACAGCAGTAGTTGTAGAAATTACTCCACTTTGACATGATTTGTCGAATTTTCATGACAAGAGACAAATCGGCTTCAACGAAGTAACCGCGCAATGCTTCGTACCTGATATTTCACCTTCCCACGGTGTGTATCTAACGAATATCTATCGAGTGCGATATCGATAAAACGATAAATCAAATCGATACAATTCACGATTCGATAGTCGATATATATACCGAAACTTTTCGTTCGGGATCAGTCATCAGCATTTCGGATGGGAGGGAGTCCCACTCGCGTTTGATGCGATAATACATCGAAGGTTCGGTATTTTTGTATATCGCAACATTCGATACCTAAAATGCCTGGCAACGGTTTCCTTCGTACTACTAATAGTTGATTCACGCCTGAAGCTTCGAGAAATCGGTACGTACGAGTTTGAGCTTGCATTATACCCACCCGACATATGATTATGATTTGGTTCCGGCTCCTGTGGTGCCAGGTATCAGGTAAAAAAAATCGGTGGTATCATGTGTTGCGGGTACGTTACCAGGCATCAAATATCGTTGGTATACGTGCGTAACAACACACCGGTACGTTGTATGGAGATTCTACTACAGCTCGATTTTTTGTGAGCCAACCCAGCCAAGGTACTCGTGCACGAAAAATGATAAAAAGACACCTAACTCCCCCACAGGTGAGAATGAAACACTAGACCAATAATGAAGGTGGGGTTTAACTGGGGCATTCTGGGAAGTTCAAATGCGTCTTGTGGCCCATGGACAGAAAACGGTATATTATTTGGAGTGTTTCGCGCCAGTTGACGGTATTGGAGCATTTTTTTGTGTACCTTGTTCAAATGCGTCTTGTGGCCCATGGACATAAAACGGTATACAGGGAGTGTTTCGCGCCAGTTGACGGTATAGGAGCAATACGCCACAGAAGAGTACCTTATATCGGCAGCTCAAGCGCACAACAGGCCCGGCGGTGCCCCTGCTCCTGTCCAATCAGGTTGGTTTTCACCGTTTTACAGCGGTACCTTGGCCACTGAACGCTTGCGGTTTAAAGGACCTTCTGTGGCGGATTTCCCCTATTATGGTATACCGTCAATTGGGGCGAAATACCACAGGTGTACGTTTGTGATGAGTTTGGTTCAGTCAACTAATTTTTGTGAGCCAACCCAGGGTGCACGAAAAAGAGAAAATTGCACCAAACTCCCGCACACTGGTACGAATGAAAAACAAACCAATGATGAGGTGGGATTTCTGGGGTATCCCCGAAAGTCCAAATGTGTTAGATTGGCGCTTCGACAGAAAACGGCACACCAGGGGTGTTTCGCGCCAGTTGACAGCAGCACATATTCAAGCGAAATCCGCCACAGAAAGTACCTTATTTCGACAGCGCAAGGCACAACAAACAAATACCTTATTTCGGCAGCGCAAGGCACAAGAAAGAAACCATGCGGTGCACCGACTTTCCTGTCCACTCAGGTTGGTTTTCACCGTTTTACGGGTTCCCTTGGCCAGTGAGCGCTGTGGGTATAAGGGGGCTTCTGTGGCGGATTTCCCTGACACCGTCAGCTGGGGCGAAGTACCACAACAGGTGTACCTTGTATGTTTTTTTTTATTTAGCCGAACGTTGGTGGAATGGCTTTTGTGAGCTATAACCAACCCAGGGTACACAAAGGAAGAGAAAAGGCCACCAAACTCCCCCACAGGTAAGAATGAGAATCAAACCAATGAGCTTGGACAGACAGTGGAATTCTGGGGTACGGTACGGTACCCCGCAAAGTCCACATGGGGGTCTGATCGGTCACTTTACAGAGAACGGTGTGCCGGAAGTGTTGGCGCCATTTGACGGTAAACGGGAAATACATCCGCCACAGAAAGCACCTTATATCGGCAGCTCAAGGCACAACAAACCTTGCGGTGCGCACCGACTCCTGTCCACTCAGGTTGGTTTTCACCGTTTTATAGCAGTGTAATAACTTGGCCACTGAGCGCTGCCAATATAATAATAAGGAAGGGGCCTTCTGTGGCGGATTTCCCCCATGCCGTCAACAGGGGCATCATACCATACAATTTATCTTTTCTTTTCTCTTTCTCTCTCTTCCTGCTTCGTAGCTCTTTCGCTCCTTTTAGTTTTGTTTTTGCTTGTCTTAAACGCGCGTGCGAATACGACATAGCTAGCTCTCCCTGTTGATGGACTTTGCTTCTTTTTTCTTGGTCCTGTTTTTTTTTTTATTTGCTTTGTGGGTCAGGGTTGTCACTTTCCTCTTTTTTTTTCCTTTTTCCCTTTTTCTTCCTTTTTTCCCTTTTTTTCCCTTTCTCCTTTGAAAAAAAAAATTATACCTCGTTTCGCTTTCCTTTTTCCTTTGGATTGGTTTAACTTTCTCTTGGTTGAGGTGTACAATGTGCCATAGTTAGGATGTATGTCGTACTGCGTTGTACTTTGTATTTTGTGTATTATTTTTCCCTAAGGTATTCTTCCACTCCAGAGTGTTTTGTTTTTGAAGCCTGTCCTATGACCACAGACTCTCTTTTTCGTGAGCAGTTCATGTTAGTAACACCAACAATGACCGCAGGTGGTGTACGTACGTTGTATGGCGTTTTCTTTGCTGCAGCCAAACCTTTTTTGTGAGCCAACCCAGGGTACACGAACTGGGAGAAAACGCCCCCAACACCCCGCACAGGTAATAATTAAAAACAAATAAATGATGTTGCATTTCTGGGGTATCGCGGGAGGTCAAAATGTGTTCGATTGGCCCATAGACAGAAAACGGTATACCGGGGGCATTTCGCGCCATTTGACGGTATAGGAGCTCCGTCACAGAAAAATACCTTATTTCGGCAGCTCAAGGCAAACCCGGCGATGCACCTACTCCTGTTCACTCAGGTTGGTTTTCACCGTTTTACAGCGGTTCCTTAGCCACTGAACGCTGACGATATGATGGGGGGCCGTCTGCGGCGGATTTCCCCTATTCCATCAACCGGGGCGAAATACCACAGGTGTACGTTTGCTTATGATGAGTCTGTTCAGTCAATTACCTTTTGTGAGCCAACCCAGGGTACACGAACGGGACCGAACTCCCCCACAGGTAAGAATGAAAAACAAATAAATGAGGTGGGATTTCTGGGGTATTCCGGAAAGTCTTAATAAATGTGTCCGATTGGCGCTTAGACAGAAAACGGTATACCAGAGTTGTTTCGCGCCAGTTGACGGTACATATTCGAGGGAAATCCGCCACAGAAAGTACCTTATTTCGGCAGCGCAAGGCACAACAAACAAACCATGCGGTGTATCGATTATCCTGTCCACTCAGGTTGGTTTTTATCGTTTTACGCGGTTCCATGGCCATCGAGCGCTGTGGGTATAAGGGGCCTTCTGTGGCGGATTTCCCCTATACACCGTGATTTGAGGCAAAGTACCACAACAGGTGTACGTTGTATGGTGGAGTTTATCTTTTTTTACTTCAAGCAAGCATTTTTTTGTGAGCAAACCCAGGGTTCACGAAAGCAAAGAAAACACCACCCAACTCCCCCACAGGTAAGAATGAAAAACAGACCAACCGAGGTGAGATTTCTGGGATATTCCGGAAAGTCCAAATAGCTGTGCCCGATTGGCCGAATAGTATGGGCTTGGAAGGCCGGTAATTACCTAAGGATAGGTAATTGATCCGTTTTCGTATTCCTTGGATGACATTCGTATTCGGGATACTTGTAAGAATGGAAGAGCAATGATGCCCTTCCATGCCAGATATCATCACGGCTCTGGGGATAATAAAGCGGCGCTTCTCTCCAGAGCTTGATTCTACGAAAAAGTGAGTAACACCAAGGATATGCTTAATAGACAGACCTGCAAGGGGATAGTCTGTGCCTCACTGTATTATTCATAGTATGGGTTTGGAAGGCCGGTAATTACCTCAATGTAGGTAATTGGTCCGTTTTCGTATTGCTTGGATGGCATTCGTATTCGGCGTGATTATATGAATGGAAGGACAATGATGCCCTTCCGGGGGCCAGATGCCATTACGGCTCTGGGAATAAATAAGCTACTTTTCTCCTGTGCTTGATTTTACGTGAAAGTGAGTAACACTCAGGACATGCTTAATAGACAGACCTGTAAGGAGATACTTTGTGTCTCACCCAGACTTACAATAATATGGCGTCATCGGCAGGACGAATAAATGAAGCCCCTCGACCACCTGCCCGGCGTGCTCACACCCCGCCGCGACTCCCACGGCTACGGCCGGCCCCGACCACCGCCGTGGCCCTCGCCCTCGCCGCCTCGCCTGTCCCCACGGTACCCATCCCGTCCGACCGCGACCGCGTCGAGCCGGCGGGAACTCCCCTCTTGCGACGTTCGCTCCCTGCTGGCGACCCGCCGATCGCACCTACTCAAGGTCGATGCCCTTGACGGCGCTACTGAATTGCAGTGCGCGGACTCCGTCGCGTGTTGTTCCCACGCAGACTGGGAGCGAGAGCAGCAGACAGACCCGACGTGCCACGCCTCAATTCGCTACATCATCCTCGGCCGGCCGCGGGCCCTGCCACGCGACTTCTTGTCGTGCTATCCCTCGCACCAGCGTCCCTCCTTTTTGGATATCCAGGAGCTTGATGGTAAAAGACGCTTACACACGACCGACAACGACGTTGTCCTACTCGTCCGGAATCCGACACCGTCGCCAGCGACTGACTCGCCTAACTCGGTGGGACGCGCGGCATATTTGCATATTTGCATATTTGCTGAACAACGAACCTCTTCGCGTTTACGTCCCACTGGTCATGCGACCTTGGATCATGCAAGCCTGCCATTCGACGGCCTCTTACCACTTTGGCGCCACACGCACGCTGCGCATGCTCGAACGGTTCTACTGGTGGGATCGGTATGAACGTATGCACCCGATGGTGGCTCCGCCACTGCTTAAAGTGCCAAGCACGGAAACCCCCACGACTGACTGTCCACTGGCCAGTCATCTCCACCCCTCTGCCAGAAGGTCCCGGCATCGTCGTCAGCGTCGATTAGTTTGGCCCTCTTCCGGTCACGCCGCGGGGCAGCTCCTACGTCTTGCTCATCATCGACCGTTTCAGTCGTCAGGCCGATGTGTTCGCGGTCACTGCGGCATGATTCACCGCGGAGGGCACGGCCAACATCTTGGTCAACACATATACCCCCCTCTGGAGGTGCCCACGCACCGAACTCTCGGACAATGGCCTCCAGTTCTGCTCCAAGCCTTCACAAGCTGTCTTATCAGCTTTTGGGAGTGCGCAATCTTGCCACAAAAGCTCCTACCATCCAAACGGTAACAACGGAGGTGTTGAGCGCGTGGACCACACTATGGCCCAAATGCTGGCTTTGGCTGTCAACGAAAACCAAGACGACTGGGATATACACCTCCCTCACGTCGCATTCGCGTACAACAATTCGGTCAGCGCAGCGACGGGCTTGGCCCCCAACGAGGTGCACATGGGTAGACTTCCACGTCCCTCCCCTTAACGTGTTTTCGACCGTGCCGGAGTCGCGAGACACCAGAGTTTGGCCCGCGACCATCTGACCCATTGCAACCTGGCTACAGACCGACAGCAGCGCGCGAACGACATTGTTCGCCAACAACCATCCCCTCACCGTTTCCCGCGTTAACCGCCGGAACCCCGCCCTCGCCGACGCGCCGCACCCGGTCCCCAAATTCGCCCTTGGAGGTTGAGCATGGGGGTACAACTCAGCTGCCACCATTCGTCAGGGCGTGAAGGCCAACACGGACGCTAAGGTCTGAAGGCCAAACCTGCGCTCAACTGGATGGGAATCAGGTACATAATACAACTGGATGGGACCAACACCGCCAAACCAACCGCCTTTACCGCCGGATGCGTATTGGTGCCGCACAGCGCGAGCCTTCTCGGACCCAAGGTGAACGTTTTTTTGGCGCCCGGTTACGCCTGCGTCCCACGCGCGGAATGGCTTCGCCGCTACCACGACACAGTGCTCCCCAAGGGCGCTCACTTTTGTTACAAGGGCGACGATGTTTTGTGGTGGCTCGGCAAAATTAGCGCGAGGACGACTGCCGATGACGTTTACCTCGTCCGATGTTTGGACGACCCAGGGCCAATCAAACTTCCTCTCCCTCTTGCGCGCTACACAACTTCAACGGGGGCCGTACGTGGTTCTTGGTGTCTTCCGGTCCACATAGACAGCGCGCCCCCTCGAGGGATTCAACGTAACATAGATTAGTATCAAGGCTTGGCCGTGGCTACCTAACTTCCATGCCGCCGCCGCACTCGATAGCTCGCCGTCTCTATGGGTTTGGGGGCTGGGAGAGTTTTCTTCAAGGCCTTAGCTTCGGTATTGTTTCTTGCGCTTTCGGTGTGGGTTCGGTATTTGGTTTGATGTTTGCTTCATTTTTTTCGTCCTGCCGACGCCTTCCCCCGCCAGAGCCGGGGGGGGCGGTCAGGGTAATATTACTACTCATACTGCTTGCTGTGGCACAGGACTGTATTGTTATTTTTGTTTCCTCTTTGTTCTGCTTTTTTTCAGCAAGGCACTCGCCCCCCCTCGCGGGGCTGTCGGCTCTCGGTAGTGCCCATTTCCCTTTCGGTGTTACTTGTTGCCTTCTCGTATCTCCCCCCCCCTCGCCTTGCTGCCGGCTCGCGGGAGTTTTTTTTACGTTGGCTCTCATGACCTACGTTTTCGTTCAATTGCCTTTCGTTGCGTTTTTCCCTGCTTCATAGCCTAACAACTCAGAGATGTGGGAGTGGGTTTTGAGGGTTTGAGGAGCCGCGGCATCTTCGACTCACGTTCTATGAATAGTTTGTGGAATTGGGATTCCCCCCATTTTCCCTTATTTCTGCATATACGGCTCATCAGGGTGGGCTATTGTAGTATTATGGGCCTGGAAGGTGCGTAATTACCTCAATATCGGTAATTGATCCGTTTTCGTATTACTTGGATGGCATTCGCGTTCGGGGTGATTATAAGAATGGAAGGGCAATGATGCCATTCCGGGCCAGATGCCATCACGGCTCTGGGAATAAATAAGCAACTTTTCTCCGACACTTGATTTTACGCGAAAGTAAGTAACACCCAGGACATGCTTATTAGACATACCTGCAAGGGGATACTCTCTATGTGTCACCCAGTCGTGCAACACCACCCAGTCAGTCTTATAACAATATGGCGTCGTCGGCAGGACATGGGTTGTATACTGTAGTGGTCTCGTGAGTTCGAATCTCACGACCACCATGAAAACGCTTTTCAGAAGAAAGGCGAATTTCCTCATATCAAGAATCTGAAAACACTCCCCCTTGGGTCCCAATTGTTAACAACTTACTATTAATATTAATAATAGGATTACGTACAAACCCATACGAAAGCCAAAGAATCCACGGTTTCAAAGGGGGGGGGGGGGGGAGTTGTAAGGCTAATATTGGGCGGGTATTCGGTTGACCTTTCGCCAGTAGCTCAACGGACTAATAATGCCTTAACAAATGGCGTCGTCGTTAGAAAACGGTATTTAATTAGACTATACTCGTACCTGGCGTGTTGTTCCGCGTCGTCAATTGTCGGCATACTGTAGGGGAAGTTTGCCGCAGAAGGCACCTTGTTTGTGTCGGCGGGCCAAGGCACAACAAACCATGCGGTGACAACATGCACCGACTCCGCTGTCCAGTCACAGGGTGGTTTTCACCGTTTTACAGCGGTGCCTTGGTCACTGAGCGCTGCCGATTAAAGGGGCCTCATGTGGCAGATTTTCCATACGGATACCGTCAAACGGGGCGAAACACCCCAGGTATACCGTTTTCTGGCTATTAGTTAAAGTATTGCGTGTGTCCGAGGAAAGCGTAATCCGTAAATAATACTATGAATAGCATACTTTGAAAAAAATGAAAGTGTGGCATATCTAATTAATGGAATTCCCTTTACCTACATATATATGTAGGGTCTTATATATATATGACGGAACGTCGAAAGGTGTCGGTAATAACCCGCAAACGTATCCACAAAAAGGTATACCGTTGGTTTTTGCTCCCAGTTGACGGTACAAAACCAGCTCAAGGCTAAATCACAAAAAAGGGAGATACTCGTATTGCTTTCTGTTACAGCCAGTATCTGTGTACGAGTACTCGTAGTTTGTTCTTGCTGCCGAGTGGGGGTAGGCGGAATCCGACGCAAGTCGACGAGGGAAGAAAGTGCTGAAATATTCTCGCGATAAAAATGCAAGGCAAAAACCGTAGTGGGGAGGGGGGAGAAGAGCCTGCTTAGGCTGCTTAGTGATCCCGGATCTAAGTTACGACTGAAGAGGGAGAGAGAAAAGAAGGGCGAAGATAATAAATGGGATGGACAAAAAAAAAAGAAGTGGGAGCCGTGTAATCTGTATGAATGATGATCTAGCGTATGCATGATCTCTGGGTTGGATCTGTACTACTAATACTCGTATACAGATCCTGCACAACATAGTATCAAAGCGGCAAGTTAGGATGTACATGATCTATCTGATCTATCTGTGAGTGATCTAGATCGTGACCTGTCAGATGTTGACCTTTTTCAAGTATCAAATTCACAATCAATTTTTCCGTTTTTTTTCTTTCGTGACTACTTCTTGATTGATTCTTGATTGATTCTTGGTTGATTCTTGATTGATTCTTGACTGATTCTTGATTAGGTTTTCCCTGGGTACCAAGAGGGTTGATAAAGGGGGAGCTAAGACAGGCTAAGAAGACATCGTGTTGGCTCGGCGTTTTGAACGGTACAAAAAACGTTCGAAAAACGTTATTTGTGCTGAAAATTGTGTAGAGACACCCTGCCTCGCACAGCCTGGCCCAACATAATAAGAAAATAAGACATTGCAAGTTGCGTCTCGCGTACAGCACGCAGTATATACAGTAGTGCTGTAAAGCAGATAGCGCATGTTTGTATGTGCGAAAGCGTTATGGTATAGTCTAGTAGAACAGTAGTACCAGGTATACGAAGTATACGTACACCGCAATATTGCTTTCCGCAGGGGTGCTTTCCTTACCCCCCCCCGTTTGTCCAAAAAAAGAGGGGGCATATCGGCATACCCCCCTTCGATCATTCCCCTTACTAAGCAGTAAAACGTGTTGGTTTAAACCATCGTTGTTATTAGCAAACCGCCTCCAACGCCTCACCTACGTAGCAGTAGCAGTCAGTCAGTCAGTGTTTCTGTCAGCAGAATTATGACAAATCGACAAAACACGGCACTTTGCGCACTTTTTTTGCATGCGCGAAAAGTCGGCTAATTTACTGTAGAATCAAACACAAGTGTCACATACATAATATTATACCGGTACGGCAATCGATCCATCAACCCTCCAAGACCGAAAATGTTCGGCAGCTACACGCGACACGCAACAAACAAACGCCTGCCGCGTCTGGTCTGCTTCTTGTAGTTCCTGCTCGAGAGAGAAAGCGCGGGCGCAGAAGAAGAAAAACGCAGACAGCAAAAGATAGCCACCCTGCGACCCCCCACAACAACTGACTGCCCACAAAAACCACCAGGCATGTATATCATGGTACGACGGACACTGCATGACCCCCCCTCTCCCATTCACAACACCAACACACACGAGAGCAAGCAGTAACAAGCACGGTGCCAAAAAACGTAAAACAAAAAAACTAAAAACAGAGAGAAAAAACTATTTTAAAAATGACACCGAAGGGAATGGCCCGTAGACCGGCAAGCAAAAGGTACTGTAACCCAGACCGATCAGGCCATTCCCAATCAAGAAAATCCCACAAAAAACACAAGGAACAACATAACATCGACCACCATAAACCGCTGCGTACAGTGCTGCTAGTGTTACCCACAAAGCAGTAGCAACAGCAGCAGTAGACTATTCGTAGTGTCCTCGGTTGCCGCTCTCAAGCAAGCAAATCACAATGCAACTCCCTCCACTTCCTAGACAAGCACCGTTTCAGACTCGGATACGTTTTTGCATATTTTACATACCCAGGCCGGCGCTACTTATATTCTCATGCACGTGTGTATTGTACCAGGTACCAATTTCGAAAGAGAGAGCACGTAAACGCTCTGCTATTAATGGGCGAGGAGCCAACCGAAGAAACGGCAAAAAACAAAGCATAGTGTTGTCACAGCTAATGATATGGAAACCTATTCCAGGGTAACCTGCTGGCTCACAGCAATTCTTGATACTGCCTCCTCCGCCTCTGCCCCATTGCATCAAGTTTTTTCACAGCTAATGATAAAACCACCACCCCCAGGGCAACCTGTTGATCATACGTAGCATTTGTTTGAACCGCTGCTGCTGCTACCCCAACGCATCAAGTTTTTTTTCCACAGCTAATGATAAAAGAAACCAAATTGCAGGGCAACCTGCTCACTCCCAGCAACTCTCGACACTGCTACTTACTCCTGCCCGAAGACATCCAGTTTTTTTTTCACAGATCTTGATATATTGATAAAGAAACCGATCACAGGCCAGCCAGCTTGCTCCCAGCGTTTCTTGAACTTGCTGCCCCGCTGATGCTGCCTGCCGCACCTCATCGAGTTCATTTGTAACCCCCTATTCAAACCCTCCCCCCCCCCCCCCCCCCTCATCCCTCCATATTTCTTCAATGTTCGATAGAGCGGCAACGATCAAGCACCAAAAAGACATCCATCCAGATGGGAAAAAAGCGGTCACTCTATACTACGAACCTTGTCTACATCTCTCACCCTCATTCTCACACACATGCAACACCTACCTCCCGTATACAGCCCAAACCTACTGATAAATTAACTTGCAACTACAGTAGGTTACGGTGAACGATAACACCTCCCGTACGCAGCGGAAACCTACTGATAAAATAAACTTGCAAGTACAGCAGGATACGATGAACGGTATCATCTTCCTTCTGGGTGCAGCGAAAACCTACTGAAACCTTGAGGTAGGTTACGATGAACGACAGTTACGATTAAAGTATCAAATAATCAGTCGCCAACGATTTGTTTTCACCCCGCGATCCGTCCAACGGGTCCAATCCTACTACTGTCAACGGATCCAATCCGTCCTATTATCAACGGATCCAATCTGTCCTACTGTCAGCGGATCTAATCTGTGCTTCTGTCAACGGATCCTATTTATCCTTTTGTCAACGGATCCAGTCCGTCCTACTGTTGACGGATCCAATCCGTCCTACTGCCAACGGATCTAATCTGTGCTTCTGTCAACGTATCCTATTTGTCCTTTTGTCAACGGATCCAATCCGTCCTACTGTCAACGGATTATCCAACCCGTCCTACTTTAGGTCAACGCGTGCGTACTGGGGTTTGGTCGAGCGATGCCCGAAACAGCAACCAATCGGCCACCCCTAAAAATAAACGTCAGCACAACATACACGCCCTTTCCCAAAAGTAGAGGACCAACCTTACCCCACTGTGTATTAAGGCAATACGGGCGCAAAACTACGAAAAAAGGTAAAATATCACACTACGAAAAAGAAAAAGAAAAAAGTATCGGAAGTCTCGGCAGTGTCATGCCTCATGCCCCGTGGAAACACTCAGCCACATTTCGTACAACAACAACCACACGCCCGGAAAGCTCGCCAAAAGCACCCTAACGCTACCACCTCGCCCCCCCCCGCGCCACTCAATCCACAAAGCTACCCTACTAACCCCCCCCCCCTCTGCAGTGACCATTCCGTCGAAAACGAATCACAAGTAGGTGTGCCCGAATCTGCCTATATCTATACGTAGATATTCGTGAGAAGCCACAGAAACCGACCACCGACCATCTAAAACTAAAAAAAAAAACTTCACAAAATTGTAGAATCTGCGCGAGAGTCAACTATTCCCCATTCCCCCAAGCTAATCCAGCAAATCAATTTGACTGCGGGAACATGCATCCCGCTTTTTACTCACGCAACTCTCACGTAATCCTAGCATTAAAAGCTACCCCGAGACAAGAGACATATCCAACTACTGGGATAATCAAGTATCATGCCCCCTCCCCCTACCCCCCCCCCCCCCCCCCCCCCCGCCCATTGGAGGCTGTCGTCCATAAGCAAGTCCGCCTCAAAAGCGGTTCTTTGTAGGATGCAGCCCGCCCTTCATGCGACTCGCCCCAACACCTCACGTTTCTCTTCGTGCTTGGTGCAAGCAACGTTTGCTTGGTTGGTGAAAACCCAACGTGCTCCGTCCCGGCACTGTAGGGATGCGAGGATCTATGGCCATACGACTACGGCCATGCACGATATGAGTACCCCCCCTCCCCCCCTCTGCCCCCCCGCTGTCTGTCTGGTCGGTGAAAACCCGACGTACTCCGTCCCGGCGTTGTAGGGATGCGAGGGTCTATAATCATACCCCCCCCCCCCCCCCCCCCCCCCCCTCCCCTCCCCGTTACCCCCGCGAATCACACCCTCCCCCCGGCGCCCCTTCCTCCGTGGAAACCCTTCTTCCACTCATAATAGACAGCGCAACCCGGCTGACCCATTCCCCCCACCCCATGCCAGCCCCGACGGTGCCCTGGTCATCCTTGGCGCTGTGCTCATCCTTATCGCTGTGCTCATCCTTGCCGTTGCCGGCTACACCATCGCCTTCAGACTCGAAAAACCCAGGGCCTGGACCTTTGGCGCTCTCGTAATTGGTGCCCGAGCGAGGTCGACAGAAGTTGAGCACGTCTCTGGGAGTTTTGCAGTCGAGCTCTACGTTCGTGCCCATGAAGTTCGCCCTGTCGTGGATAGCGTCGAAGTCTTCGTACGGGTTGGAACCCTGGGTGAGGAAGAAAGGAAGGAAGGAAGGAACGGAGGGAGGGAGGGAGGGAAGGAGGGAGGGAGGGGG
>MEHQ01004478.1:0-54894 GCA_008828725.1 Saccharina japonica | reverse complement strand
GGGGGGGGGGAAAGGGGAAAGGGGGGGGGGGGGGTGATCGAGACACATTGGGACGATCTTGAAACGTCACAGCTTGTGAGCCCGAAACCACGATAGCACCACACTACCCTTACTCTTGCTATTAATACGAACAATATGTACTATTAACAGGAGCTCGCGCTGGTGGGTATTTGTTCTACTGTGTGTAATATGTCATGTCGTCGGCTGTGCGCGCTGATGGAAGGTAAATTCATAAAAAAACAAACGGAGGTTTCCGGTTGAACGGTTAAGATTTCTCCGGCTTCGCCCATCTCTAAAGTAGCGCATCTTTGTAAGCGGTCGTGTATATAGCTAAGCAACTTGATCTGCCCGGACAAATATAATATCAATAGCACCGACCACTTACATCGTCAGGCGTGAGCTCAAGCTTGACCTCCTCCTCCTCCTCCTCGTCCTTGTTTCCGTCCTCCTTTTCCGGCTCGTCCTCCTTTTCCGGCTCGTCCTTCTTTCCGTCGTTCTTATCGACCTCAACCGAAGGCAAAGCGACAACGAAACCATCTGAAGCCGTTGAGGTGGACACACCCCTCGCCACGTCCGACAGACCCTGCGATAGATCCGTTGGCTCCGACGGGGACGGGGCCGGGGTGTCCATAGCCTCGCTCGTTTTGCACCTCACAACGGAAGGCGTGCTGGCTAACGGGAAACAAGAGGGAGTGGCCCCTGACGGGCCCCCCGGGCCCCCTGGGCCCTCCTCTGAAGGCACCGCTACCGCCGCAGCCGCTGCTGCTACCGCCGGAATCGCTCCCAGTCCGAGGCTGTTGCTTTCGCCTGGCCCCCTGTGCCTCGAGAAGGAGCAATCGCTGTCCGCCGCATCATCCGTGGCGGCGCCATCGATGTCACCGGGGTAGCCTGAGGGGAACGAGTCCCTGGAGATGCCTCTGTTGATGGAGGATATGGAGGCGGTGTCCTCGGTCCTGTCGGTCATACGCCGCTGCTTCAGCATCATCGACGTGTCACCCGCCTTTACCGGGACGGTGCACGGCTCGCCTTTGTACAGAAGGCAGGCCTCATGTTCACCCTCCCCCTCCCCCTCTTCTTCCTCTTGCTCTTCCTCCTCCTCCTCCTCCTCGTACCCTTCTTCATCACACTCCTCCCTCTCCTCCCCCTCCTCCTCCTCCTCGAGCTGGCCTTCGCTACCACCCTCCGTAGCCCCATCAGCTTCCCCCGTGCCACCCTCCACCTCATCCAGACCTTCAAAACCGCTGCGAGATTCTTGGTCGGGGTCCGCGATGCCATCACCACCATCGTCATCCCCAAAGTCGGCCTCCTCATCAAATACAACGCCGGTTTCGACGGTGAAGAAGGCATCATTGGCGGGGTACTGGCTAACGCCTTCCTTGGCCACCTCCGATACGTCGAGGGCCTCACACGACGAAGTGGTGACGCTGCTGCGGATACCGTAGCACGGGGATGGGGGGAGAAAGACAGCAAAAATAGGGATTCAATATAGCGTGGGTAAGCACATTTCGGCGAGAGCTAACGAGGGAAGAGAGTCCTGAAGTCTTCTCGCGATAAAAATGCAAGGCACGTACCGTACTAGTGGGAAGGGAGGAGAATAGCCTACTTAGTGAGCATGTTAGGATGTTAGGATGTTAGGATCTGAGTTTCGACGAAAGAGGGCGAAGCTAACGAAGGGGATGGAATATTTTTTTAATAAATCAGACCTCGTTTGATCGCAGAGAGGTTGCGATAATCCCTTACAAGAGCGATGGGTTTTACAGCAGGATTCAGAAGGCGTTTACGACACAGGGCTGCGATAAATCCCTCAAGAAGGGGATCGGTTTAAAGTTGCAGACGGGGGTTTTGACAACAGAGGGACGGGTCTAAGCGAGTCGGAACGCCCTTACCTGACTCGCAAGGTTTGATTGGCCCTTTGACCCGAGCCGTTAACAGTGAACACCCTTGACAAAAACAACAGCCTACCCGAGAAACTGAACAAAACCTATACTAATATTTGTGGTAATATATACAGGAACACCCTTGACAAAAACAACAGCCTACCCGAGAAACTGAACAAAACCTATACTCATATTTGTGGTAATATATACAGGAACACCCTTGACAAAAACAACAGCCTACCCGAGAAACTGAACAAAACCTATACTAATATTTGTGGTAATATATACAGGAACACCCTTGACAAAAACAACAGCCTACCCGAGAAACTGAACAAAACCTATACTAATATTTGTGGTAATATATACAGGAACACCCTTGACAAAAACAACAGCCTACCCGAGAAACTGAACAAAACCTATACTAATATTTGTGGTAATATATACAGGAACACCCTTGACAAAAACAACAGCCTACCCGAGAAACTGAACAAAACCTATACTAATATTTGTGGTAATATATACAGGAACACCCTTGACAAAAACAACAGCCTACCCGAGAAACTGAACAAAACCTATACTAATATTTGTGGTAATATATACAGGAACACCCTTGACAAAAACAACAGCCTACCCGAGAAACTGAACAAAACCTATACTAATATTTGTGGTAATATATACAGGAACACCCTTGACAAAAACAACAGCCTACCCGAGAAACTGAACAAAACCTATACTAATATTTGTGGTAATATATACAGGAACACCCTTGACAAAAACAACAGCCTACCCGAGAAACTGAACAAAACCTATACTAATATTTGTGGTAATATATACAGGAACACCCTTGACAAAAACAACAGCCTACCCGAGAAACTGAACAAAACCTATACTAATATTTGTGGTAATATATACAGGAACACCCTTGACAAAAACAACAGCCTACCCGAGAAACTGAACAAAACCTATACTAATATTTGTGGTAATATATACAGGAACACCCTTGACAAAAACAACAGCCTACCCGAGAAACTGAACAAAACCTATACTAATATTTGTGGTAATATATACAGGAACACCCTTGACAAAAACAACAGCCTACCCGAGAAACTGAACAAAACCTATACTAATATTTGTGGTAATATATACAGGAACACCCTTGACAAAAACAACAGCCTACCCGAGAAACTGAACAAAACCTATACTAATATTTGTGGTAATATATACAGGAACACCCTTGACAAAAACAACAGCCTACCCGAGAAACTGAACAAAACCTATACTAATATTTGTGGTAATATATACAGGAACACCCTTGACAAAAACAACAGCCTACCCGAGAAACTGAACAAAACCTATACTAATATTTGTGGTAATATATACAGGAACACCCTTGACAAAAACAACAGCCTACCCGAGAAACTGAACAAAACCTATACTAATATTTGTGGTAATATATACCAGGTACTTAGTAGGAACAGCCCCCCCCCCCCCGTACCTGGAGGACGAAAGGAAGGACAACGCTGCCGGTGCCGGTGCCGGCTGCGCGACGAAGCTTCTCGCCTCGACATTAAGGCATCCCGTGCCCTCGACATCAGCCCCCTCTTCCTCGCTACCACAAACCGCCTCATGTTTCGCGTCGCTGCAAGTCACTCCATCTCCGACATCGCTACACACCGCCCCATCACCATCAACTTCGTCGTCGTGTACAACTTCATCTCCGAGCACGGCGGGAGCGGCGATAGGAGGCGACCCCTCTTCCAACGGCTCCGGCACAGATGCCGTGAGAGCCGTTGAGTCGGATTCAAGCGGACTTTCCCGCCGATCTTCGTGGCCGTTGACATCATCAATGTCGATGGTAGGGCAGACGTCGACAGCAGTGGAGTCGTCGTCGATGAGGAAGGAAACGTCGTGGTAACTGCCATGAGACGCCGGTAGGAAAAAAACAAACACACGAACAAGACACGAAAAAAGAGGCGGGTCAGAAGGTGATATGTCTGCGGAAACAGGGAAAAAAGCGTGCGCGCCGAAAAACTGAGAAGGGAGAAAAAAAAAGACTCATCAGAAGGCGGTTATTTGCGGGAACCGGGGGCGACACGTGAAGAGGCGGGTCCGAAGACGATATATTTGCGGGAACAGAGAAAGCAAACGTACACGCGGTAAAACTAAGAAGAGAGCAACTCTTATCAGAAGGCGTTTTTCTTGCCGGAACCGCGGTCAACACGTACGTACACCATCTCTGCGCCAGGAAATATACAATATTCCACTTCTCCAAACATATGCCATGCTACCTCTGGTGCTGCAGAGTGGTGGTGAGGCGTACAGAGCGAATCACCGAAGCAGACAACAGAGAACGCGCTTTTTTCGTCGACTGCCCCCCCCCCCCGGTTTGTCCACAAACAACAACGACATGGTCCGAGATACGACAGTAAGGGGCATCCTATATCGTAAAATTTGCCACCTTACCGTGTTCGGAGCTACCTGACAGCCACTTACCGGGTGGGGTCCATGGGGCTGTCCACGATGATGCTCTTCACCCCCCAGTCTAGCTTAGGCACGGGAGGCTCCTCCTCCTTCAAGTCCGCGCCGACATCAACCTTCAGCTCCTTGTGCGAACCTAACATTCATGAAAAAACGATTGCCCGCGCCACCACCGATCATCGATCGCCCGCGAAAAAATAAAATAGGCAAAACAGAGGTCACGGACCACAGGAGGTAAATCGTTATGTTAACCCTTTTACCCTTTCACTTTTGAAACTATTTTCGGAACTTGAACTTAAATGCAAGTAGTTCACACGCCGGATAGATCATCTACAGATATATCATCTACAGTAGATGATCTACAGATAGATCATCTACAGTAGGTAATCTACAGAGAGATCATCTATAGATAGATCATCTACAGATGAGTCATTTACAGTAGATCATCTACAGAGAGATCATCTATAGATAGATCATCTACAGATAAGTCATCTACAGTAGATCATCTACAGATAGATCATCTACAGATAGATCATCCACAGTAGATCATCTACAGATAGATCATCTACAGATAGATCATCCACTGTAGATCATCTAGATCCTAACCCGCCGTTATGAGATGTTGTGCAGGATCTGTGTATGCACAGATCCAACCCAGGAAACATGTGCTACAGTAGATCACGCAGATTTTACGGCGTCCACCCGGCAACATGAGCTAGGTCATACAGAGCATACAGATCATACATATCATACAGATCATACAGCTCATACAGATCATAAAGATCAGGAATATGTCTTCCCTGAAGGATCTAGATAATGATGTGGGACTCGATGATCTGTCTGACTAGTGGAACATTGGTAATAACGAACTTCTCGTTTTTGAGGTCGCTACAATCAAGCCACACAAGGGTTGACCACGTTTAAAACTCATAAACACACTGTACCAACGTTTTAGGAACAAGTTTTACTTGGAATGAACGTTACAAATTTCCTGGAATTTTCTCCAGGACTACAACCTTTGCACGTGCACTCCGCTTCTTGGGGACAAACTACTTGTAAATAGTGTGGAATCATTTCTACTATTAATAGTGGTTGGAAGCAGTGTGGGGTAAATAGACTCTACCCTTTTGCTTCCGTAGACAAAAATATCCCAGATTCCGAAATTCCACTGCTGCTGTAGTATGACATGCCACTCTGACTGGGAATATAAGATGCGTTTGATATCCATATCAGAGTCCAAACGGTTACTATATTCACGGCCAGAGTGTTGCAGTTCTAACAGTGTTAAGGTAACGCCCATCGATACAAATTCAGATTCAGTTGACACCCTCTCATCCCTCAAATAGACAGAGGCAAATTAAGGGTCACTCACCCTGCTCAAGACCCGACGGGTCCTGAATCTCCTCCTCCTCCTCCTCCTCCTCCCCCTCCTCCTCCTCCTCCTCGTCGCCCTCCTCAATTGGCGATTGTACACCAGCCACAACGGAGGTAGATGCAGCAGACACTGCCGTTGGCGAGCACGCCTCTTGCGCATCCAAACTCTTCTCGTCTGCCACTCCATCCCCCTCCTCAGCTCCATCGCCTTCCTCTGCTTCGCCCCCTTCCGCCGCTCCACCCCCTTCCTCCGACTGCGTCTCAGAGAGGTCCTCCGAGCAGAGTAGGAATGACTCGTCCCTCATGAGGATGGCAACTCCGGTGGTCAAGTTTTCGAGCGTTTCCCGGACGGCCATGTCGTGGGCCATTTTCCTCTCGCCCTCCGCAGTGTCGCCATCGGGCGCGTACCCGCTGTCGCTGGCGTCACCCGACGCCGTAGCGCCAGACACCAGCACCACAGGTTCGCTATCTTCGCCGATGCGTGAAACGTCATCATCATCGTCATCATCCTCATCATCATCATCCTCACCTCCTTCATCATCACCATCATCCCCATCTCCACCACCATCGTCATCACCGACGACCATGAGGCCATGTTCGCCGCATACCGACGGCGCGAAAAGCGCTTCTCCGTCGGCAACTTCCAGAAGAGGAGGCATCTCCAGCTCCAACAGGGTTTCCACTTCCCCTACAGCGCGTTCCTCGTAAGGGGACGAGAACACCCCGCTCTCGTTTTCCGAGGTGTCAGCTGCACCGGCCGCGCGGTCCGCAGAAGGAGAGAAAAACAACTCGCTCTCGCTTCCTCCAACCCCTTCCTCCTCCTCCTCCTCGGCCTCCTTTTGGCCGAACTCCTTCAAAATGCTTCCCACGAAGCTTCCTTCCTCCTCCTCTTGGCTGAACCCCTTGACACTGCTTCCCCCATCCCCTTCTTCCTCCTCCCCCTCCTTCTCGCTGAACTCCTTGACAACATTATCCACAACACCTTCCTCCTCCTTCTCTTGGCCGAAATCTTTGTCAGTGGCGTCGGATCCAGATCCGAGCAGCAGTTGGATACCTTGGTCCGGGCGGGTAGCTTCCGCGACGGTCGCTCCACCAGCCTCAGCCTCACCAGCCTCAGCCTCAATATTCCCGCCAGCGTTGTCAACTGCACCGTCGGCCGACACATCAGCAAGAGACGCCGACGACCCATCTTTCCCAGCAACATCACCGTCGCGATTGAAACCGGACGCCCACCCCCCCCCCTCCTCTTTCTCCTCCTCCTCCTGTTTTCCGTCTCCGTCTTCCTCGCTGACACCCAAGAGGGTCAAATTTTCGGCACCACCGTTGGAGAGGTTGAGCTTCAAGCGATCGCAGAGGCCAGCATCGCCCTCGCTCTCACGCCCCTCCCCCTCCCCTTCCCCGCCTCCGCCACGGCCTCCTCCTCCGCATCCAAACCCGCGCGCAGACTCACCAAAGTCCTCCTCCGAACCAACATCCCTTCCCTGCTTTCCAAAGCCTTTCTCTCCCTCTCCCTCCTCTTCCTCGGCCTCCAACAAGCTAGCGCCATCACCCCCGAAGCTCAAAAGCCTGCTGGGGAGCTGGAGACCCACCGCAGGCGTGTCCGCGCAGTCCCACGACACCTTCGCGGACAGGGCAGAGGCTGCCATCATGTCAATCTTCTCAGCTGGAGTCATGGGAGATCGACCGTCCGATACTCTCCGGGGCGACAGGTCGAAGCGACCGGGGAGGTTCGAAAGCGGGCTGAGCGAAAACCGCGCCCCTCCTCCGCTGCGCGCGATGGGAAAGACGGTCGGGCAGTGGAAGGGAACCCGGTCGGTAGTCGAAAGGAAGGCGGTCGGTAATCGAAAGGAAGCCGGTCGGTACCCGAAAGTAAGACGGTCGGGAATCGAAAGGAAGCCAATCGGTAGTCGAAAGGGAAGCCGGTCGGTAGTCGAAAAGAAGGCGGTCGGTAGTCGAAAGGGGAGGCGATCGGTAGTCGAAAGGAAGGCGGTCGGTAGTCGCCGCGAAGCAGGAGCATTTTAGAGGAGGCGGAGGGACGGACAAGAGGAGGAGGAGAAGGAGGAGGAGAAGGGCCACGAAAAAGCGAAGCGGGATGTTTAGAGGACGTTTATGGACGGGCAGGAGGAGGAAGAAGAGGAGGAGGAGAAGGACAATGAATAGAGGGTCATCATAGAAACAAAGAGGGCGGGAGATGGTGAGCTTTGGATTGGCTTGGGGGTAGCACTATTGATATTATACGATATCCAACACTGCGAGTGCGAGCGATACAATATTCAATATTTCAATATTTCCATACTACAGTAAGTTGAAGTACATCGGATATTTGGATGTATCGGAACTGTCGTTGCGATGTTGAAAACTCTACCAGGTACTGCTGCAGTCTGTAGCTCTCACCTTCTGGTCGGCGTGCCGGAGCAAGACAAGCCTCCATCGGAAAGCCTCGCCGGAGACACCGACAGTCTAGATGGCGACACCGACATATTGTCTTCCAGAGACTCTCGGCACGTGCCGAAGCCCTGCGACAGCGGCCGCCTACGGTCCTCCCACGGCTGCCACAACACCAAACAAGAAAAAATAAAAAATGAAAAAAAAACAGGGCAACAAAAAAGGGAGACGAAAACAACCAATGCAAAAGACACGGAAGGTGGTTGTCAATGGCAAGGATTACGTAGGTACAAGTCGCAGAAGAATCAAAACAAAGACGAAAAAAGAGGTAAAAATACACGGAAAAGCGTTGCGTGGTATAATAAAACAAGAACTGCATGCCAGGCGGTAGTAAACATGTAAAAAGCTGGTTGTTTGTTTCAAAGCACGGGCGAAACCCACAGAATGTATAATACGTACGTACGTCGTAACCTCTTATTATTTCATTTTTTTACAAACTACCTGGTACAAAACCTAAAAACAAGTTGAGGTCAGCGTTCAATGGCGCATCCATATTAGATAGTTGACCCGACTTTCTCGCCTGGAACACTTTTATGACGAGAAATATGATACTGGTAAAAGCGGAGATCAAAACGTGATGTCGTGGGAAGAAGTAAAGTGTGAAATACGCAACACGAAAAAAAAGCTTCCGTCCTGGAAACCCCTTCACAAATTAACCAAACCAAACCAGGGGGTAGTCTGCAGAGCACGAAATATGCTATTAATAGAACATCATACGACCCATGTGCTGCATGGTCCGAGGTGTCGAGGTTTAACGACTAGCAATGGTAGCGTAAATTTTTAGGTTGGCTGCATTCAATGTTGTTGTGGACACCCTAGCATGTACTGCTCCTGTTCTGGAGCCGAGCCTTTTAAAACCACCCCACTTGGTCGTTGAAGGAAAAAAGGTAATATTCTTCGTAATAGATCCACTCCTACTAAAATGATACCCATAATAAAATTAGGTTGGTTATTTGTCAACCTTGAGGGGCATGTTCATGCCAATTGGACGATTTTCTTTGCATCATATACCCGCCCCCTGCCACAAAATATGACAGGAAGGGAATGAGACAAGCAACACATGGTTATGCAGTTCGAGTATGTGGAAAATCAGAAAAAAAGGGCGCCCAAATGTTGGAGTTGTTTCTATTGAGAGTAGGAACGGTGCTCCGTCTCGAGGTAGATGAGTGGTCAATGGCCAAATGACTACGTCAGGCAAGCAACAAACGAGTCCCCCCCCCCCCTTGCTACTCCGTCTCGAAGGAGACGTGTGGTCAATAGCCCAAATGACTACGTGAGGCAAGCAGGACAAATTGAAGTCCGCCCCCCCTCGCCCCGTCCTGCCTGCTATCCGTCTCCGGAAAGAAGGTGTGTGGTTTCCAATGGTCAAATGAACGCAAAACAACATGAGAACCCGCCCCCCCCCCCCGCTGCTTCATCTCCAAAAGGGGGGGTTGGCGCTGGTCAAATGGCCAAGTGACTATAAGGGGGGGGGCCAATAGTAAACACTAGTAAAATTAGACCCCACGGTAGAGCAAAAAAACCGCTGGATTTCTATTATTTTTACCCGAGACAATATTTGTCCTAGTGGAGTACTAAGGGTCCCCCGTAATTAAGGCAAGCAAATACTGAGTACGCCCCCCACCCCCACCCGCTCTGACCCCCGACCTTTACGGGGCATCTGTCCTTGGAGCCGACATCGAGCCTGAGCGGGCTTATACAGGGGAAGCATCGAGCCACGCCCCACACCGCCTGCCCCTCCTCCTCCTCCCTTCTTGTCCAGCCCCTCCGGCTCTTTCCCCAGAGAAAGGGCGGTCGGCTTGGGCTCTGTGCCGAAAAACGATTTGCTCCTGGGTGCGCGGGCATGTCAGCGCAGCCTGGAACACTTCGCGGGGTTTCTTGTCCAACCCCGACCCGGACCTCCTTCGGCGGCTGTTGTAGACCAATCAGAAATGCCAGTACGGGTGTTGCCAGAGGAGGGGGGGGGGGGGGGGGGGGGGGGGGGTAGCAGTAGGGAGAAAGCGAGCGAGCGCGAGGGTTGGAGGGAGGGGAAGTGGCGGGTACTTTATTTTCATGCATGGCCGTAGTCGTATGACCATAGACCCTCGCATCCCTACAATGCCGGGACGGAACATGTCGGGTTTTCACCGACCAGGCAGACATTGCTACAGTAGCACCAAGCACGAGCGAAACGTGAGGTGTTTTGGGGGAGTCGCATGAAGGGTGACCTGCATCCTACTAAGAACCGCTTGTGAGGCTCCCCGGGGGGGGGGGGGGGGGGGGGGGGGGGGGGCAAGGCACGTATGGAGGCTTATTTAATGCAGAATTGAGGTGGCTGAGGGTGGGTTGTGCAATCGCTTGGACTCCTATTATTGATAGTAGAGAAACGTGCCATTCGTACTGGTGCAACACTCAAGTCGGTGTAAATAATGTATGTCAACTGTACACCTGGTACGATACACTTACGCTTTAATACGTACCGGCGTGGATGTACATGGATGGAAGAGGTCGGCACCTGTCAAATGGCTTTACGTGTACCGAACATGCGCGCTAAAATACTACCTGGCATCAATGCTCCTGTAGTACTGACTGGGCACGTACTATATTACGGGGGGAACAGGCGCCACCTCTACCACAATCAATACTGACAAAACAAAATGCCCAATACCCGTATGTACGCACTACCACACAGCGCGCAAGATCGGAACACAGGCGCCTGCCTCTCCACTCACTCGTACACACACCCGGTGAATAAATGCTTCAAGAGCACAGCTAAAAAAACAACTACAACGTCATAATGCTACTATTCTTCGCGTAAACAGCAAACACCTGGCACCAAATACTCCAGACCTCGGACAGACTCGTAATCGATCCCGACTTCATATCTAAACCTTTGACGGCAGATATATTTATGATCTAGCTAGCTCATGCTGCCGGGTGTGAGCCGAAAAGAACCAGCGCGATCTAGAGAACATGTTTCCTGTGTTGGGGATCTGCACAACATCTCATAAGGGCATGTCAGGATCTAGATGATCTAGATAATCTAGATGATCTAGCTGATCTAGCTGTAGATGATCTAGATCATGATCTGCCGGAGGTGCGAAATACTCACTGGGTGCGCAGCGTCGGAGCACAGGCGTCAGCACCCCCCCTCACCAGCCCCCCCACCGCCCGAGACAAGGCCTCCTCCCACGCAGAGGTCTCCTGCTCCATGCTATCCTCGGCCGAAGCGGTGGGCCAATGGCTGCCGCGGCGTCTGGGGGTGCTCCACCCTTGCCCCCTACCCCTCCCAGGGGTCGCCACGGTGCTCTGCCAACCGCGGCCAGGCGTGGCCACGGTGCTTTGCCACCCCCTGGACAGTACAAGGGGAGTTCCAGGGACGTTTGGTGCCTCTCTGTCGGGGTTTTCCTACGAGCGCATATAGCGGCGTGCATCATACGAAGAGCGGGGAGGCGGGGAGGTGGGGGGGTGTAATTGATTTTCATGCATGGCCGTAGTCGTATGACCGGGTAGAATTTAACCGGATACATTAGCTGCAACGGCATTCGAGTATATTGACCCCTTAATAATTGCAACCATTTTTTTTGGGGACATATTACATTACTTGGAATCAAGATGGGTAACCTTTTTTCAGTAGTATAAGGGTTTATTAGGGTAAAAGAGGCATTCACGAGTCCCAAAAAGACGGGTCTCCAATAATATGATACGCTGGCCGGTAACACAATCTGCATTTGATATCCTCATCAGGATCTTATCAGGATCCAAACGACCGTTATATCCCCGGCCAGCGTGGTAGCACCTTCATAGTTGGCATCTACTACCCCAGGGCCCAGGGCTCTACATACTGCGTAACGGTCACCAACGGTGCTATATAGGAGACCGGGATTTGACGCCTTGACTGACCGCCCCCTACACTAAAAATAGTAAAATAAGGTATCTCAAAAGAGAGCTTGACGCGTCCATCATAGGAGACCGCGGTTTAATTCTTTCATCTACCGACACCTATACTAAAAGCAGTGTACCAAGACTCTGGCGTACTTGGTTTTGACCCAATAATTCAGGTTTGGTACTCGGGTACGCCAGAGTATCTACTCTACTATCACACTGTGGGGTTACCCAGGTGCCTACCGGAGAATGACCCAATCAACCAGGTCTGATGGTCTGGTACCCGCGTACTCCAGAGTACATACCCAGCTAACATACCCTGGAGGTACCCGAGTACCTACCTGAATACCGAGTATGACCCAATCAAACCAGTTCTGGTACCCGGGTACCTCAGAGTATCTACCCTTTGAATATACTCTGGGGGTACCCCGGCACCTACCCGAATACCGAGTATGACCCAATCAAACCAGGTATGGTACCCGGGTACAACAGAGTATCTACCCTTCCAATATACTCTGGGGATACCATGGTACCTACCCGAGTATTACCCAATCAACAAACCAGGTATGGTACCCGGGTACAACAGAGTATCTACCCTTCGAATATACTCTGGGGATACCATGGTACCTACCCGAGTATTACCCAATCAACCAGGTGTGGTACCCGGGTACATACTCGAGTATATACCCTACTAAAGACTATTCACCTTCTTGTCGATATCGATGCCGAGGCTCTGCAAGAACTTCCAGCCCTCGCGAGGAGTGGTCGATTCTCCGTTGGCAATCCTTCCGACCGCCCACCTCCTCATGAACCTCTCTTTCCCCTCGGTCGTGGCAAGGTTAAGCTTAAGCACGAAGTTGTACATGGCATCGGTCACCTGCAACAGTAGCGATATATATTAATAGTACCAACAGCAGTAGCAAAAGCATATGATACCAGATCAGATACTATACCAGGTAGGTACCATAGACTGGTAAACATACAAATGATACCCTGGGGTTCGATTTGGTTTGGGCTTCTTGTACAAGGTACTACTACTATATAACAAATACCTGGTGTGTACGTACAGTACGTGTTAAAACTAGGTATTTGTGCCAGTAATGCATTATGTACACGTACTCCGAGTATACCTGGTAGGGTAAACGTAGGGGTATGATATGCGTCCTATGCATAATAGGGGGTGATGGCTAAACGAGCGGATAATCAGCCCATCACATTCAACAGGAACATCAACTTTGGTACGTAGAAGAACATTCTGCGCGGCCGTTTATTTGCTTGTTTGTTTGTTAGTGTGTGTTTGTTTGTTTGTTCGTTCGCTCCTCTGTACATTAGGTTTGGTTGATTGTGTCTTCTGTTTGTTTGTTTCGTCTGGCCTTCATACTACTGTATTTAATGATAGAAATTCTACCGGTAGTTACGAGTAGTCCATTTGCATAAAATCGCCCGCTTTTCAGCAAAGTCGAACGCAAAGGGGTTATAACCACCTCAGCCACTAAACACTACTCGTACAGGCTCCAAAAACTCCATTAGTACCTACTGTAGTAGTACTGTATTACAACTCCACCAACCTGGGATGTTTTCTTGAGGGTCTCCTTGCCCTCGTGGACCTTGTAGCGGTAGGCAGCCTCCTCCTCTTTGTGCCTCTTGTGGAAAATCTCGACATTTTCAGGCCTGCAGCGCGCGTTCAGCGTTCGTTCACGAAAACGTCAGATGAACGTTACGGTATCCCCGCTTCCCTTGTAGCGGCGTTACGAGTTAGGACGAGTGTTCCATTCTCATATATACCTAGAAGTAGAAGGCGATATAGTACCGCCTGCCTGGGTGAGGAACTACTCGCCCTTCTTCGGCCAGAAGGAATCCGGGCGAGGCAAACAAACAATACAAGAGCTATGATACGAGTCGGCACGATATGACTTTTACTGTAGCTATTATTACGGGCAAGGGCCATAGTAAACACTAGTAAATAATACCTACGGTACAGACAAAAAACCAATACATTTACATTTCCAATTTTTTACCAACAATATTTGGTGCTATTTACTACGGTCCCCCGTAATAGTCAGAATAATAGTTACAGTTTATTTTTTCTCCCCCCACAAATAGACGCACACTTCCTGAATTCTACAGCCTCAGATTGTAGTTTCTCGGAAGTGCCGACTATCCGACTTATTGGGTTTCCATAATTGTAGGAAGGATTGGTGAATAAGGGATACATTTTTTTTTTTTTTTTGTTTCTGGGCGCCCCCCCTTCCGGCCGGGGGAGGGTGGCTGATTTGGCTCGCTTCACTCGCCTGACTTAACTCGGCAAGTCGGCTGACCATCAGCTGGCTTCGCCAGCCGATTAGCCAACTAAGGCCAGGTAGTCGGCTACGGGCACCTGCCGATTACGAGGCTATAGGACGCGAAGTCCTTCCGACGCACATCTCTAGTCAATAACATACCAGGTATGCTTAAAACTTCTTCCAAACTATAGGGCTACAGAACGAGGGAGAAAAACACCATTATTAGTTGTTGCGCGATATACTTCACCTGGCATACGAGGTACTTTTTCGTGCGATGGTCTGTGACAAGAAAAACGGTATGTCGTATGCGGTAGTTTAGGACTTGCCTGCTCTCTCCCTTGAAGCCTTTGGCGATGTCCTTCACGTTGCCCCGGCGGTGGCTGGTCAACTTCAAAGCCTCGTCCAAGTGAAGCTGGGCACAAACAAGGGCACCAAGGTCACCAAGGGACAGCCCCAGACAACGGAAAAAGTGCAGTTGCAAACGAACAATTTCCCGTAAACATCGCTGCTGACCGTAGAAGCGTGTTAAAACTTCCAGAGCGATACCAATATACGGTAGAAAGTGACAAGACTGTAATTCGAAACGTATGCGACTAAAATCGGCATCGGCTTGTCACGAGGTCAAGACAAGCTAAAACAAGCGAAAATAATGGTAGATGAGTGTCGGGCGAGATTCTCGACCTCACAGCTGAGCTGCCTTCTTGATTTTTTTAAGTTTGACAATGTATCTCATATTGCAGCGGATTCTCAGAGGCGCAGCAATGAATAAAACACAAAATGTAACAACCAGCTTGTCACACCATAGCACCGGCATACACCAAACGAAAATGCACCACAGCATAGACAATGGACAACTCTCGCCAACGGGTATACCGCCCTACCGACAGCAACACACTACACACCGACACAACGTCAACGACCAACGGTTTGGACGATAACGACCGATCACAAACGGTCGGTCGGTATAGTGACTACCAGGTACATTATTTTCTTCACTTTTTCTCTCCGGTCTACTTGCAGCAAGTGTTTACTCAGCCATATTCTACACAAGCCACGGTCACATGCATGTGCCCCCCCCCCCTCCCCCGCCCCCGGTAAAAAATAAGTACACATTTACTTCGTATATCATACTCGTACTCGGTTTTTCGTCATTCAGCAATCGCCAGTCAGTGCTGTTTATGTACGAGAATACCATCGACTGCTGTCACGGGTGCCACAGACTTTCTCGTATAAAACTTCAAAGCGTCATAATTTCTGAGGCCACGGCAAAAACCTACCTCGTGTGTAATACCATATTGAGGCCTACTACGTACGTGATCCTATTTGTATATACCGCTACTGCTGTTGTACTCCAACTCCATAACGTATCACACTCTATATTCAAGTAATTTTCCTCAGAAAGTGGGCGCTGTTATAGAGGCGTTAGTTTCACGAGCCAATATTATTGTATACCCCCCTGTCTAATTTGCAATACTATTAATACATGAATACGACAGTTCAGTAGTTGCCACCCTAATAGTAGTTTGCTATCCTACTACTACTATGGTTGTGGCGTGCTGCTGTACTACTGCTGCTACTGCTGCTGTGCTGTACCTTCTTGAACTCGAGCGCCCTTAAGTCCGTAGCGCTGGGATTGGAGAACGACTCGAACTTCAGCAACTGGTGCGATAGCGCCGGTGCAAGTAATAAAACCAGCAAGTAACCAGGCAGGGAGGAGAAACAAACAAACAAAAAGGGAGACGGAAAGATATAGATACAATGGAAGAGAGGGACACACAATAGAGAGACACAATGAAAGAGAGGAAAAAGATAAAAGAGAGAGAGAATATGAAAGAGAGGAAAAAGATAAAAGAGAGAGAAAGAAATAGAGCGAGGGAAAGAGAAGTCGAAGTGAGAAAAGAGAGAGTAGCACGATAGCGTAGCACATCAGCGATAGACACTTGTATGGTATTGAACCTCATCACTTGTACTCTCCACTTCAACTACAGTAGTTAATAGCAGAGATTTTAATCTCCGCAGTCTTGTGAATAAACTCGCCTACCGTACCTTCTCCTGATAGTCGATGGTACGAGCAGTATCATCGTCTTTCAATGTTCAATCACGGCACTGACATTATTTGACAGATATCATAGATACCGCAGCGACGCATGACATGGACCGTTTTCCTGTTTTACAGTATTAAAAAAATAGTATGACATGGACCTGTCAACTACACTATTAATGCGACAACCTCTTTGCTGTGGGTCGCAGAGCTGCACCAGTAGTACTGCTATACGAGGTATGCCTACTCGTATTATACATACGTACACAGTTTCTAAACACAAAAACTGATAGTGCCCCAATCGTTTAAAACACACTACCTGGTACAGGAAGTATACTTGTAGAGCGAGTATCTCGAATAATAGAAATACGATAGACCACGTCTGATTCGTCAGCAACTCTCGAGCAACGAGCGCTGCAGCCCAAACCCTAAACCTACTCTCCTATCTATTTTGTCAACACGACAAAAAAAAAACTCACAGCTGACGTATTTATAATAAATTTATTTAATTAAAAAACGTTAATTTGTGTCGTTACGTAGCCATCCGGCAACGGAATGAATTCAAATGAATGAATGCACAGCGCGTGTTTAAATCTACTCTGAATGCACAGCGCGTGTTTAAATCTACTCTGTACAAATAAAAGGTAAATAAAAAGACTGGTACGTACGCAATACCAATGATATCTCTTTGCGCGGGTGTGATAATGTACACGTACATGCGAGGGTCGGCAAAAACCAATCACCGAATACTGCCGTACCACGTACAGCACTCCTATCGTTCATATAATACAATGTCTGAATGTTGTATAGCACAATGAAGACCAATCCCGAGGTAGGGGCACCACTTTTTGTTTCAATATTTTGCGATCGGTTCAGCTCCTCAGGTAAGCAACTATCGCGTTAGTATAACATGATACCTGGTACTTTTTTTACTACAGTAATAACACAGATTAATATGCTGTTTTCGGTTCAGGACTGCAATAGCGCATATAATTGTATAAGTGTTGCTGTGTGTGTTCACATTAAACCATTATTTCTACATAGCCGTCGACAACCAGCACACCCAGCAGTGTCCGTGCCGATCCTTCATGCGGGTGAGATATTGAGCTCCTACCCTCATGCGACCCTAACCCTTATAAAATAAGCCGTCACCCTTATGCGCCATAATATTTCTCATCGGTCTGTTAAGTACCTCGTGCGGCGGGTGTGCGGGTGATAGCCCCACGCTCGAGCCCTCTCCGTCAGCGGCAAGGGTCTGACCGTTCAGCGCCTTGTCGTCTCGCTGTTGTCGGCGCGAGGCAATGCATGATTGCATGATTGCAGGGTGGGGGCAAACGCAAAACACAGCAGTCAGCACGTCCAGGGTATCGAAAAGCGTTGACACCAACAGCGAGTTACATTTTCTAAATATTTTGCATGCCGCCTGACAGTCGGTACGTAATGCATAAAGGTATCGATATGCCATACCCCAACCTATTGACAGATCAGTAGGCCTATTCAATGGGCTATTGTCCAGGGTGTGCTCTGTATAACTAACCCTCGCCCTGAACTAATAACAACCAAGCTTTTTAGGCAGAAATAGGTTAGCGTTACGTAGGCACTTTGTCTCGTACACACAAGCAGTGTGTGCCAACCATAGTGTCCATAGTGTCGACTAACTCTTCAACTCTAATTCAACCCTGAAATAACTGCAATAATGTGATATTTATGAGGACAAACAGCTTGGAACTAGTGGGGGGCCTTTCGTGTGGTACAAAAAAGTTCAACTTAGATAGACGCCATTATCAATAGATTCATACTCGGTATATAGGTGTCGCAGAGAAGGCTGAAAAATTAAAGAAAAAAACTGCGTCGGGTGACCTTAGATTCCACAATGTTCACTTACCGTGAGGTCCTTGTCGCGAACCATCCCCTCCAACTGTCCCTTCGGTGACCTCACAATTCCCAAACACAGCAGCAGCAGCAGCAGAGAAAAACAGCGGAAGCAGCAGCAGCAACAACAACAAACACGCAACGATAAGAGAACCCTCACGTAGGCTGATCAACTACGGCCGGCTTTGCGACTCCTCTTTACAACCGCACAAACGTGTTGGGGACAATCTACTTGAGGAATAGAGTAGAATAATGTTGACAACAGTAGTACTAATAGTATTAATAGTACTTACGTATATGTGCTGGATGTCGACGGGTAGAAAGGAAGGTTTAATGTGAAGAACACACACACACACATTCCCCCTAGTTAGTCGCGAGCGATGGATGGCCACCCGCCGCTTGGCTACAGCATCACCACACGTTAGCTTAGCTGTAGTCACCAGGTATAATAAAAGCAACGGTCATGGTCACATTCGTGGAGACAAGCGCGCAAGCTCCAGCTCCACAACCCCACTCGCAGCACACGAAGAGACGGCAAAACAGCTCAACGTTCCCGTTGAAGTAGTTCCATACAGCAGCATGTACCACAAACAGCGTGCGTTTTATCATATGTACGTGGGGCATTCATCTTAAAAAAACCGACTTGTGCGTTTCTTTGTAGGCAAGTATGTATGATTTGCACTACGCCTCTGTGAAATGCAAGTATAAAGTATACTGGTACCAGCGGGTAGAAAGTACCAACAGGTTTACCACCGAAACAGTAAAAAAGAGCGCAAGCGAGAATCTTCTACTGATACGGACGGCCATACCAGGTACGTAGTAAGACATAGTATTGCATAGTAATATATAGTAAACAGAACCCACGTTGGACCGAAAAAGCAGGTACCTGGTACAGTATTAATAGTATCCCCCTAAGTATGCTATGATATGTTTACTACAGTACGCCATATTTGGTTCTGATTGCTATTGTGTTCCTCGGTAAAAATACTGCAAAAACCAACATACACTAATTCCAAGTAGTTTGCCCCCAACAATTGTGGTTGCAGTTCTAAAGGGTCGTTTCGGCGCAGAGTCGATAGGACATAGGACAACGCAAACACCAAAACAACGAACTTTTAATACATTAATATATTAATCCTTTTGGGACCCCTTTTAAAGGATTTTGCGACTACACTACGATATAAAACAACCGCAATTGCTGTGTGTTATCAAACAGTGTTACGAGTAGTGTTACCAACCGTCTACGAGCAGCACCCAGCAGTGCGGGTAAGGATCACATTACTGCTGTACCTGGTATCAAATTATCATGATGCGCGCCCGTGCCGTACGACTTCTTACAGTGCAACCATTGTAACTAGCAGGTAACCACGAAGCCTGTTAGCGTCAAGAAAGCGAGTTCGAGCCCCGCCGAGTGCATGCTCATAGGCACTTTTTCTCGCAAAAAATATCTTGACTAGCAGAAAGCGCGAGAGCGTGAGTTGGCAAAATTCGATGAAAATCGACGAGCGTTGGGAAGGCTGAACCCTCTGCGCGATAAAAATCAAGGCAAGAACCGTAGTGGGGGAGGAGGGAGAGGAGCCTACTTTGTGACCCCGGATCTGAGTTACGACTAGGGAGGGAGAGACGGGAGTGCGAAGATAATGAATGGGATGGAAAAAAAAAAAAAAAAAAAAAAAACTCGGCCACCAACCATTGTATACACAAGACGGCAATAGTACCATCCACCGCTAATCACGCAGTAGCCGATGTTATTGCTGCCACTTTATGTAGTGAATGTTTCGAATGGTATTTCAATCCTTCATTGTTTCCCTCTGAAGCTCTCAAGTCGCCACAGGCATAATTAAATACAGTATTATACTCGTAGAACAAGCGCAGCCGAAATGCTTATCTCTGGTATAATATATACCACGTACCAGTACCTCTTAGCTTGCAAAGTTGAGTTTTAATCGCTCAATCAGTCCAACTCACAACTGACGCCTTAGCCACAATTTTCTACCTGTTAATGTTTACCGCTGTTTGTACAGCACTCTGAAACAAGTCGAACTATTAATAGCTGCATATATCGCCCAAGGCTAACGCACTCCGTACGAGAACAGCACCTGGTACTACTGTAGTTATCAGTACGTCGTACTGATGTACTGTACACTTATGCACACAACAACACCAGTAGTTACGGCAGCTTGGGTATATGCACACGTGCACACACACCTGTAGAACACAACAAGGACTCACAGTGAAGCAATCAGGTGATCACAGGGTAGCAGCAGCAGCAATACGTACAGTCAGCACCTTGCCGCAGGCAGAGAGGAGCCCCGAGCGCCGATGTCAAAGATTATGACCGAACGGGTCGGGCGAGCGAGACCTCTAATAGCAGCGCAACGGTGAACCGTAAACCACACAAAGGCGAATACGGATACGCGGCTGACTAAGCTTCCGGCGGCCACAGGGCCTTGCACTATTAATAGTCACTACCAGTACTTCTCTTCTGCTCACAGGGCGCCTCAATCCAGACTACCAGTATTTATTGATTAGTCCAAACGTCCACACAACGGGAGATCGGTCAACCCTGTTTCCTTTTCATAGGTACCAAGGTATATATGGTACAACACTTCACTCGTACATACACCAGCAGTTAGGGATTACTCTGTCCGGAAATGTAAGGACCGTTTTGGTATTCATGTTAATGATCAAACGGTCCTTACATTTCCGGACAGAGAGGGAGATAGGATAAGTCTGGTTCCGGCGGGGTTTCATGAAAATAGCTCCTTGACGTCATATACCAGGATTGCTACCAGGTATTTACCACGATTACTATATACTACAGTATATACTATTAACACATTTCGTATGTATCTTACCTGGTATGTCTGATTGTACATATGAGTGCCCGTTATAATTTGTCTACACGTACAACTATATTTTGACAGGAGGGATATCTGAATACATGTATGTGTGAATGTTATCATGAACACTGTAAATCTATATTTTTATGGGAGTGACTGTTCGATTTGCAGCCGGCACGGAGAGATATCGCGGCGTGTTTATGGTGACTGGTGGCTGGTGCAGTCTACTCTGATAAAAAGTATTAAATAAATAAAAGTGTGTCTTAAAACACAAACAACATTAAAATGCTAAAAGTAGGTAACATTAACATTTTAAACGCGGGACAACTCATTTCTGCCGAATAGTTTTCGGCCGAAATGTTAATGTTGCAATTGAAATGTTGAATATCCATCTTCCCCTCTCGATCGATTCCCGGGCTCACCGGTCCATCAATTAATCATCTATCGGCACGTCTGAAGTCACTTGATTCTTGGGTCCCCTTTTAGATGCGGATGTCGTGGTTGGGACAAGCGTTACGAGTATACTTCGTACGTTGTCAAATAGCAAATATGATAATCATTAATCAGCTCATTCGGTCGTAGTCTACGTGATACATGGGCGACCTACCGGTAATGCGATTGGTTGCGTGCAACCGACGCATCATGCCATATTGTCACGACATGGTCATGATATTGTCATCATGTCGCTTCCCAGTTTCGCTTGCAGAGTCAGATTCGGAAGTTGAGAGTGCACTTACTTTGGCTGCATCAACACATTTCAACAAGACTCAAAACTGTTCGTAAATTACTTGTTGCGTTCGTTCGTTTTGGAAAAAGGGAAAATGCTTAACTCGTACGAATATGCCGTACATATATAGGTACAGATCATGCAGTACGCACGACTACGAGTACTGTACTACTGTAGTTTAAGTCGGCCTTTCCGAAACTGGAAACAAGTTCAGCAAAACAACACAGTCAGCAGTCGCTATTAATATGTACGAGAAACCGTTTTTTTTTGTGGATGCTAACTTTATCCTAAAATACCGTACATGGTTTTCAAGATAATACTATAGTATACTGTAAACAAGACAATGAGATACAACGCCCCCTGGGGCGAATTTCCGAGCCGAATTTCTCCAAACCCCACCCGTGCCTCAGAGGGACGCACACAACCAAAAATGGTGACTTTGGGAAGACCTCTTTTTGAGACAAATATAGTATTTCCATTAACTCATCGCTCTGATGACTTTTACTGATGGAGTGTGCCCCCCTAACAGACCACGGGGGTGACCGGCTAGAAGAATCCATTGGATACAGAAAAAAAAAAATGGCGCAATCTCCGGCATGGAAATGGCAGGTGGAAGCGAGGGCAAGTTTTCCTGCCACAGCACCCGACAATAAAAACCGTTAGCTCTTTTAGTACTGCAAACATGATCCAACATGATCCAAAATCCAGCTCTCTATTAATAGTTTGTACCCGAAACGTGGGTGGAGCAGTTTTAAATAGGTCAAGATACAGTACATATGCTTAGGGATAGGGTTAGAAAACAGTCGTAGTCACACTACTGGCCACACTACCGACATTTTCTGTCGCCGCAAAGACATACCAAAGCCCGAGTCTGTATCACGCCATTATGACACATCGATGTTAACTAAGCCGGCATTAAGTATATGATGGAGTTAGACTTGGTGCATTAAATCCTTTTGCGGTTGCCCTTAATGCTATTTCTGGGGATGTTTATGTGTGATCCACGTTCAGTGACCGACGTTCAATCTCTCATGCCGCACATTTTCCGATGGCACACAAACATTAAAAAACAGAAATAAAACACCAGCTAAAAAAAGCGCGGGTGGACCACAACCTTTCCGTTACAGCACTAAAAACCTATATTCATAGCACTGCACCTCATCCCGGCCCAGTCGGAGTTGGATCTGACGTGTCCGCTCACGCCCTTGCTCCTGCTGAGGGACCTTGTAGTTTTGATGGGTGTTCCGCCTCTTCCTCCGGCTACCTCCGCATTGCCTCCCTCGTCTACGTCACAAAAACCCAGAGAACGCCGAGAAGAAGAAACGATCGCGATTTCGTAAGCCGTAAGCCGCAGATAGTTTGATTCAAAAGCTCCGAAGGCGACCAAGGAGCAAGCCATCAACACCAGGTACAAGCCGCAGCAGTGAATCGCAAGTCTCGGGAGCAAGCCATCAACACCAGGTACAAGCCGCAGCAGTGAATCGCAAGTCTCAGGGGCAAATCGAACGAATGACATACAGCGCCTTTCATTCGCTTCCGGTTGCCGAGATGGCACCCACTGAACATGTCGCGGCTAATGGGTTTCGAACGTCGATCCTACAGCTGACGTCCCACATATAAAACAAGGTGGCTTTCCGCAGGAATGTGGTGCTTGTGCAGGCGCTTTGGATGCATACTTTAATAGTTTCCCTGGTATCCGAAAAGCAAACAAAAAATAACGGCCTCTATCGAGACACCAATTCCAAGCGCCGTCGAGGAGAGACCGATGACAAACCAAAATGGAAATAAAACATGTAACAGCAAACCTCCGCCACTTCCTGCTACGTATATACGGGACCTAATACAGGCGTGGGTTTCATGGAGACTAACACTGTTTTCAGGCTTACCAGCAGTTGTCAACCTCCTAATGTCTCCCTTGTCCGAACCGTTGCTGCCGTACATGGCAACCATCTGATGGACGGATTGTTTGCGCTTGACTGTTGCGCGACTGAAGTCTTCGAGTGCATCCTGCGAGGAGAGACATCAGATAAACGCGATGCAAACAAACGCGATCCGGAAGGATGTGTTAGTGCTCCTTCGATTCAATTTGAAAGGCCACCAGCGGGCAGCGTGCCAGGTTCCATGGGGGTGGTCTTTTTTTTTTTTTTTTTTGATGAATGATCGACGTTAAAGCTCATGCTGCACATTGCCAGATGGTGAAACAACCAAAATACATATGATAGCACATGTATACTGTACTATTATAATACTTCGTATGTAATAGTAGTACCTTAGTACCGTACAGCATATCACCTGACAAGTTGAAATGGTGCCGTTTTAATCCTTTTGGGACTTAATTTACTTGATCATAGTATAGAGGGGAAACGGGCGAAAGAACGTGACGATCACAGCAATATCGGTTGGATCTTTCACTACACACGAGTTTTTAACACGATTTTTTTCTACAAGGTCGTACGGAGCAACGCGGCCTGCTGGGTCTGGGTTAGGCGATTGCACATGTGGTGTCCCACCTGATATACATACATGTATATACCACACGCGCGGTGCATGACACTTGACAGTACAACAGTACTAAAACTGCTGCATCACACCACTCAAAGCTCACACTATTAATTGTTTAAGCAGTAGTGAGACGGTTGGTATGATGCTACTTCTCGTTTTCGGTCATCAGTCCTGAGCCCGGATTCTAGCAGTCAGGTCATCTTTAGCCTCTGGCGAACTTCCAGCCGTGCACTTAGAACTGATACGTAGTATTTTGATAGTATGGTGTATGCATACATACAGGTGTCAGGGTGGCATACATCCGCACATAAGATAGACACCCCACTTCTAAAGACCGTTAGACGGTCGCCAACGGCAAAAAACAAAAGGATCTTACTATTCATACTATCCAGAGTACTGTTGTGTCTTCCTGTAGAATGCAGTGACCGTACGTAGGTAAATGCCACCACACGCTGCTTCGACTGTGGCAGACGATATCGGAACAAAAAACTGTTCTAGATTCTACTACGTAAGAGAGTACCAGATAACACTACGAACTGTACTACTATTACGTACGTACATATGTATATATGTACTACACCGGGTACTACTAATACGTACGTAGACAGCACTATTAATGCTACTCACAGCAGTGTTACTTCTATAAATTCAGCAGTACTTCTACTACAGCACTTTAGCCGACACACGACACACAGACCTTGAATATTTCTGGACATACAGAACTCACGGGGACCAACCACCCAGTCGATGAAACGCCCCCTATTTAGTGTGAAAGGTAGGTGACAGGCTATCATACCAGGTAGGCGAGCAAAATGCAGGCATTGCAGGGTCAGGGAACGGCGGGGGAAACACAGCCGTCATTAATTCTCCCTCTTCCTACAAGTACTTCCATACCATACCTTGCGAATGCGGTCCAGATGGTCGGGGTTACTGCGAGGCGTCCCTCCGGCGAACTTGCCCTTCTTCTGATGAAAAGTCAGAGGTGTCTTGGAGCCGATGCTCGACCGATCCTGAAGCAGAACAGCAACGCCAAGGCAATGACGCGTGGGTTGGGTTAGGACGATGTCTCCACATAATAAGAGTGAGATTACTATAAATAGAGTGCACCGAATGCGGAGTGCACGAATGAAGCGAGATTCAAAGAAACAGATGGAGAACCAGCTATTCATATTATATACGAGAAGACGAGAAGACGCGGATAACCTGAAACCGCGAAACTACAGAAGAGCAGTACGTAGATACGCTTCATGTTCGAAATATGCTGTCCTCTCTTGCTTGTATAATGTACTCCGGAGTCCGGAGTATACCGCCATACCAGGCAATGACTTTAGTACATATCATACGTCAGCTACAAAATACTACAACTCTGTCCCGATATATGTATATACAAGGACCGCTTATATTTTAATACTTAATCCAAACGGTTCTTATATTTCGGGACATAGTTGGGTATACTTGATTTTTTTTTCCCCCCCCAACATTTAAACATTTACACCGGCACGAAGTAAGAATATAGCATAGTGGTACGCAGAGAGAAAGCGTGACTATAGACGCCCAAGGCGAGGCATGCGTATACAGGTATACAGCGCACCAACAGGAAACTTGATTGCACTTGTTGTTTCTGATATTAAAGCTCGAGATGCACAGCGAGGACGATAAAAAAAACAAACAAACGGATGGCAGTGCCAACTGTGTTGGCAAAGCAGATCGGAGGCAAATTCGTCAACGAGCGCCAGTCAAGTTAACGCTGGCCACTGAACGCTCAGCGTATCCAGCGCCCCCACGAGTACAGGAAACGCAACTTTCTCTGCTGTAGTACGTAATACAATTATGTAAACAAACGAGTAGGTCACAGCAAGGTCGGGTATTACCACTGACTGCCGGTACTGCTGTAGTACATCATTTTTATGTATACGTCAGGGTTAGGGTTGTATTGGAAAGTCGGATTAGGGGGGAAATAGGCAACAAACGCCAACCAGGGTGGCCCTGCATGTACGCCACAAGCCTGGGCAGCGAAGCGGGCAACTAGGCGCTCTGCGGTAGGGGTCAGTACTGGCTGTCTAGAGTATGCGTATGTTCGCATGTTGCAGTTGTTCCGCTGCTATCAATCATGTCTTATCCACTACCAAAATGATCTACCAAGTGCATGGTAGAGGAGATATGGCTGGTCTAAAAGGTTAACTGCCACTTTTACATATTAATAGCAATACACTGAAACTACGAACCTATGATATGATGCACGTAATACAAGTAACATTTACAGGTATATGATACGTCCGTTTTTTTTGCTCGGCTGATATTTATATATTTATGAACCAAGCACAACGACTTCCAGTATAATGTTAATAACGACAGCCGCCTACGAGTACGTACGTAAAGGCTAAATAAACTGTACGAGTAAAGGCAGCTTGGGTTGTCACAAGACCAACAGGGACCTTCTACGAAAATATACGTACTTGTACGTACTACTCGTGCAAGTGTAATGCGAGTATATACCAGGTACGAGTAGTAGTATGTACGAGTACTCTCACGAAATACCACGACGTCTGTACGTATTTACCATAATGATAGACTACATGAGTTCAATGTGCCAACGTGCATATCATATGTAGGAGTATACGAGGTACATCTACCAGCACAGCAGCAGACAGCAGCAGTGTGATATCATGGTATCATTACCAAAACACAAAACAGGAAGCACCCACCGCCTGCCACCACGATTACTATACGCCCAGCATTCTGTTTGAACCGGTACGTGCCTCCTGCATGCAGTGCACCGCCTTCTCGGAAGGAGGAGACGCTTCGCATATACCGGTACCAGGGCAGTACACACCACCACAGCAGTAGCGCCACGTTCAATCGCTACGTACCAGGCACAGGGTACATGTGCATTTTCGGTATTAGGGTATTAGGCCCACCTTCTTGTGCCTCCTCACTGCTGTGGGCTCATTGATGGCCATGGCGGTCTTCTTGTCTTCCTTGCTTCGAGGTCACACAGCTGGCTCTTTCTCTCGATTTTTCTCTTTTTCCCGTTTTTTTTCGCGCGAACCGTCGCGAGCAGCGCCCTGCTTTGGTGCCTTGGGGGTACCGCTGCAGGCTGCAGCCCTCTTCTCTCCTTCACAAGGACGTCAACACTGACACCGACAGGGGAAGAGTGTACGTAGAGCTTGTTCGTTAACACAGCAGCACAGCAGCAGTATGAAACTCGTACTGGTATCGTTTTGAGCAATGACGAGAAGAGTGGAAACGTGTGATACGATGAGCCGTTGAACGTGGGAGAGTACCTTTGGCCGTAATGTAGGGGTGGGCGAGGAGGGAGCGCGTGGCCAACGCTTCTGCATGGAACCCCCTGTCGGCTGTTGCTACGTTGGTACGCCACTGCTCGCACAACAACAATGCACCAAAGTACCAGTCTGCCAGTTACCAGAGTAGAGGCCGCAGATGACCTCTGCGAGTACGCCTCAACAGCAGAGTATCGTGTGTCAAGTAACATTTCCAGCCCACGGAACATCGGCTGTTTGGCGGGATATATATTTGCCACTTTTCATGTCAGCTGCAAGCGAGACCACATACGAACAGGCAGCGCGTTGGGTCATAGTTGGCGGAGTTGGTACGAAGCACAGGCTTTCACCTGTGGGCCATCTACTACACTTCGTGCCCGTGGTTGTATCGGTGCAAGAGCAACAGCCAGCAGCAGACACGTCATGCAATTATAGTCGGGCCTGTCAATCTACGTACCAGGTACAGCACAGAGGGAGCTAATAAAAGACCGAGAGTCCTCTTCATTCGGGGTAACAAAATCGGCTTTGTTCACTGCCAAGAGAGCTCACTGAAGACGAACCAGGGCTGAACAGTTGGCTCACTAGCGCGTAAACTATTTCACTCGGATCCCACCGAAGGCTATCTGGTCTGGCACAGGGGAACGCACGCTGTTCGAAGCACCTGGCGTACAGCTGCTCGCAGCTGTACGCAGCGAGAAGACCCACCAAGTCACAAAAGTCGCCGTTGGTAACATTTTCCATTCTCACTGCTGTGGGGTGTGACGTCCATTCCACCCACCTTTTGACTCGGCCGTTCCGCTTTGTGGCTCTCTCGACAGGTGCACCACGGATGTCACTTGATGCCTCCTGCACTCAGCAGAGTCCGAGGCGCAATCGCTCGGAGAGTTAACTGCCAGGTGCTCACGTAGCTCGGCCGACCCTCTTATGTGCACGGTGCACGACGGGGGCAAACGGCAAACCACAAGGTTGCCATAACGCCTTTCCAAACCACAGAAACCCCGATTTCCACACACACACATGAACAGCCAGCAGCAGAGAGCAGAGCGGAGATGGTCTTCTGACGGCCTGGAGCGTACTTGAACCTTGAGAGAGTAGCACGTATCATCCTTCGTAGTGCCCTGCCGTTGCAAAGGAGCCTTCGCCAATGCGGTGTGCTGTCATCGCTCGTGTCTGGTGCATCGCCGACAAAGCGTGCAACAAGAACAAAGAGTGAAAGGCGCGGGGGAAAGTGAGCGAGGGAGATGGGAGATGGGAGATGGCGAGGGGGGGAAGGGCGTGGATGCGTGGATATTTGGTACATGCTGGAAGCGCCGTTTGTTCGCGACGCCTGCATCACGATCACCACCATTCCTGTAGCCGAGATTGCGGCAGCATCCCGAAAGCGTGCGAGGCGTTAGTGTCAGCATTGTGGGGAGAATGGCAGCCATACCATCGGTTCATGTTCATCGGACGCACTGGGCGATGGGAAGCCGGAGGCGAGACCAGAGAGTGGTGAGTTCATGCGATGAACTATAACTATGAACAGCAGCAGTATGCTGTGCGATATCGGTCTGCAGTATTTTTTATACCAGTTTTAGTACACGCACCCTACTTGAAGTGTAAATACGATAGTTTCATACATTACATTTACATTTCCACCTGTTTCCACTGCCATTTTGTTGAACGAAAATAAATGCGAAAATGCGAAAATGGAATACTACTGCTGCTGCTGTTGCATGTTGCACCAGGTACCTGGTACTGCTGCACCTGGCACCTGGCATACCAGGTATAGAACAAGCGCGCCCGATATCACGCAGCTTTCAGAGAGTTGGGCATCAACCACTCAATCGGTCCAACTCACGGCTGACGTATCTGTAATGGTCTCATGAAAACAGGGCCAGGGTTGTTTACGGATCGGATCAAGCCTCACGGGTCAGGTCGGGTCAGGTCCGGCCGATTCGTGCCCCGCCCCGCGTTTTTTTGTTTTCGTTTTCGATATCTGACCAGACCCAACCCGTAAGATTTTGACAACCTTCTGAAATCCTGACCCGGCTCGACCCGATCCGACCCGTGATATTTTGAAAGCTTCCTCTGACCCGACCCGACCCGACCCGACCGTGAGATTTGAAAACCTCTGGAGCCGGCTCGACTTGACCCGCCAGATTCCTTATGACCTACGATGACCTATCAGGTACCAGGTATGGTATACCGGTCGTGTCGCGGGTCGGGTCACCGGCGGGTTCAACCCGCGGATCCGGCCCGAGAGCCGAGAGTCGACACATGAAAATAAAAAATAGCGTGATTTTCATTTTTGTATCACGCATTGATGTGTGGCCTGGCTGTACGCAGTGGGTGTGTGTGGATGAATGTGCACATGGAATTATACTGAAGATTTGGTGGCGATTGAATGTCTGAATACGATACTGATATCAAAGGGGTATAGGCACCAAAAAGGCCTTTGGGCAGGAAGCGTTGAGTTTTTGATTGCTCGGATCGACGGGCTGGTTCCGCGGGTCCGCCTCGCGGGTCGGCAGAGAGCAACTCGCGGGTCAACGTGGGTCAAGGTGGCCCGACCCACGACATGAACCGTTCCTCATGGGTCGTGGCCAGACCCGACGCGTGATATTTCGAACACCTAACACCTCTTGATGATAGCCGACCCGGCCAGTGAGATTATGAAAAGCTCTTCACCCGACCCGCGGGTCGGGTCCGTGAAGAGCCATGCGAAAACATGCACCATGCATGCACCAGAATGTACCTCCAGCAGGTGCAGCAGTAGTACAAGGTACTTGGTAATATGCTTTAGTAGTTTAAGCTGTCGCTAGGAACTTGGGCAGCAAGATGTTGGTAACTGTAGGCAGCTAGTCAACTTGCGTGCGTTGGTGGAATGCATGAACAAACCCAACCCTGAATCAATTTGCATGTTTTGTGTTGATTTTAGGGAGCGTTACGGCGCTCGGCGGAGGCTTCAGGCAACTCGAAATGGGTTCACATTTCGGCGGTGCCATTAAAAAATCGAAACTATGAATATCCATGCATATTAATAGCATTCGCTCGTAAATGTGCTACAAAGTATACCGGTACTATACACTATACACATAAAACCTCTTGTGGCAGTAGTCTTGAGACTACAGATAGACTATACTCGTAGAGCATACCAACCAGCAATAACCGACAGGGAACATGTTGGAGGTTGGAAAGGTACGCACCTGGTACCTGGTATATATTTTTATGTAATAAGATATATAACTATTGATATTTACCATAATTACATAGAGCTGTGAGTCGGCACGACGTAACTGATGCAGCCATCATGGACATCATGGTGCAACTCCAACGAAAGGAGGAGAAGGGGGGGAAGAATAACAGGGGGAAGGCACGGGTTAGCAAGGCCGACGGGGGGGGGGGGGCAGGAGTCCCATACGTTGTAGGGAATGCTGCACGCTGACGATACGGGCATTGTATCGCGATTACCAGGAGGGCTGGAGAGAAAGATGACGGTCGTCGTGACTGCGTGTGAGGCGTTCGGGCTTACGGTCTCGGAGACCAAGACGGGGACCATGTGCGTGCAGACGAAAGACGGGGGCAACGTGTCGTTCAACGCCACAACAGCCGGCCAGGTGTACAAACGGTCGGCTATCAGCGCGAGTCGGGATTTTAGTGTCGAGGTAGCGCGTCGACTTCAGAGGGTATGGGCGTGCTTCGGGTGATAAAAGATGGAAGTCTATGGCCGCCCGGGTGTGCGCCTGCGGTTGAAGGTGCGGCTGCTGAAAGCTGAGGTACCCTAGATGATGGTGTACGGGTGCGTCACGTGGAGACCGAAACCAGCGGATTACGCCAGGCTACGGAAGGCCCATCACGGTATTCTCCTTCGATACCTCGGCTGGCGGAAACGGAAGCGCGAAGACCACACTCTATCCTACGCCCGCGTGCTTGTCAAGACAAACTCCGAGAACATTGCCGCGACGGTGCGCAGACAGTGGATATTGGTTCGCTGGTTTCGTCGCACGCATGGGAGAAGAGCGGGGCGGGGGGGGGAGAATGACGACTGGGTATGGCCATCATCGTTATGATGCATGCCTTTCCAGTAACGAAGTAGCTAGCGTAGGGCCGCCCGTACTCCCTCTTCTTCTGTATTCCTCCCTTGCCTGTTTTTTCGCTTTCCCCTTTTTCCTTTTTGACTTTTTTCCTTCGTATTTTCTGTTTGTTTTCTCTTGCTCTCTCCTGTTCCTGCTTCGTAGCTCTTTCGCTCTTTTTTTGGTTTGCTTATCTTGAACGCGCGCGTGGAAACTGGCACACAGAAACTTCCATTCAGTCATCATGAAGGGCTTTGCTTTTTGCTTTTTTGTTTCTGGTGTTGGGTTTACTTTTTTGGGTCGCCACCCCCCGCGTCTACTTACAGTACCTGCGAGTATACAAGGCGGTGTACCCGCTTGCGTTCGTACACATGCGTACTCTCTTGTGTGTCCGCTCGTATTTTCATGCTTCCCTGCCTTTCTCGTTTTTCTTTCTTATTCCTCTTTTCGCTTTCCTTTTTCCTTTGGATTGGTTTAACTTTCTCTTGGTTGAGGTGTACAATGTGCCACACTTGTGGTGCATATCGTACTGCGTTGTACTTTGTATTTTGTGTATTGTTTTTTTCCCTGGGGTGTTCTTCCACTCCAGAGTGTTTTGCTTTTGGAGCCTGTCCTGTGACCACGGACTCTCTTTTTCGCCATCACATAATGTGAGAACGTGATAACAACAACAACAAGTCACCAACTATTGACTAATTACTATTAATAGTCGGACTACAGTAATAGTTAGTCGTTTCCCGGAAGTGCCGAGCATCCGATTTAACGTATTTCCATACTTGAGGGAAGAATTGCTGTATGAGTATGCGGGTTACGTTGATTATTTGTTGTGCGGGGCCTCCCCGGCCGGGTAGGACTGATGTGGCTCGCTCCCCTCGCTTGACTTAAGTCGGCAAGTGGGTTTGTCCATCAGCTGGCTCCACCAGCCAACCTGCCGACTAAGATCAGTTAGTTGGTTTGCGGTACCTACCGATTTTGTTGTGTAATCCCGCCGACTCACAGCTGTACCCATAGCTCATCACGCATCACCCATCGCCCATCACCCGATACCGGGTGCTGTTTCTTCGCTTGTCATAATTCCAGGTACTACTTGTATCTACTTACGGTAGTATTCACTACATGTACACGGCGGCGTATGACCCAACACGGCACGCAGCAGCAGTAGTGTAGCAGCATATTACACATCAGGTATCTGGCAGGCTTGAGTTTGTTCTGATATGAATTCCAGTGGGTACCCCAGCTTAACCCTTTCATAACTGCAAAACTTATCCCACACTAATTCCAAGTAGTTTGTCCCCAAAAACGGAGGACCGGTTCTTAAGGGGTTAACAGAGGGTACCCTATATAAGAGAATAGTACAGTTATGAGAGGCCAAATCGGCTGGACCCGCCTACACTAAAGCTATCTCTTTATCATTGTGGATAAGAGAGAAGACTGGTTAAGCGAGTTAATTTCGGCCTGTACCACACCTACTTCTCTTAAATAGGAGTACCCACTGTAGTCAGACCAGTCTACAGTCAGTAAATGCTAACGCTGTATGTATATATACCGAAATACAAAAAACAGGAACGCAGTGATACTGGGATATTATTGTTCTACAAAAAAACTTGAGATTTGAGTGGCTCAAAGTAGGTGGCTGTCTGTCCTGATGTGGTCATGATACAAATACATGGTGCTGTGGCTTCAGGATGCCACCGGCCCATGTCTGTCGACCCCCCAGAAAGTTGCTCGACAACTTCAAGGCTCAAGAGCATCGAGCTTGCTACGTAAGGTTTTCGGGTGCTCTGTAGATCTCAGTCTAGTCTGTTTGGTAATACATTACAGAATAGGCTCTGCAGATCTCAGTCTAGTCTGTTTGGCAATGCATTACAGAATAGGCCCTTAAATATAAAATATCCTAAATAAGAACATAAGGCGAACTTTTGGGGGGACGCCAAGAAGTTCTGATTAAGAAATCGTGCAAAATTAGAACATAAGGCTCACTTTTTGAGGGACGGTAAACAAATCGGATTAAGAAATCGTGCAAAATAAGGACACAAGGTTCATTGCTGTCTGGGGGTCGCTTAAAAAATTCGGATTCAAAAATCGTGCTCAGCGGTTAGCGTTACCCTAAATCCTATACAATAGTCTATGCTCGAGGCTGCTCAAGGTTGTCCGCCTGGCCCCGAGCTTTCTTTCCCCACCGGTCATCGTCGCAAACACCACCCGACTGGGTACGATCGCCCCTCGTTTACCTGCGACACGGCCCCTGCAAACAAGAGACGCCGTTCACAGATGGTCGTTTCGATGCTCTGGCCTTGTGTCTACTTAAGGGCTTTCGCGTACGAGAGGGTGGTGTGGTCGGTACGTTGTCGTCGCTGGAAGGCAATTACTCGCAGGAGGACTTAGGGATGCGCTGTTCGGAGTTTGGTGGAGTGTTTCGCGCTGAGGGTCCATGTCACACACCTGTACAGCAAGGTCGCTAACACTTCGACCTTCAGTACGCGGACGTTCAGACTACGCGGGGTGATTGTCAGATCATACACCTCCGGACTGAACCGTTTGGGGCGTGTCCACACGAGACGGGTCCGTCGGCCGATTTCAAGCAAGAGGTCATCGCTTTCGTGGGTTTTGCTGCCTAGGTGTGAGAAATACTGCTGTAGATCGTCTGTCTATACCTCTGACCTGTTGATTCGATGGCGAGCGGTGGAGCCAGGGATATCTCGTCCTCGAGTGTTCGTAGCAGCATTGTTTCCGTCTTTTTTTCCGATACTGTGTGGCCTGCTGCTTTGAAAATGGTTATAATGACTGTCATCATCGTAGCAAATCTCGTCGCCGATGTCGAGATGATGCGTGCGTCATCCATGCACAACATGCCCCACACTACCTTTCGCACGCATGCCAACGACCCGTCATTTCCGTCCACCCCATCCTCCTCTAGATCAATCAGATCCCTTATGATGGCTTCGTCCTCGCTGAAGTGTATCAGACGACGTGTGTCACAGAAGCGGAAAACATGTTGAACAGTACCGGTGATAGCACGCTACCTTGTCGCAGCCCCTGCGTGACGTTCTGAGTGATCCGTTCATCCGTACGCACGCGAACCTTCACAACTTCGTGGAACTGACGGATAGCTGCAGGCATCTTCGCTAGTACGCTGAAGCATGCGAGTACCCCCCACAGCAGCTCTCAGCCGATAGGTTCATACGCTTTCTGCAGATGGATGACGCACAGGTGCAAGGGAACTTTCCTCTCTCGTCCGGGCTCTTGCAGTCGCCGGGCTCTTGCAGTCGGCGCACGACGAACAACATGTCGGCTGTTGATCGCGGCGGGCGGCAGCCGCGTTGTTACTCAGGGAGCGTTCCCGCGGCCTCGCAGTAGTTGCCGAGGCGGGACAAGGTGGTTTATAACATCTTGCCTGCATGGGTAACAAGCAAAGTCTGTAGATGGTGACGCTTGCTAGGACAGAGGTAGCACTTTTTGGCTGAAATTGTTTCTGAACGATCTATTAAAGGCTCCTTAAGGGCCCGAATTAACGAGCATAGGCTAAATTCAATTTGGAAAAAATAAAATTCAAATTCGCTTTTCATTGGTCAACACACGCACCAGCACCACACATTATACCCCAAGATCCTAATCTTGGGTGCTGGTGCGTGTGTTGACCAATGAAAAGCGGATTTGATTTTGATTTTTAAATTGATTTTTTTTCTTCTTCGTTAAAACGGGCCCTAACCCCAAATCGTCGGACTTTCAGTATATATAGTGTTGCAAGATTTTTTCCGATTATACTTGAGTCACGATATCGGTCATCGGGTAGCACTTTAACGTTCGTCCAAAAACATTTTTTCGGTGAGGCATAAAGCTCAAGTGGAGAGCTCAGAAAAATAATGGTGCACCTCTGTCGTAGCATGCGTCTGTTGCAATCATAACGAACCTTAATTTTGTGAAAGGCCTTGTTTATCTCATCTGTCCAGTACTGGGGGACTTCTTCCGTTCTCTACACATCGAAAAGTATGTTGTGAAAACACTGCATCTATTAAATGTGGTCGAGTTTCAGCAATTCAGTCAGGAGGCCGTCTGGCCCTACCGCTTTCCAATTCGGCGTGCCACTAATTGCTTGCGCCATATCCGCGAGGAGTTGGTTCGTCTCCAAGCGATAGTGCAAGCGGTCGCGATGGGAATGGATCAATGCTGGTGGGATCGAGCTTCGACGATTTTGCGTTCAAGAGTTTGTGGAAGAACCCCGCCCGTAGTTCACGAAGTCGCACCTTGCCCCACCACGGAGTGCCGTCGTCGTTGCTGATTGCTGGCTCCTCACTTTTCCCCCTTCCAACCCCACCGTACTCTTCCGATGGTTGTAGAACCTTCGCTGGTCGTTATCCGCGAGGAATCTTTCGGGATTGGCAAGGGGCCACACCCCGGGAAGCTCATGAGCTAGCTCATCTGCCGTGTATAGCTCAAGCCTTCAATACATGTGCAGATGAGCCACCTCCTACAGCTCAAGTTGGGGAAAACATGCGTAGCTGAGGTAGCTCCTGCAGCTCATTTTGGACGAGATATACTAGCTCATGTAGCTCCTATAGCCCACCTTGGGCAAATATGTGTAGCTGAGCTATACCCTCTGTAGCTCAAGCTTTGAAATTGTGCAAATGAGCTATCGCCTATAGCTCAAGCCGGGGAAAACATGTGCAGCTCATGTAGCTCCTACAGCTCACTTTGGGCAAATACGTGCAGATGAGCTATCCGCTACAGCTCAAGCTTTGAAAACATGTGCACATGAGCTACCCTCCTATAGCTCAAGCCTTCAAAACATGTGCAGCTCATGTAGCTCACATAAAAACTCACCGGCGAGCTACCCTCGAAAAGAGCTAGCTCGAGCGAGCTACGGTAAACTGATCTTACAAACATGTACGAGGTACTCTTCAAAACCAAAAACACATACTCCTGCCGCATCCACCCCGCGCAGATTCGCGCACGTGGTCCTCAGTGTCTTCCACGCGCATTCTCCTTCACGGTCCATGCTATTTTGACGGCAACCGAGGTTTCGGCAGACTCACATCATCCACGCTTGTGGTGGCGGCGTGGTGGGGGTGGTGTCCCTGCTTGTACTACATCGAGAATAGCCGTGGTGAAGAGCGCAGCTATATCAGAGGTGTGCTGTCGGGCTGGGTAGGTTGGTGTGGAGGCTGGGATCGACCCTCATGACTACTCGCTGACGACATTTTCCGTCGGGTATAAAGAGCTTCCGGTCGAACTGTGAGCCTTTCGGGGCCTTTCGCAATTGTCTCTTGGCCGCAAAGGGACCACTGAGGCGGGCCTTGATGTTTATACTGTTGTGGTCTGAGTCTGCCTTGGCTGTGGGCGGAGACTGTGGGTGGACTTTTGACACCATGTACTCATGCACTCTAGGTCATTGAGCTTGACGGGTCAGGATGTGGCCGGTCCGCTTTTCGATCGTCAGGGCTGGTGCCGTTGTGCGTAGGCGATATTCCACCCTTGCGTGTGCTGAAGAACGTGCAGGTAGAGAGCTAGCTTGCAATCGGTAGAGAACGATAGAAGTCGTTCACCGTTATCGTTGAGAGCATCATCACGTCCATACCTGGTATGATCTAAGCATGTTGCTACTGCACCCTTCCACGCTCCGCCCAGGTGGCTTTTTGCTTTTTTGCGTCCATCAGTAAGAACAACCACCCCTTCTTCGGGATCTGTTCAACCAAGTCCTCCGACGACGTTTGCCAGAATATGCGTTTCAGCGCCGACGTCTTTGGCACAATCGGTTGAAGCGTGTGCATGCAATGCCAACGTTAAGTGCCTTGCGTTTAGAGGTCGACTTGAAGTGCATATACATATGCCGTTCGTCAATGAACTGTTGGGTGCACACAGTCTTCGGGGCACGAAATCCCTTTCTCGATGTCGACTCCTTGACTGCCAGGGCAACTCCATGCAGCCCTTGTCTTGCTACTGTTTTTCCTGCCCCGAGTGGACGCATGCTACGATAGAGGTGCACCTTGTTTTTGCAGAGCTCCTCACTTGAGGAGCTCCATAAACCACCCAAAATCACGATTTGGAGGAAAATAAAAGTTCTACCCGATGAGCAACCTAATGACCTAATTATGCCCTGCAAAATATTGAAACACAAGACTGAAAGTCGGACGGTGTTGGGTTATGGGGCACTATCGTTCAGAAAACGTTTAAACCAAAAGGTGATACCTCTATCGTAGCACGGGTCAGTGATCCGGTCGCAAGTAAAGTCGCCCAGCCAGTTCTCCGTGTTTCTTGCAGGCCGATGAAGTCACGGCCAAGTTGTTTGCCTTTCGCCAGCACACGGCCGGCATGCCCATACCCGGTCTCCCTCTCTACAGCCAGGATACGTGCATTCTAGGTCGCTACCGCCACAAGTGCCTCCTGTTGTCTCGCAGGAGCCTCGCGAGCTGCTTTCTTCACCAGCCGACGCAGGCTCGTCCCCCCCTCCTTTTGTTGTTGTTATATTAATTCATTTTTTTCTTTTTAGTGCTAGTGTGGCTCTCTTGTGTCATAGCCCGGTGCGTGCGTTGATTTCCGTTGACTCAGCCGTCCCAGAGAACTCCGATGCTGCCGCTCTTCCTGTCGTGTATCCGTGCCCACGCGATGACCAGTCTGTCCACACTCCCCAGGCTGAACCCATGCCCCTCTCTGCTGTGGTGCTGACCCTGCTCTGCTCTTCTACGCAGGAGTAAACTCCTTGGCGTTGGGGTTCAAAATAAAAATGCATCACCACCACCCCACGCGGTCCTTGAATGAAGGAATTCACCAGCGAGACCGCGCAAGGTTTTCCTCTCTAACGAGGCCGATGCTCGTACGTATGGCTGCCGCTAGACCGTTGCAGGTTTCTGGCGGGCTTATTGGACCCATCCCGAGGTCGGAGCAGCGGGCTAGAGGTGGACACCAGGTGGACCCTGCGGGTGGTTAATTAATTGTCTACCCAGGGCCCGCTGGTTGTACTGGGTGTTACTGGGTAGAACTGCCGGTTTAATGTTAACAACACACAGGAACACACACACACACCTTGAACCCAATAGGGGACTGCTACCGGGCTATATCGTTCATACTGAAGGACTGAAAGCGCTAGAACTGTGAGTCGGCACGACTTGTTTCACCATCTAGTTATCAGTCGGACCAACAGGTATTAGTAGTCGTTTGCCAGAGGTTTCTACACTTACAGGAAGGATTGTTGAATAAGGGATACACTTTTAATTTTTGGGGCGGGTTCCCTTCGGCCGGGGAGGGCTGATTTGGCTCGCGGTGCTCGCCTGGCTTAAACCGGTCTGTCGGCTGGCCATCAGTTGGCTAACGACACCTACCGAATACCGTATACCTGGTATGAAATTGTATAACTTCCCCATATTGTATACCACACCCTCACGTACCACCTGGCTGGGTGGCCATTATTCTAAAATACTAAACGACCACCCGAGTTATCACCCGGGGTACGGTGCATACCACACCCCTTGAGGTAATGTCTCATAATTTGCAGACGGGCTGGTTCCTGTGAGTGTAGTCTATCGCCGCCGTTGTGGTGCATTGTGCGAATAATACCATCCCAGACCGGTTTTCCACCGAAGGCGTGTTTGCATGCGGCGTCCTTGAACAATTTGGCTGTCAGAATACCGAAGATCGCGATGTCAAGCACGTGCCAAAAACAGTCGCCGCGCCGCAAATTTTCCGTTTTGGACCCCTGAAAAAGCTGATAGAGCGGTCGCTAGAAACGCATCAGGATGTATGATAGTTGTAACTGTCGTTAACTTGTGTGCGTGGGTGGATGGTAGACGGTAAGGATCGTTGGTGTTGTTTCATCGCCATTGTAATCTCTTGTTGGACGTTGAATGTCGCTTGTAATCACTGTCATCACCCCCCCTTCTTGTCATACCCCCTACAGTATCCCACCCGGAGGTGGTGAATAATCTGAAATACCAAATAACCACCCACTTTATCATCGGGGGTACGGTGTTATTACCACACCCCCACAGCAGTGTAACACCCCGGGTGATGAAAACCCCAAACCCGAAATATTAGAATAGTATCACTAGGCGTGTGCTACACTACTGCTGTGTGTCATACACGGCAGTTATTGGTTGTTAGTCGTGTGTGTGTTCGTGACATTAAACATGAAACCGTTATTTCTGGTTTCTACCCGTCGACATCCAGCGCACTCAGTGTCCGTGCCGATTCTTCCTCCTATTAATAGAGAGATACAAGCTCTGTGGTCAGAAGACCACGACACCACGACACAGAGATACGAGAACTACATTATTGTAATGCAAGGAGTAAGCACAATAAACGACGCAATGACATGTCGTTGTTGTGTCATCGTACTGGGTACGACAGGTACGGCATACACATACTAGCAATCCAGATGCGTTGACAGTTTACAGAGACAGAAGAACGACAGAAACGAAGAAACGAATAAATATATACATATGTAAAACCAAAGAAGGCGTCGTGCCCCCCCCGGAGGAGATGTGGCAGACAATCGTGAAATCCCGCCGACTACGTAACAGCTATCTACCAGGTACCAGGTATAGAACACTCTATCACCTAGTGCCCGCTGGGTGTGCTGGGTGCTGGGTGTGTGTGTTCTCTTGCTGGGTGCCCATCGGTAGACATAACGGTTTTAAACACACATATGTCGACGCATAGAAACATCGGTTAACTATAAAGAACACACACAAAAACACATACGAGTACGTACGCACTTTGGATCCGATAACGAAATGATACCGGGCTAAACTTTTTTTTTTTTCTATCCCATTTACTATCTCCGCACTTCTTTCTTTCTCCCTCCCTAGTCTTAACTCAGATCCGGGGTCACAAAGCAGGCTCCTCTCCCTCCTCCCCCACTGCGGTTCTTGCCTTGGCTTTTATCGCGTAGAGGGTTCAGCCTTCCCAACGCTCGTCGATTTTCATCGAATTTTCGCTTGCCCACGCTCTCGCGCTTTCCGCTATAGTCAAGATATTGCGAGAAAAAGTCGCTAACCCACGCTCTCGCGCTTTCCGTTATAGTCAAGATATTGCGAGAAAAAGTCGCTACGAGCATGCACTCGGGGGGGCTTGAACTCACGATTTCGACTCTAACAAGCTTCGTGGTTACCTGCTAGTTCAGCAGCAGTAGGCACGTGGTAAACCAAAAAAACAAAAAATGAAAGCGAAGCAAAATGCAAAATGCAGCAGTGGGGGTCCCACTTGAGGGCGGCCAAAATCGATTGTCACGACGAGAACAAAAGAGCGGCCGCAGCACCAGCAGTCAAACAGGCACAACTGCTGTTCAGCAGCAGTAGGCACGTGGTAAACCAAAAAAACAAAAATTGAAAGCGAAGCAAAGTGCAAAATGCAGCAGTGGGGGTCCCACTTGAGGGCGGCCAAAATCGATTGCCACGACGACTTCATCCCACTTTAGTGCGGGGTGCGGCCCCGCACTAAAGTGGGACCGGTATCTCTTTCGCGCGGTCCCCGCACCAGGGCGTAAAATAGGTGGTGGCATGTTGCGCTGGCGCACGTTTTTGTCCTCAATCCTGTTTGTTTGCACCACGTACCGGAGGCATGGTGCGACTCGCCGCACTACGGTTTTTTTTGTGCCGCACCTTTTTTCGCCGTACGAGGCAAAATAAATTGTGCGGGCCCGAAAAAAAATTAGGCGTGCTTTTCGTCGCAGGCGAAATATTTTAGGGGCTCCTTTTGTGTTGATTTCGTCTTAGATGCTCCATTTGAGGCTGGTTTCCTCTGCCTGAGGACATAGCAGGCCTCAAACAGCTAAACCGAGCGGGGTAGACGCACGTTTTGAGTATGTTGATGCATATATGGTTAAAAAAACGGCCTCCGGGGGCCCTCCGGGAGCTCCTGCGGGGGGCCGCACCTCGCCTACGGCTCGTGGTGCGGGGCCGCACCACGAGCCGGACGCCTATTTTACGCCCTGCCCCGCACTATACCTGTACTAGTGCTCGTAGTGGGACCGCCACGCCTCCACATCACTACGTACAGAATAAGCTAAGCAATGGACAGCGCACACCTATTACTATGTGGGGAATGACGGGAAAAAAGAACATAGCCCATGCAGTGTGGGGAATGATGGGAAAAAATAACAGCCCATGCAGGCGCACACATCGACAAGACTGCAGTGCTCAACTGGCAGTACACCCACCGCATGAGCAATGCCAACAAACACGATGCCATGTGCGGCAGGGGGACAGTGCCTGATTTCAGACCGCACGCCAAAGCCCCCTGGTGGCCACAAATGCCGCGGAGGGGATCCTGACAGAGATATTCCACTCCACCACATCCGGAGGGCCAAACGCCAGCACAAAGTTCCTACATCTTCGGTTCGCCCTCAGGCTTCCTCCTCTACAATAGAAGGGCTGAGGTTGGCCGAGAACGATCATGTATGTGTCTATACTGCTGTAGCTCAGTAGATTCGGGCTGTAATAGCCGTGCGTGATGACGGTTGCGTGTTTTGCAGCCGAGCACTGTAAATGCATATTGTGCACCATTCAACACGTGGATAATACATTAAACAAACCAGACGAGACGCGCCTGCAATGATACTACAGTAGTAACCATTTGAGAAGGTGCTATTTTTTTGTGGGTTCTGCCGATGGCTGTACTGAAAGAACCAAGGCGACAATTCACACGCCGGTTGTGTCCAACAATGCCCTGAGTGAAAATGAAAATTTGCGTTCGCGTCGATCTTTATATTTTTCAGTTTTGCTTTAGTTATAGCCTTGAAAGGCTATTTTTGGTAAGGATTTCAAATGGCCAATTTTCAATATATTTATTTTCGGCTGGCTCAGGAAACCACATTCTAGACCCGATATTGAAAATGTGTTCCCGGAGGATTGTGGTGATTAGCTATACGATCATCATACAAGTTGTATTGTAGTAAAATATCCATTTTTGATGGCGCTGAAAAAGTTTCCGTTTTGGGGTTAATTCCTTACTGTCAGTAAGGAAAAAAACCGAAAACGGAAAAATTTTCAGCGCCATCAAAAATGGATATTTTACTACAATACAACTTGTATGATGATCGTATAGCTTGTCACCACAATCCTCCGGGAACACATTTTCAATATCGGGTCTAGAATGTGGTTTCCTGAGCCAGCCGAAAATAAATATATTGAAAATTGACCATTTGAAATCCTTACCAAAAATAGCCTTTCAAGGCTATAACTAAAGCAAAACTGAAAAATATAAAGATCGACGCGAACGCGAATTTTCATTTTCACTCAGGGCATTGTTGGACACAACCGGCGTGTGAATTGTCGCCTTGGTTCTTTCAGTACAGCCATCGGCAGAACCCACAAAAAAATAGCACCTTCTCAAATGGTTACTACTGCTGTAGTGTACAGCACTGCTGTATCGTGCATGGCCCCTGGGTGGCCCTGGTTATGGTCCAGGACCCACGTTAATGCGGTCCCCGCACTACGCAGGGTAGCCTCTAAATCTTGTGTTTCCCCATATAACCCACTTTAGTGCAGTACCACACCAAACCCCACTTTAGTACGGTTATGGCCGCCTGGCGACTAGAGATGGGCACCGGTGGGGACATTCGAAAAACCGAAAACCGGACAGGAGGCGTTCTTCTCAAAAACGAAAAACCGGCTAAATCGTTTTTTTCGGCCGGTTTTAACCGGTTAACCAGAAACCGGTTTAACCGGTATTGATATGTTAAAGCATCCATAATATTGAAAACCAGGGGTGGTTTTTCCTGGAGCTTTACCTTGTTGTGTACTCCCAAGTGCGTGTTTGGTTCGGTTCACAAATATATGCGTATCTTCGAGATCGAATACCTCTTCGAGATGGAATACCACGCGTGTTGATGTTGATCAGCTGGAAATGTAATACGTATAAAAAAGCAGGCGAAGTCAAACGTCTATAAAACCACCATAACCAGACCCGCACACTCCGTGCACCCGAAACTCCCAAACCATTACGGGTAGCGCCATGCGACGAGTAAGAGCAACAGCAGTAGTATTCCTGCTCGTTAGTCTACCTGACACGACTTAAAACCTCTGCGAAAAAAAAACAGAAATTATCAGACCCGCCAGGACCCGCATACTACTGCTGTGAACACGGTTGGTTGTGTCCGGAGTCCGGAAGGCCGTTGAGTGGGAATGCTCCGGCGAGTTGAGCTAGCTGGAGAGTACATGTGACACATACATACAAAAAACGATAAGCTACATTCTCCAAAAAAGCTCGATCCGTTAAAACAAATAACGCCAACACGTCTCAGCAACAACACTATGACTGAGGAGTGCAAACACTTCAAGATATACAGGTAGATATACAGAAGTCATGCCAACCACACCCGGAATACCTAATACTACATACACCCCTGTTTGTAGCCACGCACCCAATAACCTCGTGCGATGAACTGAGCAGCAGCACTAACGTCTTCCCTACGTTTTTTGTTTCCATCCCATTTATTATCTTCGCACTTCTGTCCCTCTCCCTTCATAGCCGTAACTCAGATCCGGGGTCACAAAGCAGGCTCTTCTCCCTCCTCCCCACTACGGTTGTGCCATGACGACTCATGCAAGCACTCCAGGCTACATTGTGAACGCCTAATTAGCAACCACTCTCTCAAACTCCCAATCACGGCAGCTAGTAGTACGAATCGAGGCCGAGCCCCGAGACGGAGGCACCACACGCGGACAAGACCCGTGCGATCCTGTCTCCCGTCAGCCGCACCCTCTTCTTCGCCATCGTCTTCAAGACGACCCTTCCCTTGTCGCGCGCTGGCCGCTTGCCGAGGGTGGAATGGTCGTCGCCTGCGCCGCCCTTTTCTGTGTGGCACCATTTCCTTTGGACTCTGGGCCGGCGCCTTCACACTTCACCCCCCTCGTTCTCCGAATCGGGGTTCGACTGACTACCGGTGAATGCTTTCTCGTCTGAGCCAAGTCTGAGCTGCTGACGTTTTCGACGTTTCCCGCATCCACTTCATCGACCACAACCACCTCTTGGCTCGTGTTGGGTTGGTTGCGTGTGTGACTTGCGAGATAGAACGTGTTGCGTCCCCGGGCGGGCATTGCGGCGCACTGAATCCATCCACTTTCTAGCCGTGTATCACCTCCAGTGCTGCAGGGTTACAGTACAGGACACCTAATCAGAAACAGGTTAATAAGAAAGCCAGGCTGAGATTTAGAGGAACATAAGAAATTCGGGAGTCGTTATCTTGAAATTAGTGTAGAAAGCAGCCTCTCTCAAATAAGAAATCCAGCCTGGACCATATTTCCTCTTTCTTATTAGGTGTCCTGTACTACTGTATATTACATACTGGTACCTTCTAGAGTAGGCACAATCGACGTTGTGTTAACCAACGTTGGCGCTGTTGTGCATACTTATAAAATCTAACTTATACGCATTCGACTGCCGCAGGCAGGTTTTAGAGTAGATGGCTTAACCGGTTTTCCGGTTTCAACCCGGTTAAAACGGGTAAAACGGTGTTTTTAGCCGGTTTAACCGGTTAACCGGTTAACCGGACTTAAAAAAACTCCAGTGTTTGTTTCGAAAAACCGACTAATCACACACGCCTGCTGGGTTTCCAAAAACCGCGGTTAACCGTTTATTTTTGCCGGTTCCCATCTCTACGGGCGACCGACCGCCCTCAAGCGGTACCCCCACTACTACTGATGTAGACTTGTAGACATTGTTGTACAGTGTATCATACACGGGTCATCATCCCTTCATTTTGAGGTGTACCCGTTAGTGAGTAAAAACTGATCCGGACTCAAGTCTATATCGTACGAAGGACGTACGAAATACGTACATAGATACCCGTTTTGGGTCATTGCCCTACAGTATACATATATAAGAGTCTATACTATTTGCCGATGCTATGCTAGGAGCCCCCACGATAAACCCAGATTCCACGCCGTACTCGCACGTTTTTTTAAAATGTCAATCATAGCAGATTATAGGGTAATTATGTATTGGTCATTCATTATCGGTCTTTGCTTTTGCGGGATCAGGGTTTCGGTGTGTGTGTTCTTCACATTAAACCGTCCGTTCTACCCGTCGGCATCCGGCACACCCAGCGTCTGCTGTGCCGATTCTTCATCCTATTAATAGAGAGATACCAGTTATGTGGCCACAAAACTATTAATACAACACAAAGATACTACGCTGCAATGCAGTAAGCAGCAGAGCAGACAATGCAATGCCATATACGACAGGCACGACCTACCCTGCTAGCAATCCAGATGCGTGAAAGAGAAAAAGATAAGAAAAAGCGGTAGGCCAAATATCTATCCAGGGTCAGTTCGGGGGGCTCGAGTGGCAAGCGGGAATGGATACGTGTGTGTGTGTTCTTCACATTAAACCTTCCTTTATACGTAGGGTCTTTGGAAGCGGGGTTCTGGTATATTGGTCCCTCTATTGATCTGTGATGTTATGTTAGTGTATGTACCGATTATTCAAGTTAAGAGATACAAGTTGTGTGGACACAAAACCACGACACAGGGATACTACGTTGCAATGCAGTAAGCAGAGCAGACAAACCAATGTCATATACGACAGGCACAACCTAACCTACTAGCAATTCAGATACGGTGGACGACAGAAAGAAGAAAAAACGAAGAAAAGAAAAGTATAGAAAAGGCGAAAAAACAAACAAACAAACAAACTCACAAACGAACAAAAGAACGAACAGACAAAAAAAAGACAGCAGTGTCGTGCGCGCCCCGGATATGTGGCAGGCAAAAATATAAAAGAAAAAAAACAACAACGTGAAGAGAGGAACACTGAAGACGAAAGGAAAACACAGGCAATCGAAGCACAACAAAAGCACCCTCCAGGAAGCCGAGGCAGTTTTTTTTTGTTTTTTTGTACCGGTAGTACATATCATAGATACTGCTGTAGGTTCTACCAGGTCTGGTACCTTGCTACCCTGACTGCCGTCTCCTTCCTGCTTTCGTCAACAGCGGTTTCCCTACCACCATTGCCCCCCGCCCTGCCCATTCCCTTGGGCACCACCCATAGGACGGACATGTGGCGCTTCCTACTCAAACGCCTGAAGATATTATATGCGCCACCGGTGGCGCGTATAACTATATGCACCTACTGTTTTGTATACTACTATTAATGTACTACTGCCACTACTATATGCTTGTCGCCTAGAGCCGACCCCCCGACCCGAACCCGAACCCGAACCCGAACAACGCTATGCCAGAAATCAGTGCTTGGATACTGTGCTTGGTAAGACTCTAGGTCGATTGGGCTGGCTTGGATACTGTGCTTGGCAAGACTCTTTTGTTTTCTTTTTCTTTTTCTTTGTCCATCCTATTTGTTATCTTGGCCCTTCTTTAATCTCTCCCTCTTTAGGCGTAACTCAGATCCGGGGTCACTAAGTAGGCTCTTCTCCCCCCTCCCCACTACGGTACGTGCCTTGCATTTTTATCGCGAGAATGTTTCAGCACTTTCTTCCCTCGTCGACTTGCGACGGATTCCGCCTACCCACGCCACGAAGGCGCTCTCAGCAATGGGTTCCTTTTTATTTTTTCAAATAAAGTCACAATCTCACCACGGTGGGATTTAAACTCGGGTACCAATGCTAGTAGCCTTTGAAAACTGACCACTAGCCTACCGGGGCGACCGGTGTCTAGGTTGATTCGGCCACGCGTAGTAATAGTAATAGTAATAGTAATAGGCGCGTGCTACGACAGAGGTAAAGGTATACCGTTTTTTGGCTGAAACGTCTTCTGAATGAATTTGATGGAGTTCCTTAACCCAAAATCGTCGGAGTTTTATTGTATACTGTGTTGCAGTTTTTCATTGTATAGCTAGGCCATGGTATTATTGTTCATCGGGTATAATAGCACTTTTAGTTTCGTTCAAAATCAGTGTGCAGGCTACTGCAGGTATAGAGCTCCTCAAGTGACTGATCACCCTCAGAAAAAACATGGTATATACATATTTACCGTACCATACATCAATAGTATCAGTAGTACTAAAAAAAACAATAATAGGTGCATATAGTTATATGCGCCACTAGGGGCACATATGATTTTTCCGCTCAATTCCGCCTCGTCTTCGTGCCAAACACGAAAGACGAAAAAAGAGAGGAGAAAATAACAAAAAACAAAAAATGAAATGAAATGAAAACGTAACGAAACAAATGCACAAAACCCAAGAGCATACGGAAGGACAGAAAACAAAGAAAGGCAAAAAGCGACCACGACAACATAAAATAAACTAATGCAGGGAACGGGTTGTAGCACATCGCTGTCGTGTCCCCTGGAGGAGCTGCGGCGGGTAATACACCACGCAAATAAAATAAAAGCAAACCAGAAAGAACCACCAAGGGAAAATACCGAGAAAAACAAAAACAAAAACAAAAACAGGTTTGCCATCCGCCAAGCCAGGCAGTACTTCTTTCATACGACAGGTAACAACCTAGACACAACAGCAGTGTGTGTGTTCTTCACATTAAACCGTCCTTTCTACCCGTCGACATCGAGCACACCCAGTGTCCATGCCGATTCTTCATCCTAGAGAGACCAGTCACGTGGTCACAAAACTACGACACAAAGATACTGGGGGGCGCGCGGCAGAGGTAGTGTGTGTGTGTTCTTCACATTAAAGTACCGGCTCTTGACACCGTTTTTGTTTTAGAGTGGGAAGGAGATGGCAGAAGGTGTGACATGGTCCCCGTATCGGTTTTTATAGCAGAGGCGGGAACTTGTTATTACCATCGCCTTGAGCTTGCCTTGAGAACGATTTTTCTCTTTTCCTCTCTCGTGTCTTCTTTCTTGCTTTTTTGCCTTGTTTCTCCCTTTGTTTCCGCCCTATGCCGGTGTCTTCCTCTTTTTTCGTGTTGCCTCGCCCGTGCAGCAGTTATCTGTTCCTCTTGGGCACGTGTGCTTTTCTTCTAGGGGCGCTTCTGTCTCCCTGCGTCATTTGTATTATGTTTCATTTCAGAATTCGTTTTTTATTGTCTTTTTGTTCTTATTTTTTGGTTCGGCTCGTGTCGTTTGTGTTCTCGTACCCGGTACGTAAGCATCTCACTTACCCATTCATTTGCGTTTATTTTGTTTTGGTTTTTCTCTGTTTCACCGTCTGTGCACCATAGAAATTTTATCTCTCTAGGATTAGGAATCAGGACAGACACTGGCTGTACTGATGTGGTTGTGTAGAAATAACGGGTTTAATGTGAAGACGACACACACAAAGATACTACGTTCCAATGCAGTAAGCAGAGCAGACAATGCAATGCCCTACCAGTGTGTGTGTTTTTCACATTCAACCGTCATTTCTACCCGTCGACATCCAGCACCCCCAGTGTCCATGCCGATTCTTCACCCTGGAGAGATACCAGTTATTATTAGTATGTGGTCACAAAACTACGACACAGAGATACTCCGTTGCAATGCAGTAAGCAGAGCAGACAATGCAACGCCATATACGACAGGCACGATCTACCCTGCTAGCAATCCAGATGCGTGAAGGAGAAAAAAGAAAAGAAAAGAAAGAGCGAAAAGGAAAAAATAAATACGAAAAAATCAGTATGAACCTACGACCCTCCAAAAAAACTAAAAGGGAGTGTCATAGCCCCTACGCCCATACTATCAAATATTATAGATTTAGATTCGAACCAGGCACGTGTGTAATAGAGCCGGTCGCCCCGGTGGTTCAGCAGGTAACGACGAAGCCTGTTGAGTTGGAAGTCGAGGTTCGAGTCTCTGCATGGAGATTTTTATTTTCAAATGACACTATTAATAACTGTCGAGAGCGCATATTATAGCGTGGGTAAAGCACAATTCGACGAGAGTTGACGAGGGAAGAAAGTGCTAAAATCTTCTCGCGATAAAAACGCAAGGCACGTACCGTACGTAGTGGGGAGGGGGGACAAGAGCCTGCTTGGTGAACCCGGATCTGAGTTACGACTAAAGAGGACGAGAGAATAGAAGGGCGAAGATAATGAATAGGATGGAAAAAAAAAGTGCTTTATTTTTCACAGGGCGGGGGCCCCTTCGGTGCGTGTGTGTGTTCTTCAAACCCTTTTAGAACTGCAGTCCCGTTTTGGGGACAAACCACTCTAATTATAAGTAATTTGTCCCCAAAACGGGACTCCAGTCCTATAAGGGTTATTTCTATCCGTTGAGATCCAGCACACCCAGTGTCCGTGCCGATTCTTCAACCTAGAGTAGTTTCGATAAAATATACAGCAACATCAGCAACATATACCCGCAGGTAATAGGTAATATCGATACCAGGTACGTACATGGGTTGACAGTTGACAGCGCATACTGCCGGAAAGTATGAGAGCATATTCGTGCGAAAGTGCCTTGTGATGACGAAACAAATGTGCCATCAATAATAAGAAACACAAACACTTCGTATTGTAAGTGTATACCTGGTACTTCCAAGCAGACAAAGTTCTCATTTTGTTAAACATCTTACCAAATGCTTTCGGGCTCCAACCATTTGGAATGCACAGCCGCCGACACACTTCCAACTCTGAACGCAATCGTACGAGGAGTATGTACGTACTCGTACCTAGCAGAGGTATATACGTACCTGGTACCGGTGTACCTGTATACCTGGTATTCCATAACATGAACGCAACTTCTGAAGTATACTGAAATCAAGTAAAATAAAGTGTTTTTCTTAGAATGTCGTACGTGTGTGTGTGTGTGTGTTCTTCACATTAAACCTTCCTACGTCCATGCATTCGAAGAAACCACACTAAAAAATAATAGTCAAGTTTTCAGTATCACCTGGGGGGGAGTGTGGTGTCGATTTATCTGTACTTTGTGTGTGTTTTTTCCATCCCTTTTTATTGTGTTTGCCTTCTTTTCTCTTTTTTATTTTTTTTTTGCCATCCCATTTATTATCTTCGCACTTCGAACTCGCGATCTTGACGCTAACAGGCTTCGTGGTTAGCTGCTAGCCCACAGGGGTGACCGCGTCCTATATATTATATATTACCAGTCGTAACTCAGATCCGGGGTCACAAAGTAGGCTCTTCTCCCTCCTGCCCCACTACGGTTCGTGGTTCGTGCCTTGCATTTTTGTCGCGAGAAGACGTCAGTCCTTTCTTCCCTCGTCGACTCGCATCGCATTGCGCCTACCCACGCTACTATTAATAGGCGCTCTCAGCAGTTGATTCCGTTAAATACATTGTTTTTGCAAATAAACTCAAAAGTACGACCTGCGTAGGAATCGAACCCCAAAACTAACTCTTAGTAGCATTCGAGGGTACCACTATTATAGTTCACCGGGGCGACCGTATACCCCTGCCTGCATACTGAAAACAAATCATTACCTGGTAAAATATACCATCATACACCAGGTACAGTACCGGCCCGCTCATAAGAAACCAGAGATCGGGCTTAGGCTGATTTTCTTAATTGAGAAAGGGGTGTGTCCCACACTAACTTCAGTATAATATCTGTCCATTTTCTTATTTCCCCCGTAATGTTTAGGCTGAGTTTCTTGTGGGGCACTTTCTTATGAGAGGGCCGGTAGTGTAATAGGTAACATTTCATCAACGCTTGCGATAGTTCGTAGCGTTTTCAGCATGACTTATATACAATGCCGGTCGCCCTGGGCAGTTGTGCGTGTTTGACTGCTGGTGCTGCGGCCGCTCTTTTGTTCTCTCTGCTTTTTTGTTTCAAGCTGCTGTTCACCTTTGGCGACCAACTCACTCTATTCAACCATTATGCACACCTGGGTACGTTCGAATATGAATGCATGATGATACAGCAGCTGCTATAATATTACCAGTGGTGTGTTTTCACGTTCACCGTTTATCTTTACGAACCTGTCGACATCCAGCACACCCAGTGTCCTGGTTCTTTATCAAAGAGGTATACCGTAAACAGGTAAAGAGCGTTGGGTCTACACAGGATTGTGATCGTTTTCAGCGCTCGATTTTTCCAGAACGGAAATATTTTTATATGTTCCAATACCGAACAAGCTGTTTTCGGAATGATCTGATCGAGAGCCTCCCGAAAATATAATGTTCGACTTTTAGACCAAAGGTTATGGTACCACTTTGTGGCTCGTTCATAATCTTATCAGCAACATAATGCCAAAGAAAATGGGTGTACCCCTCGTATGGAGACCGAACATGGCCCACTTTGTTCCCAAGATTTGAAAATCCAACAAAAAGGGGCGTCTCGCCATCATCTGACCCCTAAGATGATGCCAGGCACAATACGCCATCACCTTGTTGACTATTTTTATTGTTCCGCAAATATATACGATAATACATGCCTTGCACTATATACGAGAACGATATGTAAAATATGTACGTATGGCGTACACCGAGTACGTACACGAAAACGATACGTACCATAATTTGAATACATACGAGTACTATCTTGTTTAGGCCATAGGCGCTGCTGCTGCACAGCCTTTATCTTTGGTTGGCGAAATAAAAGTCGGGAAGAAAAAAGAGCCACAAAGTGGTACTACGAGTATAACGTTTGGTCTTTAGCACCGTGGAAGACCCCACAATGTGGAACGATTCCTAATCAGTGTCGATGTTTATAATGCTGTGCCTAACACAGACCGTTCAGGATAGATTCGGGTAATTGTCAATGGACATGATGGCTTTGGTTGGCTGTTCTTTTTCACTTTGTGCCCGCGGACTGTCATTCTGGCAGCACTTCAGACAGCAGCTGCGTGCTCCATCTTGTTCCCACGCCTACCGTTTGTTTTTGGACAGACAGCACTTCAGACAGTAGTTACGCTGTAGTCGGCAAATTCATTGGTAAAGAGTGGGAGGAGAGGGGGGGGGGACGATGCTGCTGTAGTCGAATGGAGATTGCGGGCGTGTAGTTCAGTTTTGGACACGCATAACATGCTGTAGGGATTTTAGGTGTACCTCTTCGGACTTGTGTATCCTTTCCCTGCTAAGTGTACGTGTTCTTTAGGATTCTCTGATGGCTCTAGCACTTTTGTGACCACGGGCCGTGATCTTGCTAGATCAGACTATAGGGATTAGCAACTGAAACGAGTTTAATGTGAAGAAAAACAACAACAACAACAACCGTTAAGGCTTGCCGTTGGCGAGACAATAAAAAACGAGCTCTGGAAAACGATAGCACCCTTGTGCGAACTCAACGCTCTTTACGGTATACAAGCTCTGTGGTCACAAAATGACGACCCACAGCAGAGTGACGACATTGAACATCGTACTGGGTACGACACGCACAACATGCACACTCACTCTGTGGTCACACAATGACGACCCACAGCAGAGTGACGACATTGAACATCGTACTGGGTACGACAAGCACAACATGCACACGCCAGCAACCCACATACTACCTGGTATCTCTCTAGGATGAAGAATCGGCACGGACACTGGGTATGCTGGATGTCGACGGGTAGAAATGACGGGTTAATGTAAAGAACACACACACGGTCGCCCAGATGGTCTAGTGGTACCCTCGAATGCTACCAAGAGTTGGTTTACGGGGTTCAAATCTCACGTGGGTCGAACTTTTGAGTTTATTTGCAAAAATAAATAAAAAACGGAATCAACTGAGCGCCTATTAATAGTAGCATCGGTAGGCGCAATTCGATGCGAGTTTACGAGGGAAGAGAGGGCTGAAGTCTTCTCGCGATAAAAATGCAAGGCACGAAGCACGAGCTGTAGTGGGGGAGGAGGGAGAAGAGCCTACTTTGTGACGATCTGAGTTACGACTATTTATAGGAAGGAGAGAGAAAAGAAGGGCGAAGATAATAAATGGGATGAAGAAAGAGAAGAAAAACAAATGCTTGACAAACCTATACCCGTATATATACTGCTGCAATAAAATAGAAACAAATATACAAAATAAAGAGATAAAAGCACAAGCCAAGACATATCGTAGTGAAACAGAAATCATATATAAAAGAAAGAGATAAAGCACAATCCGAGAACCAAATAGACACCACTCCGAAACGAAAACACGATTATTATATCTGGTACGTAGCAGGGCATTAATTAGTGGTTCGGCGTCTGTTGCGCAACACGCCTGCGGCGCGTGGTGCCCACCTGAGGCGCGCAAGCCCCCCGCAGGGCTCCCGGAGGGCCGCCGGAGGCGAAAAAAATGCGATCTATGCGCGAATATACGCCTCAAAACTAAGTAGAAAGCATAAGGCGAATAGAAAAAAGTACCTAAAAAAGAATACGTAAGAGCCTACGGCGAATAGCAAAAAAAGGTGCCTAATTTTTGTTTTCGTCGTACGGCGAATAGGACAAGGGGCCTAAAATATGTTCAATTACGACTAATTATCAAGAAAAAAGACCCCCAAAAAGTTTCCCCGCCTCCGGCGAGAAATAAACGCGCAACAAAATTTTTCGCCTGCGGCAAAAAATGTTGCGCGCCCAAAAACGCGTGTTGCGCTGCGCGCAACCAGCCTCGCGGCGACTGTTGCGCCAAACGGTTATTTTGACCAAATGTTGCGCCAGCGCAACAGCGCAACACCTAATTAATGCCCTGGTACGGAGTACAGAAAACCCAAAAGGGAAATAGCCCGAGCCTCCGGCGGATACGAGGGCAGGGAGGTACAGCATACATATATACCTGGTATATACATACCTAGCATCTCACTTGCCTTTCCCATTAATTTGCGTTTATTTTGTTTTGGTTTTTCTCTGTTTCACAGTCTGTGACCACAGAATTTGTATCTCTCTAGGATTAGGAATCAGGAAAGACTCTGGGTGTACTGATGATGTGGTCGGGTAGAAAGAACGGGCTTAATGTGAAGACAACACACACAGCAGTATCGCGGGAAATCATTTTTTGAAGGGAAAAACAAATTTACCAAAGCCAAGAAAATCAAGTAACCAAGTAAAATTGAAAGCAAGGCAGACCACAAGCTGTCCCACAACAGGACTCGATGCAGAAGCCGACAACCGATATGGACATGGATTCCGAAGGCAAGTGGGATATATATATATATATATATACTAGGGAATAAGAGGCCCCCCCGCCCCCACGGCGGTAGGGCCACAAGCGTGAGCGGCTCGTATTAAAAAAAATAACTCAATAGGAAGGACACTATTTATGTCCGCTGTTTTATTTTTTCGGGTGCTTGTAAGTGATGAACGTTGAAGCTCATGCTACACATTGTTGTCGGATGTCAAGAATACTTACGATTATTTGGGCAAAAATATCGAAGGATTGCTTGTTTCTGTCTCAAGGCGGGATAATCATCATAATGTAGCAGTTGCAAACAAGGACATTATATGGAGAGGGGGTTGTCGTTCGATGCTTCCTCGGAAGTCAACGGGGAGGAGGTTGAAGGTGTAGG